>CM073762.1:24775382-25375382 GCA_037127475.1 Arma custos
CCAATAGATACAACCTTACCCATCCCTAGTGCACGATTCTAAGCTTTACGTACTCTTTCTCTTCACAATAAAGAAATCGAATTTTAAGACAAGATAAGAGCTATAAAATAGAATTAGTCTTTAAAGATACATATTGTAAAGATTATTATTGTAAAAAGGATTTCCCCAAAAATACCTATTACTTTTTTTTGTTATAATTATATTCTTAGTATTTTAAACAAAAATGCCATGGTTAAAATTCTACCATACAATTACTTAAATAATATTTTTCCAAATTAAAAATTAAACACGAATTAATTTCCTTGATTTAATTTGTTTGTTTCAGGATTTTTTTTCCTTCCTCGACATTTCCTTTTGAAAGTTTGTTATGAAAATGAAGTGTCATTCATTATAAATGGGTTGTCCCGTCAGGAATGAAGTATTATTTCTATTTTTCCCTCTCTAAAAGCTTTTATTCATTAATGAATGGATTACTAAGTAGAACAATTATCTTTCTTTATATATTTTTTTTGTGCGTGGGTAGATAGAATTTAGTCGTATAATATTAAAATTTAATTTGCCTAAAACTCATAATGCGTTAATACAAACATTTTTATTACACTTACTAATATTAAAGTCTGTACCAGTATAACCCATGTAGGCTCTTGGGTTCAGTACAACGTACAGAATGTCCGGTTACAAGAACAACGGTTACGGAGGGAGATGATTTGCCCAAGATCACGTTTAACTGCAATTTTTTCCCCCCTCTTTGGGTATCTAGTTTACGGAGGCTGAGTAAGCCCCAAGACAGCCAAGATCCATGTGTTTTTTATTTTCTTACTTTGGGCCTTGGACCGAAAAACCCACAACCTGTTAACACTTTCTTCACTATGGCGGGCCTGATATGATTACTTAATCAAACAAATTTTATATATATTATCGCTATAACATATAAACAAATGCAGATTTCGAATGATTTGCATCCATTTAAATAGAACATTAACTATTTATTGCCCATGAAAGCGTTTTATGGTAGAGCATCCAGATCCTGTAAATTGATTAGAGCGGGTTGGAGACTTAATGGGGCGAGAGTGAAATGTCTGTTAAAATATTCTCTTGACTCGCGTCCCTGCCGTCATCTTCCATTCACAAAGTTATTAATAGTCACGTAAAGTCAACACTGCTTCCAATTCAGTCAAGATAAGGATGTGTGCTCCAAGAAGGGAGGTGTATTCCGGGATCGTATGGTTCCTTTGAGGTATTTATCTTTGATGGGCATCCTCCTGAATATATTATTATCGGGGATGGCTCAAGGTTTTCTAGCGGCTTAAGTTAAAATACAATTCTTCGCCGCATATATCTAAGTCCCCGTTCCCCCGACCCTTAGTCATACAATGATGATTCCTGATTACAAACATGTTTTTTTGTAAAACTTTACTTTCTAAGTCTAGAAACTGTGCTATTTCTAAGTCCGGGAGGCCCCAGCCCCCTTTCCGAGCCCCGTCACTGGCATTAAACGCCAATGGAAGCTGGGTTAAGGGCGCTTCTATTTCCACAATTAGAGATACCCCCACAGTAGCGGATGTATGAGCTCCAGAGTCTGCAGTTCTCACAGGATTTACCCACGGATGTAAACTGATTAAAATAATTTATCTGTCATAGCCAGAATTTTAACACTAATCTCAGCACAGCTTTACATACACCGAACTACCTCATCATGATTATATTAATAGTTAATGTATCAAACTGTACAATGTTAAATAATTAAAACGTTTTCTCCTAGTGTCCAAAACACTGAATTAACAAGGAAAAATTGCAATGATGTCGAATTGGTATTATTCAAAGGCTCACTTCATAATGTAATCGGAAGGGGAAATAGTAGCAGCAACAGTCGAAATGTTTATTTATATTTTACTCTTAAGGGGTAAACATTTGGTTTGGTTAATGTAGACAAACCTTGCATTAAAATAAAAAACCTGCACATCAACCTTGAAGATATTTCGTCTCTTGATCCTTGGCGTCCAGTTATTTAGCATTTAAGAATGAGTTGGTCACATAATCAGCAATTAGCGATACGATGCAGGATAGACACATACGCACACTGATCTATAGACAAAACAGCGTTCCTCGGACTCAACGTGTCCTAAGTTAGTAAGTGTAGTGTTGAACGTTCCTAAGTTCAAAACGTGTAAGTATTGATTCGAATATTTAATAGCTATAGAAAATTACAAAATGTATATCAAAGCTACATAACAACAGTCCTGTCAAATTCGAATGGTGTTTCTGTTGTTAAATCTCGATTCAAAATGAATAATTTTCTCCAATAATTACACGGAACTGTAGCTACCTGCGTTATTAAATCGGAACAATTAGGTAATACTAAGTGAAAAACCAAACAATGGCGTGCAAAGGTCGTTGCTAAGCGGAAGATGGAACGGACCAAGCCCTGAAATTGACTTCACTAAATCAAGTTGGAGTTATTAGGAGCCATCGACCGCAACGGACAGCTCTGCTTTTCATTACTTTCCCTATTATTCAAAATGGACGTGTTGACCAGAGTATACCCTTTTCAAAATTAGCCCTTAAAGTTAATATTGATCCTGGTAAGTTAGCTCGAAGCAGGTAATCATTAGAGTTGTGGTCCAACAGATAATTATGAACTGCACAAACAGAGGTAGACTATTTTAAACGAGTGGGGGAGTGTCTATAATCCTTTGAGCTCTAGCTATTTATACTTATCCAGAGATATCGGGTCTGTTTGCTCACAAATTAATAAGTTACATAGAAGGATTCAGTTGACAAAAGTGTACTTTCCTCTTTTATGGGCATCATCAATATTTTCTAACGCCAAAATTCCTAAACAGGTGCTTGAGTCGAAATATAAGGTTAAGCAATCTTATCAATGGGGGCCATATAAAAAGAAAAAAGCTACAAACCTATGCGAATTAGTGGATAGCACACAAAATAATTAATTTTCGTAATTTTTTGCAGTTGAGTTATTGGATGGTTAGATGAGCTACGGATTATGTATTTATAATTTCTATAATACCCTAATAATTAAGGGTATATAAACCAGGGTATTAAAACATACCTTAATTGTAACAAGCAATGTAAAATTCCTTAGACTTACTCTCTTATGTGTATGTAAAAAAAAAAAATTAAAAAACCTGTACCACTACAACTCGCGAACAGGTCTTAAGGTATCTATATTGTCACCATCATTCTCGTTTACAAAGTATAAGTATCCATGAATATTTCATTAAAAAACCACTACAACCCTTACATGGTATTGAGTCTAGTACATTGTAAGGACAATACTGTTACTAAACAAACGTGATCAAAGATGATCTTCAAAATCTCACAGGGTCAAACAGATCTTTCATCTATAACTGATTTCATTCACTTTAAGGAAGAAATAGTTGGGGGTGCAGTCAATCAAAACACCAAAATAAGCATAACTTATTTATTATGTGCCGACGTTTCGGCCTACAATGTAGGCCATCTTCAGGGCGAATAAAACAGGCTGCAGCTTGGGGAGCTCAGACACAAGTCAACACAAGTCAGACACAAGGCCGAAATGTCGGCACATAATAAATAAGTTATGCTTATTTTGGTGTTTTGATTGACTCCACCCCCAACTATTTCTTCCTTAAATTAGAAGATACAGTCGACCAATTCTTCTCTAACATGATTTCATTCACCATCTTTTCAGCATTAATGATTCATTTGTTTAAAAAAATATATATGCACTTTTAAATTTAAATTTTAAACAACTAGAGTAAGGTGTGTTGAACAAAACCGTGAACGCTAATGAGTGATGTAAGGAGGGATCGGAAGCCGGCTGGGACGGAAGCGAAGATGGTTTTAGCGGGATTTGAGTAATGTGCGGTTGGATCTGGGGGCCTTGCCAACCTGCGGCTATGTACCCTTCCCCTGGGGCTAAAAGGAACAGCTGTATGCTTTTAATAACCTCAGCGAGGTTATAATTAATTTAAATTAATTTCCTTGCTTGTTACTCTGGGTTAAGGATAGCATTAAAGTAAAGTAACAGTAAATATAAAAAACAATAAACTATAAAATGAGAGCCGGGTAGCTCAGTGAGTAGAGCACTGGATTGCTATACTGAAAGTTCCGGGTTCGAAACCGGGTTTGGCGAGTAAATTATTAGATCTGCTATCAGCCATAAATGGACACAACCGTATCGTCCTACCCTCCTGGGACTAGGTGAATCTCTATAAAGTGTCCTTTATTGGAAAACCTAAACCTAAAAGGTACTCTTAATTAGTGGAAAATCCTGGCGGTTGAGCGTGATCTGTGAAAAATCATCGTCCAGCACAAACCAAACAACCGATCCGTGATAACGTATTTCCAAAGAAAAAAATACAAGAAAATATGTGTGAAATTTAACTTTCAGCTTATGTGCTATATTTTTTAAAGTTAATTGAAAATTTTCATTTCAAAATTTGACTCTTTTTTTCTGTTTTAACAGGAACAAACAAAAGTAAACCAAAGATGTGTTAATAAATTAAGCAGTCCAATTATTCTCATCTTAAATAAAAGGAAGTTACGTTAAGTTATGAAATACAGTAATTAAGTGTTATTTATTAATCGCACAGGAAAGTTTTGATTATTTTTTTATCTGAATCATATTGCAAATTAGGAAGCAGTGAAGCTCAGTGAGGAAAGTAAAGTGCTGAGTAAAGGTTCCGGGTTCAAATCCGCCTGTGCAGATAATTTATTTAATATGTTAACAGCCGAGTACGATTGCTTTGGGATCTGCAGACCTTCCTTGGGCTTACCTATTCTCAATAATGTGGGCACCCTTAATTGGGGAAAAAACCTGAGGGTTGAGCGTGATCTAGGACAAATCAAGTAACCTATTACATTTTTGCAACGCGGTCTATCTTCTTTTCTATTCTAATTTAATGTCAGCAAAGTTATGACAATATATAGTTCGTAGTCCGTTAGTTTTCGTAAATTATTGGAATAGGAAATCAATTTCAAGTCTGTAGTTTCAAATGCAGTTGCTGTAGGATTAATAATTCATATAAAATTCATATAGGGGCATCTATCAGTCACAAAAACAATGTAAAACGAATGTCATTGATTTGATTATAGGCACTAATTTTTATTGAACCTTGAAACTGCTTTTTTTTAATCCTCCTCAAAAGTACCGATTTTCACATTCGATAGTTGGAAATGGTTGGAACGATATATCTGATTTATTGCATGTTTCCTTTCATTGCATCTAAACCAATGTTTCCTATTTCCACTGCTCTTTCACTCAATATATATTCATATTATTAAATACAATCCACACTACCAGAACAAAAAACCTGTACCACTACAACCCGTGAACGGTTCTGGGGTTCAGTACATGGTAGAGACAGTACTGTTCCAAGGGCAACGGTAGTGCAGGGAGGTGATCTGTCTTAGATCAGGCGAAGCCACCAGATTTCCCCCCTTATTTTGCGTACCCACATTACAAATTGGTTTGTGTGTTATCCCTATCAATGTTGTCTTTATTTAATTAATTAATTATTGTACCTATATACCCTATAAATACTACATTCATTAATGATAAAAAAAAATAATTATTTTTTCCTTAATTTTTATGAGCTGAAGAGGAAAGGGTAAAGACCCCTCCTCCCTTCTAGGTTAATCGACGCTCATGGATACGTTAGTAGTTCGAATTTAATTAGATCGTTTAATCTATGGCTAATCTTAACCAGCTTAGTAGGCACGATGTAAGGTGAGATCCTTAGGTTAATTTGAATAGGCGATATAATAATAAAAATCATATCAACCACCAATCCACGTATAATTACTATTTGTAATTTTTTATTAATTGCTTTGATTTTTAAATATTTTTATTTTAAAGAAAAAACATATGCCCCCCCCCTCGGGGAGAGGGAACCCGGATCCTCTGCCTCTCCGTGACATTGCTCTAACCAATTGAGCCCGAAATTTTGATAACTCCCTAAATGATTCCAATGGTTTTTAGATTTTGATTTAGCGAAAACTATTTAAAAGAATGTCGAGAATAAAAATAGTAATTATAAATATTTTTATTTTAAAGAGAAAAGATATGCCCCCGCCCGGGATTCGAACCCGAATTCTCTGTCTCTTCATGACAATGCTCTAACCAATTGAGCCAACGGAGTCGCCTTCCGGCAGGGTACAAATCTATTCTCTTATCCGATCCCATGTCCCCGTGTTCTCTCAATTTTTGCGATGTATATACGAGAATGAAAGTTCTTTGAGCATTAATTTTAGGATCTTGTTGACTTATGTGATATTACTGTTTATATTTTTTTGTTAATTGGTTTAATTAATAATTAACAAATACCGGATGGTGACTCCTGTGGCTCAACAGAGCATCCGGGTTCGAATCCCGGCTGGGGGCATATCTTTTCTCTTTACAATAAAAATATTTAAAAATCAAAACAAGTAACAAAAAATTATAAATAGTAATATGACGTAAGCCAACAAGATCATCCTAAAATTAAAGTAATGTTTAAAGAACATTCGTTCTCGTGTTTACTTTGCAAAAATTAAGAGAACACGGGGACATGGGATCAGATAAGAGAATAGATTTGTCCCCTGCCGGCAGGCGACTCCGGTAGCTCAATTGATTTGAGCACTGTCAGGGAGAGACAGAGGATCCGGATTCGAATCCCGGGCGGGGGCATATCTTTTCTCTTTAAAATAAAAATATTTATAATTACTATTATTATTTTCGACATTCTTTTAAAAATCTAAAAACCATTGGAATCATTTAGGGAGTTATCAAAATTTCGGAACGTATTGTAATCGAATTCAGGTATTCACAACGTCTTGAGGCATTCGAAAATAAGGTGCTACGTAGAATATTCGCTCCAAAAATGGAAGAGACCACTGGAGAATAGAGGAAATTACATAACGCAGATTGCGAACCATGTATGGGCTTGTAAAGTTGCTGGGCTTGGTAAGGAACGAATGTCTAAGATATTGTTATGGGCTACTGGGTATTAAAATGAATTAAACAATTCCTTAATCAAAGATACTAATATTTATTAACAAAATGATAAAAAGGATACAATTAAACTATTAACAATTAAGTTATTGAACCAAGATAAATTTATAATAACAATATTCTACATATTATAATCTAGGCCTAACATCTATTTAATTATTACAATAATATAAAATATTACTAATTCTAGATAGCTTAACTAGTTACAATAGTTTCTATGAATATATTACACTACAATTTATAACTAATAATTAACACTTACAGTTCACTAGTCCACCGACCGTAAGTTTCTTCAAGTATCACAAACTGACACACAGTAACAAACAGAAACAGTTTATTACACTCGCGAGACTGTTACAGTTCACTGATACACTTATTACACTGGCCGGTTCAACACTGACTCACTTATTACACTTATCACAGATCTTCACTGGTCTACTCTCAGGCTAAGACTGACTGCCTCGAGTTGAGGGGAAGTATTTAAAGAGGCAAAGCCGAACATTCTAGAACACGAAAGGGCCAGACAATTCCGGAATCTTCTTAATCCTTTTCCGACAAAAGAAGACGATCTAGAACAGTCCTTATCCTATTTAAACGTCTCCCGCTGACGGAGTTAAGCCGCTAATCCCCCGCTTCCGCCTTCCTTTGTACGCCCGTAACACTGCCCCCTCCTTAAAAGTGCTCTGCCCCAGAGCATAGTCCGGAGAAATCGGGCAGTTATGAGCTTCTGCTGATGGAGACGCACTTTCTTTCCAGGGGTTGAACGTGCACACCAATATGGCAATTCCAGAGTTGGCGAATGTCTGACAATCTTCCAATCCAAGCCGTCGTATCCACAGCCCAACTTCGGAATAGCGAGCTTAGTGACACGCAGTCTCAGAAGCTTACTCCGAAGGTCGTCGAGGCTTCGCCGCAGTGCGTCATATGTCGGCTTCTGATCAGTGGCACGCTTGGTAACCAAGTAAAACAGGTGTCGTCCTTCGTGCGGCTGGTGGAGTGCCTTCCCGACACTTGGTGCTTGGCGTTCCAGCTCCTCAGTTCCACCGAACTTCTTCCTGAAGACCGTTGCAATCCCTCGAGAAGTTCTCAGATCTTCGGCAACGCAATGGGCCAGAGAATACTCCACTGGTAACGAGAAGATATCCCTGTAGATTACCTGAGTTACTCCACGAAACCCTGGTACCTTAGTATTTGCAACTGGGTCATTATTTGTCTCCACATTGTTTAGGTACCTAACCTGCTGGTCTTCTGCCGGGCCATGGTCTCCTTTGTACGGCGCCAGTCTATTGAAATGGACTACCTTGGGTTTTCCTTTAGGCTGCTTCCTGATCCTATATATGACGTCATTGATCCTCTTGACGATCTCAAACGGGCCGTCCCAGGAGTTCTGAAGTTTAGGTGAGTAGCCTCGCCTTCTTCGAGGATCATGTAGCCAGACCAAGTCTCCAGGTTGGTAGCCACCCTTCTCAGCCCTGATGTCGTAACGCTCCTTCATTCTGTCACTGGCTCCCTGGATGTTTGTGCGAACCTTCTCGTGGATATTATCCATTCGCTTCCGTAGATCCGAGACGTACTCCTCTCCGGCAATTTTCTCATCAGGCTTGAAACCGAATTTCAGATCACAAGGCAACCGAAGTTCTCTGCCGAATACCACATTTGCGGGAGTCTGCCCCGTTGCCTCACTGACTGAACTGCGGTAGGCCAGCAGGAACAGGTGAAGATACTGGTCCCAGTCTCGCTGATGGTCGGAGACCACTTTGGACAAATATCGACCCATAGTCCTGTTCATGCGCTCCACCATGCCATCGGATTGAGGGTGAAGAGGTGTCGTCCTGGTCTTCCGTATTCCCAATGCTTCGCACATCCCGGAGAAGACTGCAGATTCGAAGTTTCGTCCCTGGTCAGAGTGAAGTTCCATGGGTACTCCAAACTTACTGACGAGCTGCTTCACCAGTACGTCCGCAACCGTGACTGCCTCCTGATTCGGAAGGGCGTAAGCTTCCACCCACTTGGAAAAGTAGTCCATGGCCACGAGAATATACCGGTTACCTTCATCCGTCACAGGGAAAGGGCCAGCGATGTCAATCGCTATCCTCTCAAACGGTGCTCCCATGTTGTACTTCCTCATTGGTGCCTTCTTTCTTCTTATGGGTCCGTTAGAAGCCGCACAAGTCGCACAACGCCTGCACCAGTCCAACACATCGTCCTTAAGGTTTGCCCAGTAAAAGCGTTCACGTACCTTTTCCAATGTACGGTGAACTCCAAGGTGGCCGCCAGATACTCCGTCATGAAGTTCCCTGAGTACTTCGGGCACTTTACTCTTTGGAACGATGAGCTGAAGTCTGCGCTGATCTCCTTCCGTGTTCTCCAATGCCCGTTTCAGCATCCCGTTGTCCACTAGAATGGAGTCCCATTGGGCCCAGTAAGTCTTTACAGTCTTCGACATTGGAGCAACATCCTGCCAGGTTGGTCTTCCTTGCCCTGATAGTTTCCACTGCTTCATTTGTTTCAAGTCCGGGTCCCTGTCCTGCTCCTTTGACACCTCTGCATCCTGCCAACTGTCCATGACCACCGTTGTTCTCAACACTGCTGCCTGCTTCTCTTCTTGTCGAGAACAATGCCCGCATTTTTCGTCACAAGGTCTCCTAGAGAGCGCATCCGCATTTCTGTGACTCGTTCCAGCCCGATGAGCAGATTCAAAGTCATATTCTTGAAGGCGCTCTATCCACCTCGACACTTGTCCTTCTGGTGACTTGAATCGTAGCAGCCACATTAGAGCCGCGTGGTCCGTTCTCAGGAGGAATCTTCTGCCGTATAGATATTTGTGAAAATGCTCTATAGATTTCACCACTGCCAGAAGCTCCTTCCTTGTGACACAGTAGTTGTGTTCCGGAGCTGAGAGCGCTTTACTGAAATATCCAATGACCCTATCTTCTCCATCTTGGAGCTGAGAGAGGACGCTCCCAATAGCGGTGTTGCTGGCGTCTGTATCAAGTATGAACTTGCCCTCGGGACGGGGATAGCTCAGAATAGGAGCACTACTCAATTTCTTCTTCAACTCCTCAAAGGATGCCTGACACTCGTGATCCCAAAGGAACGTCCGTTTTTCCTCGGTAAGCCTGGTAAGAGGTTTTGCAATGTTAGCAAATCCTTTCACGTACCTCCTGTAGTAGGTGCAGAGGCCGAGAAAACTTCTTACTTGGTGCTTATCTCGAGGTACTGGCCAGTCGGTGATCGCTGCAATCTTCTCTGGGTCAACGGCAACTCCGTTGTCTGACACAACATGCCCCAGGTAGTTGACTTGCCTTCGGAAGAGATGACACTTCTTCGGGTTCAATTTTAGGTTCGCTGCACGCAGTCGTTCGAAGACCTTCTCCAGATTGTTCAGATGGTGAGCGAAGGACTTTCCCAGCACAATGATGTCATCTAGGTATACCAGGCAAATTTCCCAAGAGAGACCTCTTAACACGCTTTCCATCAGCCTCTCAAATGTTGCAGGAGCATTGCAAAGTCCGAATGGCATTACTGTAAATTGCCAGAGTCCAGTCCCAATCGAGAACGCTGTCTTCTCTTTATCTTCAGGTTTCAATCCAACCTGCCAATATCCACTGCGGAGATCCAAGGTAGAGAAAAGTTCACACCCCTCTAGGGTGTCCAGCGTATCATCAATCCTGGGGAGCGGATAGCTGTCTTTCTTGGTGACGTTGTTCAGAAGGCGGTAGTCCACGCAGAATCTCGTTGTGCCGTCCTTCTTTTTCACCAGTACAACAGGAGACATCCAGGGGCTGCTCGAAGGCTCAATGACACCATTAGTCGCCATCTCCTTGATGATCTTCTCGGCGTCCTCCCGTTTGGCTAACGGCAGCCTCCGCGGGACCTGTCGGATGGGCTTAGCATCCCCGGTGTCAATCCTATGCTGAACGATATCCGTTCTACCCCGTGGCCCTGGGCTGATCTCGAAAACGTCCTGCCATCGGATAATCATCTTCTTCACTTCCTCGCTCTGTTCAGGGGAGAGTTCCCGACATGATTCGTCCACAAATCCAGTTAGTTCTTCCGGCAGTCCTCGCAGCTCGGTGGGATGATGTTGCAGCTGACGTACCACTGAGGTAGCGGTTGCACATTCCCCGACCGGTGTTCCTTTGTTCAGCGTTACTGGGAAGCTGTTCAGGTTCATTATCCGAATCGGAGTGGTACGTCCGACCTTGATGAGAGACCTTGCAACCATTACGCCGCGTCCGATCTCCTGTTCTTCTTGCCTTCCAGGTTCAAGTAGCACACATTGACCCTCAGGTAGATGTCCTTCGATCGTCCCATGCGTTATGATTTGGCTCCGTGCAGGTAAAGTGGTGTCTTCTAGTAGGCGCACTCGTGCGTAGATGTCCTTTCCCTGCCGAAGGATAACTTCTTCGTCTCCCATCAAAAAATTGACGCAAGCGCTCTTGCAGTACACTTTTAGTTCCGGAACAATCAAGATCACGTTCCTCCAATTCACGTTTCAAATCCGCAACTTTTAAATCAATTAACTTAACACTTTTAGAAGCCATTCTTCATACAGTAGCCCAATAATTACAAAATACAAGACAAAATGCAAAATAATAGCAAATACACAATAATCCCACTTCTGACACCAATTTGTTACGGACTACTGGGTATTAAAATGAATTAAACAATTCCTTAATCAAAGATACTAATATTTATTAACAAAATGATAAAAAGGATACAATTAAACTATTAACAATTAAGTTATTGAACCAAGATAAATTTATAATAACAATATTCTACATATTATAATCTAGGCCTAACATCTATTTAATTATTACAATAATATAAAATATTACTAATTCTAGATAGCTTAACTAGTTACAATAGTTTCTATGAATATATTACACTACAATTTATAACTAATAATTAACACTTACAGTTCACTAGTCCACCGACCGTAAGTTTCTTCAAGTATCACAAACTGACACACAGTAACAAACAGAAACAGTTTATTACACTCGCGAGACTGTTACAGTTCACTGATACACTTATTACACTGGCCGGTTCAACACTGACTCACTTATTACACTTATCACAGATCTTCACTGGTCTACTCTCAGGCTAAGACTGACTGCCTCGAGTTGAGGGGAAGTATTTAAAGAGGCAAAGCCGAACATTCTAGAACACGAAAGGGCCAGACAATTCCGGAATTTTCTTAATCCTTTTCCGACAAAAGAAGACGGTCTAGAACAGTCCTTATCCTATTTAAATGTCTCCCGCTGACGGAGTTAAGCCGCTAATCCCCCGCTTCCGCCTTCCTTTGTACGCCCGTAACAATATTAATAAGTGAAGAGCCAACTGGGAAGCGTCTAAGAGGTATACCAAGGTGTAGTTGGGAGGATTGCGTTAAGAGTGATCTGGCGGATTTGGGATTGGGTGGTGCTCCGTGGACAGAAGTTTGTAAGCAGATATCGGTGGTATCGGGATCGAGCCTTGGGATTCGCTAAGCCTTATTATAATTATTATTATTGAAATCTGTTGGAGGTAAGTCTTGAGCTAAGGTGGGTGTGGAAGGACTTCGTAACCCAGCTCGTTTAGAGGCATCAGTATCTGTTGTGTAGGTTCTGAGTATATTAGTGTAGGTTTTTTTATTAGATTTTTTGCATTATTCCAATAACCCTGCAGTACGATTTTGATGTTTTTTATCTCTGGGTAGAAAGGAGAAATGAATTAATTTGTGCCTTAGTTAATTTATGACTTAATGGTCCGTTCCTAATAACTCTCACCCCCAAATGCGGTGGTAATGTTTCCAAGGTTCAAATTTTACACTCATAAAAGAAATTACAGGAAAATCGCAGGTTTCCATAGCTATATTTGACTACATACTGAACAATGCTCGTTCAATTGTAAATAGTATCAAAAAGAGGGGATTAATTCATTTCATTACAACCTGTAAACAACAGAAGTCTACTATTTCCACTTTGAATTTTAGAAATAACTAAAACATGCATGCCATATAAAATGCCCAATAATAAAATTTCCAAACAACTAATATACATCTTCGAAACTACTAATTTTAAACAAATAAGGTGATGACTATGTTATTAATCAACGAAAGACACCTTATTTCGAAGGTTACAAGTAATAAATAGGTGATGTTAAACAATTCTGGATTCAATAAAGAAAAAAACTTTTTTTTGTTTGAATCCCTAGCCATCTCCAACCATCAGGTTTTTTTATTAGATACATTCCGAGAAATGGCCTACAAAGCAGACCCAGTTCCTGGAGATGGACTGATCACAAAGCAGTGCACGGCTGAGCGACTGACCGATATCCGAGCTGGAAACAAAGCGGTTGTCTAGTTAGTTCGCCTTGCTGTGTCCGCGTCATCACAAGTTCCATCACAGGGATTCCGCGGGCACTGATCGCTGGAGCAAGTGTAGTAATGAGCGAATAGATTCCTGTTGGCTACTGCTCGGAGGAGAATGCCTGTCTCGCTCACACGTAAAAGATTGAACGGGATCGATAGCCAATCCAACGGCTACAGAAAATTAATAACATCTTCCCATTCAGTTTAAAATTAAGTTTCTCGAAAAAATATTTAAAATGAGGTTCAAGAAAGCATTAATGAGATATACTGCATTTCAAGCTAATATTAAATTTATTATTCAGCAGGACAGTAAATAAATATTTCTCAGAGTTTGTTTAAAAAATAAAATAAAAATATATCATGCAAGAGAAAAGGCTGAAAAAAAACTCTCATGACATAAATGAAAACATTCAAGCAAAAAGCCACATTTATCAAAGGAAAAACCATCGACATTTCACTAATTCGGGTTTCGTCAGCATCTAAATAAAATAACGAGTAAATAAACAAAAAAAGACCAATTCTTTGGGTAGGTATTATATTTATTACTATTTATATACATGATTGAGACTAGACTGTGTCAAAGCCAACGATGGTGCAAGAAGGGAATCTTGTTTAATCGACTCTTTTCCCTCAATCCGGAGGCAACCTTTATGGCTGAGACTTAATATTTTTTCCCCCACAGCTGGTTTCGAGCCCAGGACCTAGAGATAATTAGACAAGCATTGATAAAATTGAGCCGATTTGAACTAATTAAAGAAAAACGAAACTAATTATATGTAATAAAATGAAGCATATCTCACAATCATAACACAGTCCAACCATGAAAAAACTTTTCAACTGAAAATACCTTATTCCTATAGTTTTTAGGGTGCTGAATCCAAATATGATATTAAACAACTGTATCACCCTCAATTTCTTCACATGTTATAGTTAAAATTATTAAATTAAGCGATTTTTAAAGAATTGAACAGCTTTAATATTTAAAATAAATAGCAGAAAAACTAGGTATATTCGGTGTGGATGAAGTTGGTAGCACTGCTGAAATACATTTTCTGGCCAAAAAAGGTTGATTCTTGTTTCTGTTAACAGCTGATGTTTTGTTTACTGTCAACCTAACTTCACTTTCACGTTTCCTGTACATGTCCTCAGTACAAACGCTGTTGTAAAAACTCTGCTGACAGTTTTTGTAATATTTGTGATGAGTTTGTGATTAAAAAACACCAAAGAAACATTACAGACTTTGTCAAAAAGGTTTATCTATCATACTTTAGAAACTAAACTTGGTGATCAGGATAAATCTTAGGCCCCGCATAAGGTATGTTATGAAGGTGTCGAAGAAGAAAATGGTCGAAAAAGGAGAAAAAAACTTTAAATTTGCTGTTCCTGTGATATGGAAGGAGCCAAGAAATCATTCCGATGATTGCTACTTTTGCAGTGTCGATATTACTGGTTATAACTCAAAAAACATGAAGGTAATAGGTCATAGTACCCTAACCTTCCGTCCGCCATCCAATAGGGCACGGTGTAAATATACCGGTCCCTAAACCACCAGATGATTTAAATTCTATTCCAACGGAAGTATTTTCTGATGTACAATCGGAGTTAGATGAACAAAATGATGAAGAATTTCAATGTTTCACAGAAAATGTAGAGCCTAAACTGTTTACTCAAATCGAGATTAACGACTTGGTTAGGGAACTTGGATTAACGAAAGAAAAAGCTGAATTGCTTGGCTCTAAATTGAAAGAAAAGAACTTGTTGACGGTTGCTACAAGCGTTATGTGTAAGAGAAGAGAGAGGAACAATCGGAAAACTATGGGTGATACAAAAAAAAAATAAGGCCAGATTTAGATTCAGCCCATAAAAATCGATAAAGATCAACTATTAAAGTTAAAAAAATTTGCAAAAAAAAAATATTTTTTGGCCTATGTAATCCCTAAAGACACGGTGACCGGAGAAAACAACCATCTTATCAACTAAACCTCAAGCACATACTGAAGTTTTATAAAATGCTTGAAATTACAATTGCGTAATTATTAAGTATTAAGTATTGTTGAACTTAAGACAATAATAATGCTAAAAATTAAAATAAAGTTCATTAAGATCTATTTAAACATAAATGCAAGCATTAAATAATATAACTATATACTAATAGTATTTCAATTTAATTATTGGTATTTTGTAGCGAGCTTGTGCAGTCCATCATATTTTTTCATTAATAAATAAATAACTTGAAAATGCATGTAATTATTGTTCGGAATGTCAGTCAGTATATGTGAAAACCAGACTAATATTAATAATTTAAAATTACAAATTCGAAATTTATTCAGGTCATAATTTATTTAGAACTTCAAAATATAACACAGTCATTCCTAAGTTTTAAGTTTTAACTTCTATCGGTAGAAGTGCTGTCTATTAAATTTATTTTTTTATGGCTAGCACTTCAGAAAGTTTTACAACCACGGATTTTCGTGCAAAAAATATGATAATGTAACGTGGTAATATTCAGTGGCATATCTTTCTGACTTGATTAGTTTGTACATTGAGCAATCCACAAATTTTGTCATGTACTTTGGCTTTGGTCATGTTCTGTATAATTAGGGATATCTATGTTAGTAATTCTAAAATAGTCAGTGGCAGTTATGTTTTCATTAACTTTTAGCAAAATAGAATGTTTGCAAAGTAATAAATTATGCAGTAGCTATGAATATAAGAGTCAATTATAAAAAGCTGATCAACACGACAAAATATTTGCATGTACAGATTATTATAAATATTTGCATACTCTATGCAGGTTCCAGCATAGAGATACATATGATAATCCTAGAACTCCATGACTCTCTAATCATTAATAATAAAAAAAACCTGTACCTCCAAATCCTTGAAAGGTGATAGGGTTCAGTACATGGTAGAGACTGTATTGTTTCAAGGACAACGGCTGTACAGTGAGGCGAATTGTCCTCGATCACACTCAACCGCCAAATTTCCTCCCCCTTATTTTGGTTACCTACTTTATAGAGGCTGAGTGAACCCCAGGAGGGTCCCAGATCCCATATGATCCATCCCCGGCTGATAACAGACTAAAGAAAAGTGTTCCCTGCTGCGGGATTTGAACCAGGATTTTTGGCATCGCAACCCAGTGCTCACTCTAAACATTTTTAACCCATTTACTTACGTCGAGTTGAATCAAATACTTGTTTTGTCATTTTATGTTTAAACACATGTTCTAAGTATGTATGATATATATATATGTATATATATCATTGACTAGAAGATGAGGTTATGGACATATGCTCTTCCAAGTTTTCAGTAACTTTGAAGCAGTAAAAGTAACTTTTACGTTCCCCCCACGTTCGTTAAATAATTGAGTAAGTCCGTCGGAAGAAGTTTCTCCTCAGTTCTACTAACTGGATTCGAATTAATTTATTTTCTTAAAGGGAATCCATTATATGCTCAATGTGTAGTAATGATGTTACTATAAGATAATCATGCAGATATGTTTGATTTTATTGTAACAATCAGTCTTATCTAAAAGAAAAGAGGACCAAACCTGCCTGGTTCGAAGAGGTATAAAATGTTTTACAGGATATGGGGATAACCTACGAGGATGTTCTGAAAATGAAAATGGATACCCGCATGGCTTTTCAAGAAAAACAGAAACTGAAGACAAGAAAGAAGGGAGCTTCACCGGCGACGAATGAGGGAGTACTGGGTAAATATCAAGAATGACAGTTGAAATGACACAGTCCTTAGTAGGCCGATAGGAACAAAATAATAAAATTAAAATAAATCTTGTCTTGCAACATACATAGTCATGGATCCAAAGGAAGGTAGTTGGATCAAAATGGATAAACATATCTAATTCTCAAGTTAATCAGCCACTAAATCATAAAATTTGCATGTCCTCTAAATACGAAAAAAATATAATACATCTTAAGTATCTTAGAAAATATTAAGATTCTTATAAATATATTGGATTCATAATATTCAGAGTTTCCATAGTGAGCCAACAAACTTGACAGGGGATAATCGAAAAATTATCGGAATTTTTCGTAATTATATTGCATGTTAAATTATATATTATGATATTATACTCAATTTTAAAGAGTAAATTAACTATGCATACTATTTCTATTAAAAAAAGGCCAAAAAAAACCGGTTGCATAATAACCCACCAGGGCTGTTAATAAATTGAATAATTTCCTACCTCAACCGGTTTTGAACTTGAGATCTTCGGTGCAACGCAACCCTCTACAATTCAAGCTACTCTGCTTCCTAATAATTTGTTTTATGAATTATAAATATTATTTTATACAACGGGAGTTGACATTCATTTTTGTTTTGTGCACAATAGACATGCATACAGTATTACAGGTTGAATTACAATCCTCAACCAGTAATTATGAATATTATTTATTCATAATAAATATAATCCATATTTATCATCTTATCTGTGTCTGGAGGTAACAGACACCGTGTCCATAAAATAGGTAATATTTTAGCTAAATTATAAAAAATACTATGATCAGTACTTCTAATTACTTGTTCTATGCCTATAAAAATGTGTACAATTGCATATAAGCTGTTTACATAAGAAAGGAAGAAACAAATTTTAATAGTTTAAAGTTATGGAAAAAGTTTGCTCTCCTGGACAAATACAGAAATTACTTAAATATGACATGGTGTCATTAATCGTTAAATATAACCATAATTATAATAATGGTATGAAATTGTCGGGGGGGGGGGGGGGGAGGGGAGTCAATGATTACACAAAATAAGGAAGAGCTATTTTATTGTGCCTAAGTTTCGTCATAAGATGTAGGCCATCTTAAGGGCTGGGAAAAAGAAACAGAAGATAACTATATAAAACATTGCTGTACCAAAGAATAATATAATAACAGTTTATATGAACAGAATTTTTAAGAATAAAAAGAAGTACCCCCCCCCCCCCAAGGAGTGGAATCCTAATTTATCTTACTTATTGAAGCTGCAATATTTATGTAATTATTTTCTGTTTCATTTTCTCAGATAGATGATGGCCTACATCTTACGACTAAACGTTTGCACAATAAAATAACTCTTCTTTATTTTGTAGAATCATTGACTGCATTCCCTGACCATTTCATACCATTATTAGAATTATCCATTCAACTATTTTCCACTTAAATAACCATAATTATGTCCATATTATAATTCTGGCTAAAGTCCCATTATTATCGGTGATACTACAGTAGCCTCGACAGTCTTAATTTGTGTTTCACTGTATCGCATTGTAATACCAATATGAAATCCTTAAAATGGACAATTTAATATTAGTGATCTTTGGATGTTTGGTAGTAGAGGGTAAAGAACGAGTATCAGTACACACGCCAAGGGAGATATTTTCGGCTTGGGAAGTGAAGGTAATATTTTCACGCTACAAATTAAAAGAGGATGCTCCTTCATCGATAGCCGGGTCAGTGGAGCTTTGTCACGTCATTTCGGGAGCATGGCATGTCAAGGGATCGTTTGCCACTTCCACAAAATGATAAAAACGGACATTTGCTAGATCTAGTAAGGGTTTATTGGTTTTTGCATTCCTCTATGCAAAGAGAGAAGTAATAAGATCATTTGTTTGCAAGTTTAAAAAAAAAAGTAAAAAAAGGCCCTTTTAATTTCACAGATCGAATTTCAGCATTGTTTTAAACATAGATTTATGAAATATACCTATCACAGGAGGAAAATGGTCCGGGAACAGGTCAAAAAATTCTCTTTTATAGGGAGAACTGTATATTTGGAAGCCGACGTTTCGACTCAAACTCTAGGTCTTCTTCAGGGCTAAATATACAAGATACAAATAAATTAAAATAGTATTTGGTATATAGTATATGTAGTATTGATAGAGTAATATTATATGTAGTAAGTAATATAAATAAGGACCAGAGAGGATTGAATTATGTAAGACCGGAAGATGTCAACTAATTTTGATAATTTTTTTGCTTATTTTTAGTCTATATCATTCGCAAGTTTTCTGCGCTATTACAACTTCGAAATAAAAAAAGTGTTTTTTCGGCCCACCCTAATACACAGTCCAAAATTCTAAGATAAATGTTTAAAGCTCCATGGCTTATTTCGAATCACAGCAAACTCAACGACATGAATATTCTCACTATAAAATCATATAACACAACAAATACGAAACATTCCACTCATCGACACAAAACGTACTTGTTTTTCTTCTTTCCTACTTCCTGTTACCTGGGCTTGATAGGAAAAGATTAAAAAGACAATGGGCCTAGATACCTGCTCAAGAACTATTGATCCCTTCCAAAACGTGATGTTCGTGTAAAGCAAAGAGAAACAACATCCATGGGTGTTATGGGTCTTACGCTTTACATCATGACAATAACATACATGAGGCATTTTTTCACTGATTTTTTCACATTTTCAATAGTATTGTCAAGCAATTTAACCTGACACGACACTTTTTCCGCATTATTTCTTATGGTTTTAGTCCGGTCCTGAAACTGAAGTTTCGGTAATATAAAATTGCTTGACGGAGCTTGGAAAAAATGTGAAAAAATCAATTTTTGAAATTTGATGTTATCCTCTTTAGATCCTGAACACTTCACAAACTGACAAAAGAATAAAATACAACATAAAACTATGATTCGGTGAGAGTGAATTTTAAATTGTTTAAACATACATGTATTAGTAACTGCGAAAGATAATTAGTCCAACTTTTGAGATTTTTTGGTTTTATACTTTTAACCTTTCCCAGAGATAGAACTCGTTCTTTACAAAAGAATGATCTTTACTCAAGATAGCATTTTATAAAATACCATTTATTTTACTGCAGATAGGGAATTAGTATCTACATTGACAGGGATTCTAGAATAATTAGTAGGAACCTAAGAAAAGAGATGCTACACACTTGGTGAGGTTATTACTCTCAATAAAATCCACAAATAAATATTCTGTTGTGAATACGAAAGTTAGAAATTTGGGCAAAATCTAAAAAAAAAAAACTGCTTGAACACCGATTCTCATAGCTAAAATGTCCCCCAAAAATGGAAAAAGCACACCATAATATCGAGATACAAGTACCGCTTATTCCTGTCGATCTGGCCAAGTATTCAGTGCAATCCATTTCGGGATTAATAAAAGACATTTTCAGGCCGAAATCTACTACATTTGGAAATTATATCAAATCATTTACTCAGAGATGATATTAATTTTTAAAAAATGTAGTATATACTCAAAGAAGAAAACTCGATAGGTGAGTTTTATTCAATTATCTTCCATTTTTTTTAATGAAAGAAATCCAAGAAAATAACATTAGGAAACTAAAATCAGGTCATAAGTTATTTTTCACACGATCATTATTCTTATTACGCCACCAAATTTTATTAGGTATTAATTCTTTATGGTTAGGTTGTCACAGATCGAATATATTGTACAATATCTGATAAGATTTTTTATAATAAAAAAATAATATAATATCGGATTGTAACGGTCATGTGTTGCTCAAGCAACCGCAAATGGACATAGGATTGGGCCGAGCGGTTAGCCAAGTACGTGTTGCCTCCTAGCGCTACTGAACATACCTTACCATGCAGGCCACCACAAACCTTTCCAAACCGAGCCAAACCACTTACTTATGAAACTATGAAAATCATTGCACCTATTAAGCTCCCTTTGTAGAATGGATAACCGCATTGCATCATTTGTGGGAACAATCCAATCGTGCGAATCTAACGCTAATAAGAAAATTTATTATAAATGAAAAATATTATATAAAATTGCATTTAACCAAAACATTTTCTGGTTGAATCTCAATTGAAATGCTTTGCATGATTACTTGAAACATTTGAATTAAAAAACTGTCATATGCACGTATAACAGAGACGCCTGGTTGTTCTGTTGTTTTAAAATCTCGCATCTTCCATGAACATATTTTATCAAATTCAAAATCTAAGATAAAAATAAAGAAAACATTATTCACTTTGCTTCATCGAATACTTAGAAAAGGTGACCATACATAGAATAGCTTTAAAAGATGTACTAATACTATTTATAAAACCATCGTCCTTCCAACTCTTTTTTAGGGATGTGAAACTTGGCCAATAACGCTGAAGTATGGACAACGTCTTCAGGCACCCGAAAATAAAGTTTTAAGTAGAATATTCGGTCCAAAAAGGGATGGGACCATTGGGAAATATTGTAGATTACATAACGTGGAATATTATTGAAGTTATAGTGTCACGAAGATTAAGATGGGCCTGTAACGAACGAATTTCCAAGGTCTTGCGTTAAGAGAGATCTGGCGGATTAGGGATTGGGTAGTGGTCTGTTGACAGAAGTTGGTAAGCAGAGATTGGTCGTATCGGCATCGAGCCTTCGGGTTCGCCTTATTATTATTACTAATACTATCCAAGAATAGCATTTGTTTCAGGAAGTAGGAGGAATCGTACGGTTTCCAAGCTAACGGTTGTGCAAGGAGATGATTCGAACGAGACCATTCTCAACCACGAGGTTTTTTCGAATTAAGATCACCCAGAATTTAAAGACTGGGTGAGCCTCAGGAAGGTCTACAGATTCGATTCACAGCTAATAATAAATAGTTTATCTTCCATAGCTGGTATTCAACTCGAGACCTAGAGCTTAGTAATTTAGCACCCTATTCTAATTGCATAATTATTTTCTTTAATATACTAGAAAAACTATCTTTGGAATTAAACGATTAATGAACTTTTCAAATTAACCAAGTAATAAAATGTTTAGATTTTTTATTATTATATACTAATAGGATTTCTTTATATTTGTATATGTTATTTTTAATCATTTAGACTATAATGTATTTTTTAAATGCGCAAACAGGAAAGTGACTAAAGATGAAACCAAATATTTATGCACTAAAATTTATAGATTAACCTCAAAGTGGTCTCTTAACACAGTAGCCATATTTTATAATAAATTTGAATAAAGCTCTTAAAGTAAGGTCCAAAAAGGTTAAATTACATGATAAGCACTAGAAAAACACTAAAAAGAATTTCCGCCCCATTCCATACATAAACACAAAATAAAGAAAATATATTAATATATTAATATCATAATATTAATGTGGAATAAATTGCACAGATTAATCCACAAAGAATGTGATTGCAAGTAATAATGTCATTATTGCACTTTTTTATAAGTTGAATACTTACAAATGACTTAAGTTGAAAGGACTTACAAATAGTATTAATAAAAATATTGTATTTATACACTTATAATTAATATAAAATCTCAATAAATGTATAAAAATATAAGACATTAGCCATTTATATGACCAGGGCTGAGGTTGAACAAAAAGAAGAAAGTATAAAGAAAAAGTTTCAAACTTATAAGACTCAGCACTTTTCATATAATAAGCGAATAGAATGTTGTCAAGAGATATCTGGAAAGTTTTTCAACCGGGGGGTTTCCGATCTTCGATTGTTTCCGAAGGACGTATCGAAAGAAATGCGAAAACACCAATAAATTCTTACAATGTTATAGACATTTTATTTATCAAAGTATTTCGTATTGTTAAATATTTAAAAAAGCCTGTACCACTACAACCCCTGAACGGGTCTGGGGTTCAGTACATGGTAGAGACTGTACTGTTTCATAGACATCAGTTCTTCAGGGAGGTGATATGTCCTAGATCACGTTGAACCACCAGGTTTTTCCCCCTTATTTAGGGTACCCTATTTTTATAACATTTTATAGAGGCTGGGTGAGCCCCAGGAGGGTCCTAGATCCTATTTGATTCCATCTACGGCTGCAAACAGACTAAATAAAAGTCTTGCCTGCAGCGGGATTTGAACCAGGATTTCCGCCATGGCAACTCAGTGCTCTACCACTGAGCCACTCCGCTCCCAATTATTTTATTGTTAAATATAAGATAAAGAAAAAGTAATACATATTTATTTTAAGCCTCGCTGGTGACAATTAGAATATAATGTCATGAAATATAATTACAAATATATGCACTCTATTATATTGAAACTTGTTTAGTGATGTAACAGCAACGAATCAAGGAACTACTAGTTGCACAAGACTAATGCCGTAGTCAATTCATTAAATTATAAATATTATTGAAAATTGGCAAACCACAAAACCTGTGTTCCTGACTTGTTTAAGCCGCCACAAAAAATACTGCACTGAATTTGAAATTTGAATGGAAAAAATGTAGGTACTTGTGTCTTAACGCAGCCCTGGTTTCTTTTCCCTGCTTGTTCACATACGCGAGCAGTTACATTTTGTAGCGGTTACATTTCTAACAGCTGATTTGTTCTATGTTTCATCTTGCTTACTGTGTTTTGATTATTGCTGATTTATTGTTTCTTATTTGTTGTTTATTGTTCGTTATTTGTTCTTTATTCTTTGTCATAGATTTTTCGTTGTTATTATTTTAGTTAGTTATTTAATTAGTATAAAATAAAATTTGGGAGTTGCCTTCAACAGAAGAACAAGCTATACATTTTTTGCAGGAGCGTAATATTTTACCAAAACAAAGAAAATGTAGCAATTCCCATCAAATGAAATTGTATTGTGGTAAAAGGTTTTTTTTGAAAATGAATCATATTTATGCGAGTTCGTATGGCGACAGCATCAATCAAAACAAAACACAGACTGCTTTGAATCTATATTGAAGTCTATTTCGACGCATTTTCCACCTAAATGCGATTAAATTGTTATTATTTGTATTTTGTAATTGTTCATTCTTCTTTAATTAATTGTTCATCGTATATTACATTTTTCAATTTTTCTTTTACATAATTTTTCATTACTTTTATTTCTTAATTCTTAATTGTTTGAAATTATTTTTTTGTACATAATTTTTCATTATTGCGATTTATCATTACTTTTATTTCTTAATCGTTCATAATTTATTATTGTTATTTTCCATTTTCAATAAATTCTTTTGATTTGTAATTGTTCATCCTTTTTCAACCCCAATTAGTAGAAGGTAACGTTTAGAAATGTAACCGTTATAAAATGTAACTGCTCGCGCATGCGAACAAGCAGGGAAACGTAACCAGGGCTGCGTTAAGACACAAGTACCAAAATGGTAAGTATCGATTAAAAAAATAAAAGAAGCTACATCTTACTCCAATGTTTTAATTTGAGGACTGTTATTTGAATACAGTGAATGCAATGGATTTTAGTGTATAAAACAAAATTATAATAAATACAAATCAGTATTGTATTTAATATATTTAATTTAATATACTCAATATCTCAAAATAATACTAACTGGGTACTCGTTAAGGGGTAATAGGTTCACTGGTAGAGTACAAAGTAAGTACTAAACTGAATATCATGTTCTAGAATATCGTGGTACCTCTACTAAAACATCAGGTACTTGAACTGTTGTACAATTAAAAGAATAGTTGTGTAATTTGTAAAATCGGGGGTCCGACGTAGTAAAAAAGAAAAAAAAATATCAGGCTCTTCAAATTTCCTAATAATTTTTTTTTTCAAACTTAGGGCATAAAGAGAAGTTAAAAAAACTCATCTTGATCAAACTATTTTATAATTGAGGAAGAAAATGGTCAAGGGGTAGGTAAAAAAATTCTCTTATGTAGGGAGAAATGGATTCTTCATCCTTCTATAATAGCCATGAAGAAGACCCGCAATGTGGGTCGAAACGTCGGCTTCCAAATAAGCATTTCTCTTTATAAAATAATTTTTTTTTAGCTACACCCGCACCATTTTATACCTCATATATATAAGGTCAACCAAATTATACAAAATTTATTTTATAATTGGTATACGAAACAATATGTAATAACAAAAAACACCATATAACAATTAAATATGATCAATTTAATGACCCTGAAGGATAAGTGAAATAAATACTCTATCATCTTTTTATAATAACGATTTCATATTAAATGAAGGGAGGAGATCGCTCAGACCACGCAACCAATCTTAGGCTACGACTTCGAGACCGGGTGTAGCATACAAATTACTTGTTCTGTTATAAGTAATAGCTCGGTCCTGAGGGATCTAGAATCTCTTGAGCTCATCCATATAAAGAGGTTACCCTAATTTGGGAAAACCTGTGATATTGGTAATACCGACGCTTTACGGTTTGTAGCTGGAAAGATTTTTAAAAAAATTAAATAAACCAATCAGTTGTTGCCTTCTGAAGGACTAATTGCATAACAAAGGATATTTTACTCCCTTTAAAAAATTCTAGGGCCACCAGCCGAGGTACGAATCCGTGATCTTGGGTTTAGTAGTTTGTTATACTAACCACTAGACCACAGGTCGCACCCTTCACAATGTTGGAAAACATATTATAACATTAGCTTATAAATTTAAGCTGTAGGTATTGAAAATTCATTAACATTAAAGAATTTGTTTTACTCTCAATAGTTTAAATGTACTCAACAAGTCTAAAGCCTCTAAAAGTTCAAGGATGAACCTATATTATATAGATAGATAGATATCCTATGTTATATAAGACGAAAAAATATATCTAAATTTAATTTAAATCCTTCCCTTATATCTACAGCTCCGATGAATAAGCGGTTACGTCGAATTTTCTTCAAAATGAGTTTCTTGTACTTAAGTAAGCGGAATCGTGTTATTTTCGTAGTGAATGAAGGCCTAAGTCAGACATTGGCTTGAAAAAGAATTATTGCTTATATTATAACTCCATTTCCATCCCAAAACTACAAGAGGTTCCGCCTCCCTAAATACAGGTAACTCTCTCTTGTCGCTGAAGATATATTATCCCAATACCCAAATAGCACTTGAGCCAACATGCGAATTAAACTAAAAAATCAAATTTCTACAGATATTTTTGCCAAGAACAGTTCCCTAATAGAATAGGTAACGCATTTGATCAGAGTGTGGAGTGCTGAGTTGCTGTACTGAAGTTTTCCTGTTCAGCATAGGTTGTGGCAGATAAATTATTAAATCTGCTAACAGCCAAGGATGGAACCTGTGGTGTCTATAGAACCTCCTAGGGTTCACCCATTCCTTACAAAGTGGATAACCAAAATAGGAAAAAACCTGGTGGATGATCATGAATCAGGCTGTATCAGCCAGATGCACACTCAGTGTACTAAAAATAGTACAGTCTCTAACGTCTACTGAACCTTTCAAGAGTTGTAATGGTAAAGAAAAAAAAGATATAGCATTTTACTTTAAATCTCTGCACGTTTCAATTCTGAAACTGGCTGGGTAATATATATATATATTTGAATACAATTTTTCCCTGAGTTTACTAATAAATATATAAGTACTTGTGTTTCACTACGGTTTGATTTCAAGTGTTCTAGATGATTTTTAGGTTTTTACTTTGCTACTAATAGTTGAATTATATTTACTGGGACTGTGTTCCGAAAATCTGAGCTATAAACGCGTGCATTGTTTCTTATTCAGGAATATCTCCTACGTGAGTATTATAAAAACAGGATATATCTCTTTTACCCTATTTCTCCGTGGATTTCCAACACCACAGAACCGTATGTTCCGAATAACTACGGCCGTGGTTTCTCCTGATCTCGGATCAATCAGTTTTTTTTCTATCCAACACCCGAGGGCATCGTTAAAAATGTGTTATCATCCCTTATAGAGGAACCAGGTGATTGCGCAGCTGGTGCGACCGCCGATCACGCAGCGCGAACACAAGGCATAGCCTCACGTAGCTTCTTCTTACAATTATATTGCATCAACCGCCGCCTCTCTTTAATACGAGTCCTCAAGGTGTGTACCTTTGGCGGGAGGCACGATCCTCCATCTCCAAGAAATTATTGTGCGGTACCGTCATCATCGGTTAATTCATTACAGAAGTCATCGACTCCCGGGAGATGGTAAAAGTCAAACTTCGGAGCCTCGGGGCCATTTCTGAAGCAATCCTACTTCACTTTAGTTACACAAGAGATCAGTCCTCTGTCTCAAATTATTAATTTTCATAACGGCATATTTTGAAACTGGAACAGGCTACGTATTTTTCTAGGTCGCTGTATTCAGCAAAACAATCACTTATTAAATTAGAAGCACGGGTATCAGTTCTGCAGGTTCTTCACTTCGAGTTAAGTCACAACAAGCTATAACTTCCCATTGGATTCCTTTTTAATATTCTCAAAAATAAAAATAATCGTGTTTTAGTATGAAAAAAAGATGTAATTACGGGAAATGCGTATACTTCCGTAATCATTTCACCAAGAAATGAACTTTTCAACTAATATTTCGAACTACAGATGATGATATAACCAAAACAATGTAGTCAAGTCGGTTCTTTAGTACTTTATACAGTCAGTGATAAAAACTAAATTATTTTTATTTTCGAGAATATTTAAAAGAAAACGAATGAAAAGTTGTTACTTGACTAGAAGCGACAACCTGCAGAAGTGATAACTAATTAAATTAGAAACACAAGCCAATACCACAGTATATTACTTCAGTCACAGTTCAGCAAGAACTGTGAATGAAAAGAATTTTTTTCTATTACCTAGAATCCACATCTACACTGAGGCGATACAAGATAGGCGATATATCGTAAAGAATATATTGCGGCCATTTATTGCCAACAAGGTTCAAACAGAGATAAATCGCACTGGGTTTTACTCCTTTTTCTACTATTATTTCCCGTTCTTTATTTTTCTATTTGTATTAGGGATGAGAATCCCAGTGTCGTTTGAGATTAGTTAAATTTAAAAAAAAATACTAATGTGCAAAAATTACAGCAGTTATCTGACCCAAAAAGAAAAAAAAAAATCTTTTGATGGGTGTTGCATAATCGCGACCAACATATCAGAACATGACGATAGATTTTATACCTGTCGTAGCCGAGCCTCGACCTAAACATTAACCCGTTATAAACGCTTGAGGACAGCCTAAAGGGAAAAAAGTGCTTTAAAAAAAGTGGATGATTCTGTTAATAAGAAAGCACTTATGCGCGGAGAAGAGAGTTATAAAAAGCTGAGTGGAAGGCACGAGCAGACCTAATCTATTGAGGACCTGGCCACTCACCCTGGCCAATACTTAGCCTCACAAAAGACTTGCCATAATGAGGCCTCATTGTGTTCACTTAGCCTTTGTGTACAATGTATTTACCTTCTTCGCCACCTTACACCTAAAGTTTTCGGCAGATGGTTTAACAACTTGCATCAAAACCAGTCTAATCACTGCAGACTGATACTGTCCCTACTGCGAACCTACCTAACCTAACTATTGCATCATCCTTAGATTTATTACCTATGAAGGTAATTAACAATGGCCTTGAAAAAAAACTGTACCACATGTTTTATTATTACAGGCAGAGACTGTTCTGTTTCTTTAACAATGGTTGTACAGGGAGGTGATTTGTCATTACTTTATGAAAAAAATAAGGTAATAAAGCTTTATTTTCTTTCTTTCTTTTTTTTTTTTTTGTTGTCCAATTCCAAAATCTTTGTTGAGAATGAAGTATGTATATGCATATATGCATGTATATACTGATATTGAATATTGATTGTTATGTAAACATATGTTTTATAACACAAAAAAAGAATTGATGCTGAAAAAATCTTTCTTTAAACAAGTTACCTCCCCAAACATAATTTTGTTAATTTTAATTATATAATATTATGTAAATTGCATTAAGTGCATTACCACCAAAGATTTATTAGGTGTGTAAAAAGCACAGTCTCAATCCAAACTATTTGAACAGTCAAAATGCACTCGATATGGAGTAATTAAAAAATCAGCAAATGTCTGCAAAAATTAGGAGGGAAATGTTCAACGGGTAGAACAAAACAAAGATGAAAACATAATGTAAGATCACTTCACATACAATGAGACTAAAATGAGGTTTGGTGGAATGAGGCACTTAAAACTCTATTGGTGCTATTAGCAGAGCCCTTATACCTATTCTTCATATTGAATTAATATTAATGTTAAACATATTGAGTTTAATTAGTTACAATCAATAAATAAATACATCTGATATCACAGTATTATTCAATAATTCACAATATTTGCTTTGTTTCTCATTTCATTAACTTAAAACATTAGTTTATATGAAAATTTTTTCAAGTATTACTTCTTTTCCTTGATAAGATGGGCCTGAAATCTAAAATTCAATTATTTGCTATTCAGGATTTCAGTTTTTATATTTTAAGAATTATACCTTAAGCTAAACTTAACACAGAAACAAATACAACCTATATTTAATTCAACTGCAATATTCTAATACAGAATTTTCCAATTGGTCGCAAACACTTTAATATAGACAACTTAATATATGAGCCAAATTAATGGACAACGGTGATCTTTGAATACAAACAATAATTTTCAGATTTCAATGCAGCATGAAAATTTGAGATGTTTATAAAGTTTTCTTTAATGGACCATTCACATCCTAAAAAAATGCTTTGATTTAAGTATGGAAAAGAATACCTTAATTAACAATGCGCATCATAGCATGTAAAATGATGATAGAAATATCAAATTATTTTTTACAGAGATAATTAGGATTAAATGAAGTTTATGAAAATGTGAAAAAATTAAGTGTTTATAAATTATTTTTGGCACAGCTATGAACAACCAATCATGAGTAACCAATCATCTACTTTGCAAAATTTATCTAATATTCCAATCCACACATATATTGTGGGTCAGTATATCATTCCTGAAACAGTTACTCTTTAAGAATATTTTTTTATTAATAAGAAATCAATAGTTGGGTAATAAATAATTAGAAACAAAATATCTATTATAGGCAGAAGTACCTTTCATGCCATTGGAATAAAAAATACCTGTACTGCTAGGACCCATGAAGTAAGTGTATTTGGTTCACATGGTGAGGACTCTACCGTTTCTAAGCCAATGTTTCTGTAAAGAGGTGATTTGGCCATGCTCATGTACAACTGCCAGGTTTTCTCTGCAATTAAGGGTGTCCACTTCATGACAGCAAAGAAATACTGAAATATATAACTAATACTTAGGTCAAATGTTGACAATGATCAACCAAAAGTGAAGTAATGCAAATTAGTTTATGTGATGATCATTAGTATTATTCTGAATGGTATTTTTTACATAATCAATAACTCAGAAAATACTTGTTAAATTATTCAACAGCACATCAGATTCTAGAAATATAAGAAAATAAGTTCAAAGTGATTCAACTGGATCCCCTTGCAGTAATTTTACTAAGTATAATTACAGCAATTATCTTATGAGTATTGTTTTGCTGACGATACTATAATCTGTGCTAGTATGTACATTTTGTTTTATAAAAGTGCTATAAGCTTAATATCGTTAATAAGTTTCACCCAATTCTCACTTACCATAATAAATCTACAATTCAAAAACTACATTATAATCAGTATAAATAGTATAATCAGTTTCTTTAAGGCTGTATATTATAGCTAATATATTGTACAAATTTCAGTACAAAAGTCTTCCTAGCAGAATTATAATTTACTATGGAGTTAGTAGGATTTTGAGTGTTCTCAAACTGATTTCCGGTAATTTTTATTCTTATGGCATTATAGTTTACAACCACATTGAATAGATATTAAAATATTGATCATAAATAAATTGAACCTATAAAACAAAATTTCAATCGATAAGTCATAATATTGCTGTTTCTGAAATTTTTGAATATGTGAAAATTCTTAAAGTATAAATTTTAATTGAATCTTTTATCAAATTTTATCTGAATATACTGTAAGTAACAAAATTTTTTATTATACATTCCTTAATTCTAAGACATTTTTTCCAATAATCAAGATATTCAGACATGATTTCAAATAACTATATATAAACTCTATGTAGTAAAATGAATTTATTGAATTCCCTAAGATGAATTAAGTTTTGAAAATAATAATTTGTTTTAAAAGCATAGTAATCTTTATCGAGGGAATGTACATTATTCTTTATTAACATACATTGGCATTAGTCAAGTTCAAAAACAAAAGATTAAACAAAGTTTTACCACTAGTTTAAAAATATTATGTATTCATTAATATATATTCTAATATACTAAAGTTATTTCTATACCTTTACTTGCAGATAAATCTTATTCACAACCTCCTGTAAGGCTGCTAAGGAATATTTCTAGCACTTGCAATTTCACAAACTTCACTGATTTACAGTAAATATATTTTAATAAAATAATTACACTCATAAAAAAGGATTTAAAAACCTCTCACTGCACCAGAAATAATCATAAGCAACTTGCATTTACACTAACACTTGCGCAAACTTCACTAATTTATGGTAAATATATTTTAATAAAATAATTACTCACACAAGAAAAGAAAGGATTTAAAACACTTCAACTGCACTAGCAATAATCGATAGCAACTTGCAATAGCACTAGCAACAAACAACAACTTCAATCACACATATTAACATTTTAAACATTATAGTCACAGACCGCAGCCATTAAATAAAATTAAGATTTTTCCATCCAGAAAAAAGGCTCGAAACTGGACGAGCTCCTCTGTTGCCGAACTTCTTCAAAATTATTGCAATTAAAATATACGCAAATATTTTAGCGTATTTTTTAGTTGCTGGCACATTTGTTTGTTTTAAAAAATAATGTCGAAACTAAATAATATCATAATGATAAGTATTTCTTCATCGGAAATTGAATACTTTCATTGATTGTCCTATGATATTTGTAGGTGATCGGCGAGAGATGTGGCAACTCTGTAGAAAAAACCGCGGGTTGTCCAGTGATTGTAATGAAGTCAGTATTCCAAGAAAAGATGGTGCTTCTATGTAGTCGGTTTGTTCAATGTTTAAATTTAAATCATTTCAAAATATTAAATGTATACATATTATGAATTATCATTTTCAGTTTATGTTTAAAATAATATTCTTGTTCTGCGTTGCCGTAAACGTTTTAATTAATATAATATTAAAACTATGTAGTGCAAAAGAAAAATTTAATAATTCAATTATTAAATTTTAAAAGTAAGTGTGTGCGAAGTTCAATAACAATTACAATAACATCTTTATTTTAAAGAGAAAAGATATGCCCCCAGCCGAGATTCGAACCCGGGGTCAGGAGTCCCTCCGAGGCAGAGGTTCCGGGTTCGAATCCCGGCCGGCGCATATCTTTTCTCTTTAAAATAAAAATATTTGAAAATTAAAGAACTGACCAATAATTATAAATATATATATATTACAATAATAGATTTGCGGAACGAAGCTATTTTACTAGAAGTTAAGAAGTATATATTTTAGTTTTTATTTATTTATTAATATACATATTTTTAAAATATAATCTTTTTGTATGTATTTTAGTATATATAATGTTATAGTGATGGCATAAGAACTTTAACAATTATAGATTATTCACATAAAAACAACCAATTAGTTATAAAACAACCAACTAGGCATAATGGTTTGTTTAAAATTTAAAAGGGAAGTTTAATATTAAAGACTTTATACAACATGTAAGAAAAGTTCTATTTTATTTATATTTAAGAAAAAGATACCTATAAATATTGATGCAAAAATAAATACAATGTATCTCACAGATTTATTGTAAAAATAAAATGTATTTCAGTCAATATTAAAAAAACCCAAATTATAATAACATTGTCACTTTATCTGTTTCTTAAGGATATATTTTTTAAATTACACTTATTTAATTATTATAATTTATTTTGTATATAAAATTGTTATTATCATTAAAATTACTGTATAGAATATTTAATGATCTTACATTTTCTTTTCAGAGGTGGGGTTATTGCATAGCATAATTCAAGCGTTACCAAATTGATTTCTTTGGACAAAATGGACAAAACAAGAAGACAAGTTTTATGCTATAAAAAAAGTTCGGTAAGAATAAAACAATAATTGTTTATTAATTACTAATTAAATGGTAGCATGTTTGCTACCAATCTTTATTTATAACAGCATGAACCTTGTCATGTTTGAAGTTGATTAAATTTTTAAGGTAATGAAATTTTACATACCAATACTGATCATGAGATTTTGAATAGTTGATTTGAATTTGTTTTGTATAAAATTGTTAACATGATTCAAATTAATTATTCTTCATTTTCAAATTCAAACAATTGAAAATCTTGTGGGCGTATTAGAGTTTGCAAAACACTTTAAGTTTTTAAGGTTAGCATTTCAGTTAAAATGGCCATTTATTGATAAAATACTATAAAACTAAATAACTAGTTATATATTTAGGAACTTGTGTGTTAACGCAGCCACCGTTGTTTTTGCCTACTTGTTCGCATGCGCGAGTAGTTATATTTTATAACAGTGGTATTTCTAACAGATGATTATATGTATTATACATTATATTTCTAACAGAAACCAAACCCTAATGCCAATAAATGGATTTTAAAACGTTATGCAATATGTTATTAAAGATAACTGTTACAAAATATAACTGCTCGCGAATGCGAACAAGTAGGAAAAAATAACGGTGGCTGCATTAACACACAAGTACCAATATTTAGTTAATAATTAGTTAATTTTTAATATTTTCAGATATAAAAGTGACTTATTTTTATACAGAAATCGTTTAGTAGTTATTATATAGTTATTTTTATGAATAACAGTGATCCAGAAAAACGTTTTGATGCTAAAAGTTCCAATACCGGAACTTGTTCTAGTTACTGAATAACAGTTGTATTTGTGTTGCGGGTCAGTTTTGTCCAAGAAATGGATATATTTTTGTTCATGGAACGTAGATATAATATAGTTGCTGAAAAAACAATTCTTCCAAAATATTCCTTAAAAAGAGGCAATTTATACATTTGTTTTTAAATTGTATTTATTTTATTATTCAATGAAATTTACAACTGTATTATATTAATACAAGTAAATAGGATGATTTTCTTTTTTTTATTAAACAATACTTATGATTAATTGAAACAAATGTGTCACTATTAATATGCTTGTGATATCAAGTAATAAAATTAATTGTAACAATACATAAGTACATATAAGCATGTTAGAGTAGAACAGTGATGAAATGAAATAATTACATTATAAATTCATTATGAATAATTTCTGGAGGAAATATTTCTGAATCTTTTATTGTGAAACCTCGGGTATTCCGCAGATTGACACCTCGAATTAAGTCGCAACAAGTTTTAACTTTTCAATCGTTTCCCATATAATATTTCCTAAAAATACATGTTATCATGAAATTTAGTATGGAAAAGAGAATGTAATTAATAGTACTACAGTGATCATTTCATCTAGAAATGAACTTTTCAACAATCATATATCATTTATACTTCGAAATGTTAGTTTAAACTTTTATTTCTTGATGAAATGATTACCGAAATCTACTCATTGCCCATAATTACATTATCTTTTCTCACAAAAACTTGTATTTTTGGAAAATATTAAAAATGGAACTAATAAACAGTTGAAACTCGAAGGGACAATCTGCGGAACAGACACCAAACTCGAATAGTTAAAGTTCTTTCATTTCCCAGCTTACAAACTAGTATTCGAAATGCAACAAATATCCGAGAAAAGTAAAAAAAAAAAGTTGCAAGTCTAGAAAATAGTTATGTTGCACCAATTGTTGACACTGAGTAAGAAAGGTTCTGGTGCTGACAGCAGTATATAGAGGGCGCAATCGTACAAAGTCAATTTGACATAAGAATGGGGAGGAGAAAATAGAGCTATAAGGTCCCATGTTTTTAACCTGCCATTGTTCTAGAAGTGGAGTATAGTTTAAAATTTTTGTTGACAATTTTATTCATTAATTTTAGTAACTAATTTACAAATTTTCGAATTTATCTCTAGTTTGCAATTATTAATTTTCGCTTATCTATCTATCTTCCTATTTTTGCCGTGGATAAATTTTCCCAGTTTTTCTATTTTCGTTATTTTCATACTTTACCAATTTTCATATTTTAGCCATTTTTCAATTTTTTATTTCCGTTATTTTCACGTTTAAATTATTTTTGCTTTTTTTCAATATTCGCAATTTTCTGTAGTTTTCAAAATTTCTGCTTTCGCAATTTTCTTATTTTCGTTTTTCCATATTTTCTCATATTTATTATCACAATTTCACATAACTGAAAATGTTGAATATCATTCAGCTGAGTCGATATTTTTTTACTTTACTGGACTATTAGTATGAATGCAGCTAGGGCTGAATTAGAAAAGGCTTTTTTAACTTTTTTTTTATTGTGTTCCAGTGTACGTTTTACGTCCATACCTACGTTTTACCTTTTATTTCAATATCTTCCTTTTTTTTGTTTGAAATTCAATTTTATTAGTTTTGTACATAGGTCTTTTTGCAAACTCTTGAAAGGTTCTCTGAACTGTGAAAGGATCTGAATGGGTGGAAATAATATTGGGGATAGCTTCCCAAACAAGATGGGAGGATAAAGTTTTAAAATAAATATATCCGAATAGACTCGAATTTACATCAACCCACGAGCTTTGTCGGGTCCTTTTTAGTTGGTAACTGTTTCCCCCTTTATTTGAAACAGTACACCAACTGAGTCGTATTAATTGAGACTACATTTGTCAGTGAAATAAAACCATTTCACACATTTCAAATCATCAATTCCGATTTCTCGTTATGTCATCTGTCATTGCACACACCCCCTATCTGATTTCCATTACATTAATAACTCATTCGTTATTAATCGTGCAATTTCGAGAGGAGACAGAAATTGCCATTTTCGGATAAGGATTCCAGATACGGTATCAGTATTTAGTTGATTTATTATCATTACTTCCTTTTTTATTGAAAAATTAAAATACAATATTTAATAAAGGAAGTTTCCACAAATAGTGGATTTCCTTAACCTAGTGATTGGATGGCTTCCTTCCATAATGTCCTATCTAAGGTCCATTCTTCTTCTAGACCATGGCCCATCATGGATTCCTCCACTTCGTTATCCAAGGATCTTCCTCGTCTTCTTGTTCCGCTAGTTTTCCATAGGTGGTCTACTTTGGGTAGTCTTCCTTCAGGCATTTTTTAAATATAACCTTAAAAAAATAAATATTTCAATTTAGTTAAATAACTGACCTTTATCAGGCATTTATAAAATTGTTATTCCTTTCAGTAATAGATGTTGAACCGAAAAATATTATCCGGCCGACGGACCACTTCTCCCTCACCCAAGTGCTCGAGTTTCGTTATTACCGTCTTAAAAGTTTTACGATAATGCTGCAGGTGATATTACTTAAATATTAAATTTAATGATTTTAATTATCTCGGTGGGAGGAGATGGTTCTATAAGAAGTAATTGTGAAGCTAAGTGGCCGCTCAAATAACTGTAGGGCTATTAAATAGATTGTCTACTCTAGAAACTCGACTGGTTATGAACTCACGTAGAATAGAAAGCTAGACGGTAATTCACATAATACAACTCACTGTACCATTCTCTCATCAATGGGTGGCAGGAGTCAATAAACTCTATTTTATTTGGAATCTTTGCAGAGGGAAGGTAAATAGAATCCATCCCCAAGATCTGGGCTTCCGAAGGTTAGGGGGAGTAAAGTGATAAATATTTTTTATAATGCCACGTTGAAAAAGTAGATCCGGGGAATAAGTGAAATTGGGAGTTCGTCAAGGAAAGGACAATACCTTTCCTTTATTTAGGCACTACGAATAAAAGCTCTTTTCCGAAGAGGAGAAGATCACAAATTTAAAATGTGTTTTATGCATAAAAAAAGTTTCTTCGTGATTGAACCAAATTGGAATGAGAAACGGGATGGGCGAATTTACACAGAATGAAAGTAAATATTTTACTCAACTGTAAAGCTCGTATTTATTCAACTGAATAACGAATCCCAACTATCTATTTCATTTCAAGAATGTTAAAAAGAGAAATAAATGCTAATTTATTTATCCTAGCAGAATATATTACAATGTTTTACGTTTGTAAATATTAAAAGAAATTAATAAATACTGCTTGAGTTGTAGGGAAATAGTTTTTTTTTTTTTTTGCATCTTATTAGTGAATCAATTCACATTTATTAAAATTATTTTAGCCAGTGGATGTTTGTCAAAACTATGTACGGTCTTCAATGATTTGGCGTTGAAGGAAATTACCCAAAGAAGGATGATTAACTTGAGTATTTAAACGCATGAGGAACGCTATTCTCTAACACTAAAATGTTAATGTAGATCTAAACGTGAAAATTTATGTTACATCTGATAGTGAAATTTGACATCATTTATCATTACAAATAATAAACCATGTCCCAAAATATTCAAATTGTAATGATTTCATAACGTTAACTTGTTAATATACCTAAATCCAAAGGAAGAGAAAATGTGCTATAAGCAGTAGGGACACATAACCGAACCACATTAATTGCTTTATCTATAATCTCAGTTAATTATCAATTGAATTCGATCAAATTTATTAATAAAACCTATTCAATATAAAATGATTCATAATATGCCATAAAAAAATTATTTTTAAAATCTAAATATTTTTTTTATAATATATCTTATAATTGCTCTTTACTTACATATTCATGGCATATTTATTATATGTATATATATGTATATATATATATATATATATATATATATATATATATATATATATATATATATACATATAATAGGATGTGTTGGAAACCTAGCCACCATAACAGTTAAGTCCAAGCCGGTATCAGTTGAGACAATGGTTCTTCGATTTCCCAGCAGACAGGATTGGAAGCCGATGAGGACAATTCCGAGCACTATGGATGTTTCCAGAAAGCCGATAGGAGCTCTCTCTAAAAGCATTGCGATTTCAAAGACCGGAGATATAAATTGTGTAGAGCTGCCGAAAACAGGAATCCTTTTGTCCAAGATTCCGCGGAGGCCGTAATGTACAACAGAGTTAGGTGGATCCAAAGAAATGGCCATTGTTTCCTCAGGGTCTTGATCCAGTTTGTCTGTCAAGGAAGTTTTTTTTTTCTTCAGTATAAATATGCTATCTTCCACTTTAGCAAAAGTCAGCAGTCTTTTTTTGCCACGGGTCAAAATTAAATTAAAATGTGAGTATTAAATGTTACAGAGATATTTTCAATAGTAAAACAGCTCCTTAGTGATTAATAAAAGATATCGCCCCTTCAAAAGAACATTATCATAACGCAAAAATCCTAATTTTTCAATAGAGCTGTTTGAATGTTCTTTGAGGGTAAAGCAAACCATTCCTATTGTAATGATGTTATCGAAATTCTTTTATTAACCGTTAGAAAACTTTTAAAAGCTTTTTATAACACTTCTGGTTTAAAGATTATACAACTCATTCTTTAATTTAAATTTTAAAAAACAATTATTGGATGCATTCAATATACCAGCTTATATATGTATGCAGTCAAGACACTTTAAGGTGGACTAATAATTAATTAAGTAAGCTTTAATGTAAACCTAACATAGGTGTGTGTGTGCTATTTTCGGAAAATTTTATGTAGCTATTTTTGATGGGTCATTTTTGGTATGGTAAAATGCAAATAACAATTTCAACTGAGAGGTCACCTGTGGTAATTGGAATAACAAGCTTTCGAGTTCACAGCCCGACAGGTGGCCATAGGATTTTTAAGGGAAAACAATCCTTGGTTTGGTTGTCCTTCGTGAGCGAGGTAAAATGGCGGCCCGAGCTTGTGTAGTGTAGGTAGTCGTTTAGGACAATCATTATAGGATCGTTCAGTCAGCCATAGCACCGTAAAGTGATAAAAAAACAATAAACATACAAACAATTCCAACTCTTGCAAGGCCACATTACAAATATATCTTTATTTTTTAATTCATGCTAGTCATGTCTTTCTTACAGTGGATAACATGAAATATAAGATGATGGGACTAGGGATTGTGAACGACCAAGGCGGAAGATTAATAGGAAATGGAAAAAAAAATCTTTTAATATATGAATTTATTATTACAAGCCCTTTCCGTTAAGTCAGGGTTGACCTTAGTTTGGTTCAGGGAAGAATGTGGGGCACAGGATATATTATTTGTGTGTAAGGGTAGAGATAGTTGGGGTATATGCGTAACGTGGGGGGGGAGGGTAGGGGTTATTGGGAATGTAACTCCCCACCATTGCTTAGAAGAAATTTTTAAAAAAATTGTAAGTAATAATTTAAAAAAATAAAACTTTGTAAAAAGGATTTTACTTTTTCAAAGTTATTATTGTGGGATTACAGAAATAAGGGCCAATAATGCCAAAAACACAACAAAGAAAGAGCAAAAACCGTTATTTTAATGAATAATAGGTACACTAAAATGACAAACCAAAACGTAATACTGGTTATTTACAATTAATTATATGTATTATTATAGCGGCAGTAGTGGCATCTAGCAGCAACAATAAGATCGCAAATGTGAGAACAGTTTAGGTAGTTCTTAGAATCTAGACGTAAAGTCTGGATGGGTCTAGAAAGTTGCCTATGCAATTAAGTGTAGTAAGTTATTGTAACCAATAAATAGGGTTACTTGTATTTAAAAGCTACTTCTTGATTGCCCTTCCAAAAACAACATTTATAAAAAATTATAATTTATTAATTTAATTTGAAGCTACATAATTATAGTATAATACATATCATACCTATATCACGAGACATCTTTTTTGAAGGGAGTAATATGTTGGAGTGGTTGACTGGTGGGGGTTAACCCCCCCATGAGTCAACTCTAGTTACGCCAATGGTTGGGGGTGCAGTCAAATGAAACACCAAATAAGAGAATACTTATTTATTAAGTGTGCCGACGTTTCGACCTACTTTGTAGGTCATCTTCAGGGCAAATAGGAGCTGCTGCTCGGGAATCGGATAACATACCATATTATATATTATATGTGTGTGTTGGTTTTTTTGTGTGTGTTGGTGTGTTTGTTTGTGTGTGTGTGTGTTCAAAGGATGCGAGGAAATCTAAAGCCACCATAAACATTCACAAATTATAATTGTGAAATATTAATGATATGATTATAAAAACCAATCGAAATTGGAAAATTATCTGTAGCTATTAGATCCTAAATCGGCTCAATCCATTTTTAATAAATTTTATAGAACATACCAAAACATGGTTGTTTCCTATTTGCTATAAATGGGCATTAGAGTTTGAACCAATTTTCATCATTTTGGGATATTTTTTAACAAATTTTGATGAAAATAAAAACAACCATTTTATAAAAAAGATGGAATCCAATCGCCTGTTGTAAAAAATATCAGTTAGTTATTTAGTCTTTTCAATCCCCCCCCCAAAAAAATACCTCTACCTTCTCAGGAACTTTGTTAAAAGGAAAATTAGAATTACAGATTAAATATTTGGCTTGCCCAACTTTCTTCGAACCCATGCAAATAAATTAGGAATTGAAAGAGGGATCTGTTACCATGTTTATTCAACCCAAAGAAGAATAAGAGATCATCTCACAAAAAAGAGAAAACAATCAGTTAATTTTTATTCTTCTGTTCCCTTCTAAATTAAATTTAAGGAATTATTAATATTGAACATTGATTTTTTAAATATATTTTTATCGCATCACATATTTAATAGATTGATACAGTAATATATCCGCCATAAGTGTTTAATGCTTTCTAATTAAACGACAACTCATAAAAATAAAAAATAAAATGAAGCAGAAAATGGGAAAATTTTTTGTTTCATTCAAAAGCAATTAGTTGTTCCCCTGAATGTTGTTCACTCATTGCAAATTTCCATCATTTTTATCTCTTAATAGCTTCCAAATATATCAATTACCGGAGGAAGTTAACAGTTGAAGGGAAGCTGATTGCTATTATTATCATAATTTTAAAAAACTATAACGAATAATTTGAACAAGGGAGCTTCAAAGTTTTTTCTTGCTGTACTGCAATCATACATAAAACTTATTAAAGATGAAAAATATTGTAAATTATTTAATGCCTAATTTTTATCACTTATCACTGATACCTTAATCAATAAAAATAAATACCATTTTTCAAATAATTATTTATTACAATTAGCTAAGTACTATAAAACTCTCTGATCACTTCAAATTTAATTAGAAATATTTCTGTAATTAAGTTTAATTTTTTTTAAATATATAAATGTTTAATGTCTATTAATAACAAAATAGTATGAAACTAAATTGGAGGACTGAAACAATAAAGTAAATCTGAAAATTTATTAATACTGTTACTTTATCGAGGTAATGAAGATAAAGTAACATCTCTTAATTATTATCAGTCCAAGGCTCTTATGTTATTTACTCGGTGCTTCAATGAATTATTCTATCCTAAATTAAATATCTATTTTGAAGATAACTATTTACAGTCCATAAATTAATGAATTTCCTATATCTTACATAAACTTAGTTTTAGTCTACTCTGAGGCCACGGACAGACACTGAAAGATCTGGAGACTCGCCTTGGGCTCATCCAGCCCCTATAAAGTTGGTATCTGTAATTGGTTGTTGAGCGTTATTTTTGACAAATCATCTTGCGCAACCGTTGTAGAAACAGTACAGCCTCTACCTTATGTCCAAACCGTGATCATTCATGCATTGTACTGCTGCATGATATTTTTTTTTTAACATATTCTAAATTATATCTTGATGTCAACTATTCTTTAGTAAAGACGAAGGAAATATCAAGTTTAATGGTTCTATTTTCTTTACTTCTATAGTAAATTATGTCATTTACCAAAATAGTAATTCTAATAACAAACAGTTTTACATCAGCGTTCAGAAGCTTGTGGACAAACCTGATACTTTATGTTGAATAGAGAACGATCCCCTTTAAATTATTTAAGTCAATTAAGTTTCAATTGTACCAAGGTAAAAGCGACAAAATTAATTTATAAAACATCGTTGGCTTAACTAAGTCCATTGTAAGAGGGTTTCGAAGGGTCCGAGTGTAAAAAGATTTATTTAATTTTTAAAATCATATTTTACTTGTGAATGATTTTTTCATCCCCCTGCTGGGTTGAAGATAATCAACTTTATCGAAGATTTCGTCTTTTATTCTGTTTTAATATCATAAACAAATTGGCACCTGATTAGTCGAAAAATATGATTTTTTTCCAAAGGCAACTTTTATTTAAATTCCTGACTTTGTATATTAAAAAGTCTTATATATCTTCCTAATTTTTTGTCCGGTGAAATCTGATTAAAACATTAGAAGAAGCGGTAATTTGAAAAAAAGGACAACCGTCTATACCTAAAAATGACTTCCAACGACTATTCACCACTGTACCACTCAGTATCTTCAAATCGTTCTTAACTGTCGATAAAATGTATGCTTGTAAACTTTAGGGAAAAAATGTGGCTGTCTGGGTTTTGAAGCTTATTGGCGTAGCAATGAACGAATTCCTAAATGTTGATGAGCGAGTAACCGACTGGTATGCGTCCGAGGCAAGCATAGATTGAAGGATTGCATTAAGGGTTTCTTAAGGATTTGGGGGTAGGCAATCTGTGGTTTACAAACAACGACTGGGGTATAAGGATGGAGTTTTCGGGCACCTTAAGAGATTTATATTTTATGAAAAAAAAAATCTTTCGAGCAATCTTCTCAAAAAATATGCTATGATTTTTTATTTTTTAAATCGATATCTGAGTAAAGAATTCGATACCATATCCGAATATAGGAGTCTGGTTTGCTAAGCCTTTTATTATATTATTACATCAGGTCATATCCCAGTGTGTGAGATGCTGAGTTGCCAAGCTGAGGGTCTTTTGTTCGAATTCGGCTCAGTAGGAAACACTTTTTAATCTGTTAATAGCCACGGATGGGTCTTACGAGATAAGATAACCCAGCCTCTATAAGTGAGTACCCTAAATTGGGGGGAAGTCTGGTGGTTGAGTATGATCTCGGGTAAATCACCTCCTTGCGCAACCGTTATCCTCGAAGCAGCACAATCTCTACTAAGCACCGAGCCCTGAATTGTAATTATAATAAAGTCTTTACTTGTTCTGAGACAAGTCCCTTTAGAATGACTAAAGTAATAATATAATAGCCACGATGTCTTAGAGTATGATATAATTACATTTAATTAATTTTACAATTAAATTAATAAATGAGGAAGAAATTTAAAAATGAACAAATCTTGATCAAAATAAAAATGACTTCTCGAATGTCCTGGAAACAGTACAGTCTGTATATCATTTACTGCACCGAAGACCCTTCATGGGTTGTTGAGATACAGTTTTTTTTTTATTGCTATGGTAAAATATAGTAATCTATTTATTCTGACAGTAATCACGAAAATTTTCGTTCCCATGCCCTACTACAGCGAGTGATTCCATTTTTTGCGGCGACGAAGCAGTTGCTAAATCGGCGCTAATAGGGGCAAAAGGGCAGCGGGAAACCTTAGTGAGTGCTAGAGACCGGTCTGTAAACAGATCACGGAGCGGGGCAGTTAAGTAATGAGGATCGGAAGGAGCAGGTGGCGAGGATGGAGTTCGATTATCCCAACCTCCTCGGAGGTGGTGGCCAGGTAATGGAATAAAAGTGGCTCTAAATTACCTGCTGTAGTCCGAACCGCAGCGGTGTGTGAGCTGTGGTCTTCCATGGGAAAGTATCTCCAGTCTCTGGAGCACATCCTCTTGCCTCCTCCAGTCATCCGAGAACTATGTCCGGTCGCTGGACATCCTAGGGCGATCTATATGTCAAGTCAACGTACTCTGTAGTTAAGGCGAAGAGTTGTGAATCCTCAGAGAAGAGTGGAAAGGCACGTACGATCAGAAAAAAAACATATTAGTGTATATTATCGTAATAATACTAAGAGAAAAGGTAGTTCAATGAACAGAAGGCAGTTCATTTGACTTAAGAATAGTTAGAAAATTCTTAATTCAATATATAAAATATCTTTTACCTTGAATTCGTTATTCCGGGATGTATATTTGGTTCTAGAAGAATCCGATAGAAAAAAATCCCGGCTACTACTTAGAATGTTTCATCGAATTCTTTATATAGGTATGGATTTTATTGATAAATAATTATGACATATTAAGAAGAATACTGGAAAGATATATATATTTTATATAAATAAATTTATAATTATAGTATATATATTTAAATAAAAAAGCAAATATTGAAAAGAGTTTATTTTAATTCATCGAGTGAGTGACCCGAATGAATCGCCTGTTTAAAATTTACGTGATGGTTTGATGAATGATTAACAAATCAAGGATTGTTTTCGAGCATATTACTTATAAATAATAGTCATACATACAAAGTCATACATCGAAAAAGTATCGAAATTATATAAATGCCATTTGGCACATGTTGTATTAGTCCTCTTTTGTACAACTTCCTTAAGGGATTCACCTGGAAGCATGGATGGAAAAACCTCCCTCCCAAGGAACTCATGGCTTGCTTGATCCCTCTGATATCAAAATATAAATCAGTATTTGACCAAATTAGATATTGGGGTCTATAAATTTTCCAATAATAAATTACAAACAAAAAATTCAATAGTAATCTTTCTAAAAAAAGTCTGCAAGGCCTAAACTTTTATTGATTACTATTCAATTTTCAATTAACTAAAAGTTTTTGTCGATATTTCTCGCATCAAAGTACAAAAACGGTATGGATCATCGCTAAATAATCGCACAAATCTCATGATCATAAACAATACAAATGCTTGTATCGCTAGCAGATCGGATCTCCACTTAATTCTTTTGGTTATCCTTTACCCAATCCTCCCACCTAGGTAAGGTCATTCAAGGAACAAAAATGTCTCAATATATTTCAAAGCCTGTATCGGTTTGTAAGTGGGATATTTATAAGATGACTCACGATTCTTTTGTACCATATATCCGAATCGTAGGCTAAGGACCGATTATTGACATTCCTCCAGGATAAGTAATAATTCCGACAAGCTATAACTCCTTTGTCTGAGTCGCTAATAACTGACCACGATAATTGATTCAACCCCAGGGCTGTCTAACAGTTTGGACTTTCTTTGATGAGAGTGCACGCCATGCTCATTGATGTAGTACTGCGTCAATCGTTGAAGTGTATGGGATGACAATTCGTTAATTTTTTATAAACTAGAAGTGATACAGCGCAAGCAGTTGTATAAGCACAGGATAAGGGTTTTCAGCAACATTTATAATAAAAAATATGGATCCTGTAGAACCTGCGAATCCTCACAGGGCTCACCCAGCCTCTCCAAAGTGGCAACCCTTAATTGGTAAAAAAATCTAGTGACTGAGCGTTATTCGAGACAAGTCACCTACCTGCACATTTCTTATCAATTCGTATTCTTAGAAACAGAACCGTTTTCATTACGTACTGAACCTTAGGCCCTTCATGAGTTATGCTTGTACATGTTTTTTTCAAGGTCATTACTAATTACTTTCGTAAGTAATAAACCTTAACCTAATAGTTAGGTCAGGAGATTTAAATGTATTCATATATTGTTTGTTATAAAAAAACGTATCTAAAAAATTGAAGGTGGATTTGAGAGGGCGGTATTTAGCAATACTTTTTATTTTTTTTCTATTCAAGGTCATAAGATATTATATCTGGGGTAGCTAGATATAAGCTTCATTAATTTCTGAAAAATGGTAATTTTTTAGATAAATGTCATAAGGTGACGACTTGTAATTAACTGACAAAAAAATGTAGAGGCGATTGGTTGAAAAAAAAACTTTTGTTTACTTGAAGCTATATAAGACATAGAAGAAGGCAAAAATGCATTAGTATCTGAAGCATAGTGAAGATATGTGGAAAGTTGTATCTTATAAACGAATCTATCTTGTAAAGGTTTGTAATACAATTTTACATAAAGACATATGACCGCGGAATGTGAACATCGTTTGAGCCAATAATTATGCATTTCGAAATCATCGTAACTAACTGCTTTATATTTGGTTGTAAAATTCGTATTCATTAGCTTGATACCATATAGATTAAAACCATCCATCCTTGATAGAATACTACTTGGACAGCCTCCTAAATATGCTCGCACATCGCCCCTTTAGGCTACCCTCATAAGTTATCTCTATATTGGATCTCATTACCACCAGCTCCAACCCCCCGGTTCATCAAATCCACCGCCTTTGTCTACTGCCGCCTCCGTATCTAAATATGTTTTTCACTTAGCTCTTTGTAGAGTAATGCTTTCCGGACGGCCTGGTCACAGAGCTACAAATAAACCGGCATAACTCAACTTGATTAATAGCGACCATCAAAACAGTTCCTGGAACGCATCAATATACCGCCGGTGATGATGATGATGAAGGGTGGATTGGAAAATTGTTGGGTCATTTCTCAAAATGCTAATTAGTAAACGATTAGTAAAGCGATATCTCCGGTGTAGAGGTGGCTCCAGGCAGTGAACAGATGGCCGTGTGACATATTTTTTTACCGTGAATTCCGTCAGATAGCTCTAGTGTGGGAATCTAAACTGATAATGCGAGTGCAATCTGGTCTCAAATAATATTATTAATAATTCGATAAATAGGCTACTTAGTAAATTTATTATTATTTTATCTGGTCAGTTTTTCTTATCCTTTTTTCAGTAACATTTAATTTTCATTTACAGCAAAACCTAGTTAGTACTTTATTACAGTGCTTTCATCTTGCTTTCATTATAATGATTTTTCAAGAAAAATAATGTGTGCAACATTTTAGGCTACTGGGCAAGAAAGGTTCAGGAAAATATATATAAATCAATAAAAAAAAAACAGAGAATTACATAAAAAAAAGCGTGTACAGTGCTGAGTTCCTATTCTGAAGGCTCCAGTTTAAAATAGAACTGCAATAGATTAATTATTTAATTATCTAGCTTTGAATAAGTCCTGTAGGCCTTAAGGACCCTCCTGGCAATTTTAAATGAAATTCATCGTAGATTTCAAACACGCCAAAGGTTAAGAAATTTTCAGTTACGATAGAGAAAGCTTTATCGAAAAAACACGGCTAATTAAGGAAATTGTATAAATTATATTGGTTTAAGACGGTGAATTATATTTTGGCTAATGTTATGTCCCTACACAGTTTTTTTTTCTTGTTAATAGTATACTATTATTGTTGTAAAACATATATTATAGCTCAATAAGTAACACATTTAAATAACTTTATTGCCTCTCTCTCCCTTAATTACTAATGTTGTCACCTTGGAAACTTTAGATAAATTTATATATATTTATTTGGTACTGTATATTTTGAATTGTCGAAACAATACAAATAACTTTAATTGGTCAGTATATTTACTATCTGTTAAAATAAGATATGGTATTTTGTGTTCCGTTCGATTGTATTATTTTTTTATTTATTTTTTTTTAGGCGACACCAACTGATAGGTGGGGTGTTTATTATTGTTTCAGAGACTTGTGGGTTAGAAAAAAAATTGTATTAATGTTGGTTAATATTTTCATTTGTTGCAACATTGCGATCTATATTAGTATTACTTCTGAACCTCCGCGATATATTTAGAAGGGATCCTCGGATTCCCAGTATTTCTTAGAGTAAAAATGAACTTATCAGAAATATGGAAGTTGTTAGGGAGAAGTCTAAGAGCACGTTCCCCCTGCAGAGCAACAACTTTATCAAGCGCAATTAGGACGAAGGATACTCCTTTTCATTGGCCGAACTAACTGGGATACTTTCTTATTAGGTTATCAACCTTAGCCTCTCTTTCTATACTATAATTATTATGTTACAAAAAAATAATTATCGGCGCTGCTCAGAAGTAATAGATAGTTTATGTTGTGTTACTAATACTGCAAACTTAAGATTTAATTATTAATACAAAAGAACCGACTCATTATTCCTTCATCACTAATAATTTAAGAAGAAATATGCTTCTACTATTACTCTATAATTTCTTCTTTTGTTTTAAAATAGTTACAGTCCAACAAATTAAAAAACGACCTTTTGCGAAACCGGAGGCGGAGCTGGAGAGAGAACCAGGTAGTGAGGGAAAGGACATGAATTCTCTAAGCGCTGCTGAGGCGACTTCTGCGAATGTTGTTTTGAAAATTTCGAGTAATATTATATCCACAGCCCCGGCGAATAAGTGTTAAGTCTTAGGGAACCAGAATCGTTTTATTTTCGTAGTGAATAAGGGGATAAATCAGGCATTGGCTTGAAAGGAAGTTATTGCTTATACAACTCTATTTCATGTAACAAACTTCAAGAATTAGACGATTCCGCTTCCCTCAATAGAGCTAATACTATACGGACCAAAATCGACTTAGCCACTTATTTGCCGAGGCTGTAGATATAATAGCTATAAAAACGCTTATTATTTTTACTCTATTCACATATTCCTTGACAAGGCCAAGATATGAAGGCATGAATCCAGTAATATTTGCATATTTTAATTTAATTGCTGTCAGATGAAATGAGTTTTAAGGATCTTATGAGGAAAATCAAGCAAATCATAAAACAACTTAAAATAGTAAATATATTTCGGTGATTTTAATATAATACTTCTCTCAATTTCATTGGACATCAATGCAGAGAAATCGTGAATGATCCATATTCATAAATTGTATATATTATTTCAAATATAAAATATATGATTATGATTATATTTTAATAATCAAAAATTTTTTTTTCGCTTACTTTTATTTTTCTTTTTTTTCACAGGATTTTCCTCTAATAGTGGTCTTCCTTAGCCTAGTGATTGGATGGCTACCTTCCCACCAATCTAAGGTCCATTCTTCCCGTAGACCATGATCCATCATGGATTCCTCCACTTCGTTATCCCAGGTCTTCCTTGGTCTTCCTCGTCTCCTTGTTCTCCTAATTTTCCATTGCACATGCACCATTTATCTCAATTAAGGAACCAAGATATTTAAAATGTCTAACTCTTTTTAGAACCCCTGGGTTCTGGGTTCAGTTCTAAATCCTCATTATTGACTGTCATGAGTTCTGTTTTCTCAGCATTAATAACTAGGAGGTTGCCCCTAGGATTAATAACTAGGAGCATGCCCCTTGCGGAGCATTAATAACTAGGAGTATGCCCCTTGCTGGCATTCCTCATTTAATTTTCTTAACATATATCCAGCAACTTCTGTGTCTTGTGCAATGATGACCTGGTCATCTGCGAACGATAGGTTATGCAGGAACACATTTTCTTTCAACTTAATCCCCATGGGTTGGCATTTCCTTCTCCATGCTTTCAGACAAATATCGAGATAAATCTTGAAAAGAGAAGAAGAGTCACAGCATCCCTGGAGCAAGCCTTTCCTGGTTGGAAAAGGCTCAGATAGATATGATCCAATTTTGACCTGGCAGATATTTCCTTTGTACATTTCCTTTATGATGTCTATCAGACCTATCTTAATATTTCCATTCTAGAGAACTTGCCATGATAGTCTTCGAGGGACACTATCACACCCTTTCTCGAGGTCTATTAACATTAGTTCAATGCCTCTGGAAACTGTTTGATGTGTCTCCAACAATTGCTTTAGGGTGAATATACGGTAAATGCATGATCTCCCCACAGTAAATCCACATTGGTCTTCTGAACCTTTAAGCCCATGCCCTAATTAATTTATTATAAGTTTTCCTAATATTTTGGCAGAAGGGTTAGTTCACTTTTCAAGGGTTAGTTCGGATTCCTCACTTTTTTCTCATCATCGCAACACAGATATCATTTTTTTCTGTCCCCTAATGGAAACGATCTTCATTTCTTTTGGTATTGGGTCACCACCCAGTGTTCCATTATACATTTTTGTTAATATTGTTGCCACTTTTTTCCCTCCATATTTTTAAAGTTCGAGATTAATTCCACCTAGCCCTGGTGCTTTATTATTTTTCCCTAGCGTGAGTTCCTTTTGGACCTGATCCTCGTATCGCTTACTTAATTTTTAAAATAAGTAGTAAAAAGCGTTAAAAAAATTTTAGTTTTGTGCTGAGGTAACAATGGACTGGTTAGATCCTGTTTTTGTCTGCCAACCCATTTGAGTATCAGGTACCCATTTTATAGAGATTGGGATAACCCCAAGATTGGTATATTAAAATAAAATTAATTCACGGTAGGTAAGCTAAAAATTATTATATAAAATAAATTAATATCGTTTATTACATTTAATTTTGCCTTTTTTAACATTTAGCTTTAAGGGATGTAAATTAAATCTAAAATAAGCTTGAGATCTTTTTTCTAAAATTGTCACGAATCTTCTCATATAACAAAAGATTTATTCTTTAAAAAAAAATCTTAAAAGTTTATTAACAGAATGGATAAAATAGCCTATAGAATAAGGATTGCTTTTGGAAAGAGATGGACTATACGATGTGCGGGAGCCCTCCGATTCAACCTCTAAATTATCCCCTACCCTGAAAATAATCGTAAATATCGGGGCTCGGGTTCCAACTGCTTTGCTGTGGAAATACGGGGAATCGGGAAGGAGCGTTTATTGGAAAGCTAAGCAGTTTATAAACCGTGATTGAATATTTGATCGCCAAATCATCGGATCCGCTCCGGGGTAATGAGCTTGCCTGGGGAGCTCTTTTAGCTTTGAGATAGCGTATGGCCTTTCAAAGGGAATTCGATAATTTAGTTAGCACAACATTTTGATAAGTTTTAATTAATTGAACAGCTAGGAAGATAATGATTTGTCAGTAAAAATTATGTCATAATGAAAGACGATTTTATTATTAAATCTTATGACATTCTAAGGGAACATGGAAAGATGTAAATTGGAAGAAGAAGGTAACCTGTAAAATGTAAAAAAATGTGTTTATATGGAAAACTATGAAGATTTTATTCTGAACCCTTCCCGTTATATCAGCCGTTAAATGACCCCATTGGAAATGAAAGTTGGAAATGAAATGGTATAAAAATTTAAAGTAAAAATTGATTGATTGAAAATTTTGAGTAAAAAAATAAAAATTTCGTTTAACAAAAAAACAAAATTTTTGGAGCAAAAGTTTGGATCTTGTTTGTCAATTTTTGATAGAATCCTTAAAAAGTTAATAACCACTAAGCCAGCTGGTATAGGGTGACGTTTGGGTTTGCGTTGCTTATTCGTAAGTTTGCAATGGCAAATGGATTGATGCCTATCCTAAGTTCGGTAAGGCACGTCAAACTCCTAGTCCAATTTTTTGAAATTTAACAGGAGGACGGTCGAACTAAGGGCTTAGCGAGGTTTGGCTTAGCAGAGAATTTTTTTAACATAGTTTTAATGGTTTTCAAAACAAATCGTTTTATTCATAGGCTGTATCTCAGTGAGGACATTAACGCTAAAAACGAAAAAAAAATGGATTTCACTGGATTTGCCATATATATATATATATATATATATATATATATATATATATATATATATATATATATATATGCATGTATAGGTATTAATAATTTATATGTATATATATATATATATATACATATATATATATATATATATATATTGTATTTCGTCCAATTCATGTTGATGCTCATTCTTTAAATACTAAAGCCAGAGTATTTTCATAATTATTTTCAAAAGAAACGTTTAATGAATTCCTATGTGTATTAACATGAAAGGTTATTTTATTTGAGAATTATTTATATAACTTTATTTGACCGGCGAATCAATTATTATATTTAGATTTTACATTTTTCCTTTTATCTGTGAAAAATAAATGTATTCTTTCTCAAAGGTGTCTTTATCGTCTTTTAAACTCGAGATATAGAAAAAGTATTCCCAATGTTCTGTTCTCAATTCATATGGATACCCATTTGTTCCCTATGAAACTCATTAACTTTCCCAATAATAAGGGACATTTTTCAAGATCTACGAAAATAATATTTCTGTTATAATTGTTTTTATTATTTTTTCTTTTGTATTAATTTCATTTTAAGACAGTTAAAGGTCTCAAGATGTTTTTTCAGCGATAGCGCTACCGAAGTACTTAAAAGATTGGAACTGTACATATATATAATAGTTTGATTTACTTATTATTATTTACTTGATAAACATATACTTTATGAATAAAACAAAATAAATATGAGAATCACGTAACTTATTATTATTAATTAATATGTACGATTCAATGTTATCAATTGACATACTTGATTACTTACTTAATCTTTTGGTAGAGATTGGACCCAATGAAGTTCCAAGAGAGTTGTGCTTGGACTTGGAATGAAGAAAGGTCAGACAGGCTCCGTTAAAAGCTGTGAGATTAGGAGGGCCGAAGCACTAAATCCCTTTGCTGACAAAATCTCCATTTCCATCGATCTATTCTAAGATGAGCCTGGACCAGCGAAGAATGGACTCTTTTCTGTCATGTTCGTCGTTCATCTTGGATTAAAGATAATCTGCATCAAACCGTCAAAATCTCTGACTAAGTATCTCTAATTTTAACGGATATCTATGCTTAAAGTTTATCTACCGAAGTTGGGCTTTGAAGTAGGGAAATCATGATGGGGACTTCATTCCTGATCCTTTAATAATTTGTTGATTAAACATAAGCCTACTGGTTCAATCAAACTAAGATAGGCTTGATTTTGAGTTCACAATATTTTTTCAGTACTTAATGGTCCAGGTTCAGCAAATAAAAAAGAGGACATTAATTTAATCTTGCCCACAGTCATTTACGGCATCGAAACCTGGGATCCATACAAAGCCAATGGAGGAAGCTTCTAGAGTTTGGGTGAGGAAAGTTCTGAGAAAAGTTTATGGACCAATCAATGATCGCGAGAGCATAAGAATAAGGAAAAACTGTCGAGCTAACGGAGTCGTCATCAGAGCCAAACATTATTACCTTCATAAAGAAGATAAGGCTGGCTTGGCTTGGTCATATAGAAAGGATGAACCATTTTAGACTCGCCAAACAACTCAAGTGTGGCCATCCAGGTGTAGCGAGAAAACGTGGGAAGGCACGCTTAAGATGGCTGGGTGATGTGGAGGACAAGATGTAAAGAATGGGATTGCTGCGTTGGTGACAGGCCACAGGCAGAGCACATTGGAATAGGCTGTTTGTTGGAGGAGGCTCTCGTCCTACAAGGATTGTAGCACCCATCTGTGAGTGAGTGAGGGATAAAAAAATATAAATTTATTATATTAAAGGATTATAATATTGAAGCTCAAGAATAAATAATACTACATTATTTTTTTAGACAACCATTCTGTCTCAAGATTCACTTAACTAAATCCGTTTATGTAAGAGAGGAAAATAGTTGACTGGATCTTGTAGGCCATCTTCAGAGCACCCAGCCGCCTCTCCCATTTGCCCTGAAGATGGCCTACAAGGTAGGTCGAAACGTCGGCACACATTAAATATAGTCTTGTGCCTATTTGGTGTTGTGTTTTTTTATTGCACTCCCCAACTATCTCCATTCTCCATTAAATCCATTTATATTGAAAAGTTTTATAAAAGCCTATTTTTGGTCTATTTTTATCTGCAACAAAAACTACGAAGTACAACCCACGAAGGGTATTGGGTTCAATGCATGGTACAGAGTCCACTGGTTCTAAGACAACGTTTGTGAAGGCAGGTTATTTGTCCGAAATCACACTCAACCGCCTGGTTTTGCTCCCAATTAAAGGTACTTTATATATATTGGCTGGATGAGTAACGAAGCGTCAGAATACACCTAAGACTCTCTGGTTGTTAACAGATAGTTTACCTGATTATCACACCCGGATTATTTACCTGTCACATCCGGATTTCAACCCGGGATCTTCAACATACTAACTCTCCACCTCCCCCCCCCGCTCCCATATTTAAAATACTACTAAATTATATACAATTTAATTTCCTTAAGATTGGGTTTTACTGATCAATTATAAATATAACTTATAATCCTCTTATATATGTAATCGGTTACAAGCGAAAATTACAAAATAATATGAAATGACTTCCCTCAACAATTGAATTGTAATTCTATATAATAAAATAAATTCTTGTGTATAAAATTATCTATTTTTGAAAGGTACTCAGCATTAAAACTTCATCCGATCGTGAAGTTGACATTTTTTATTGAACAAAAGCTATTGATACACGTATTATCTTAGTCATTGTTATTTTCTTGTGAAATACTAATTAGTGCAATTGATTAGAACTGATTTATAGTGGAAATTGCATTAACGATATTGACGCCGATCCACCGTTTGATCTTGTTGGGCAAAAATATAAACGTTATCCCGCCATTGTAACTACATAACACAGAAAGCAATACATTCAAACAGAGGCCCCCCCACCATTAAATTCTGATATTCCAATCATTTAATTAATGAAACAATTAATTATATTGATATGTCTATTTTAATTATATAGAGAGAATGTAAATGCAGTCCAAGGTGCCACAGTACCGAGTATTATTTCGAATCCATACTGGATAGTGTAACAAAACTAAAATCGGAAAAAATTATTTAAATTCGGGGTTAAAAGTTTATTCGGAAGAGTTGCCGACAATATTATCCTAGTTTTTCAAACAGTGGTGTAGAACATAGGAACCAATCTAGTCAAGGTTTTATTGTAACACCTTCCTGTCCAACCGTTGCCCTTGAAACAATACAGTCTCTCCATGTACTGAAGCCAAGTGACTTCATGGGTTGAGCTACATTTTTTTTGTTGGTAAAGTCATATTTTGAGTTGTATCATGCTTGGACTTGAAATTTTATGGAAATCGTGGCATAAGTTAAGATTAAAAAAGTTGCAAACTTTTAAAGATGTTCTGGTTAATAAAACAATTTCAATATCGCCATTACAAGAAGGAATGCTTTACTTTACCAATACTCATATTTTAATTTTTTTTTTATTCACTATTTTTATATACAGTCCCTGGTCATATTAATGTGACCACCAAGAAAGATTATTTTATTTTTTCCTAATTTTTTTTTATATAATACTTTGGCGTATCTTAATAAATTGCTGTTTTAAGTAATGGCAACACTGTTATAAGTTTTTTAAAGTATTTTTTTTTTTTTTAGTAATGGCAGCATTGGTTTTAGTACAGCCATTTTGTTTTACGAGGGACTGCGTGCATAATTTGTGTTTGAATTTTTTTTGGGTTTATTGTTTCTTTTTCATTAAATACAAGTGGGATTCGGTAAGTTTATTATTGATTTAAGCAAAATGCTTTAAATTGCATTGACAGCATGCCATGAAGAGTAAAGGCGGTTATCGAAGCGAAGGGTGACACCACAAAATAGTAAAAAAAATAAAGACTTATTTTCGAAAAAAAACATGTAACAAGAACCACAGGATCCAGTGGTCACATTAATATGGCCAGGGACTGTATATTTCACTAATTAATTGTATTTTCCTATTGCATTTGTGGCAATTATTAGAAATATTGGTACCGAACAACTACTTTTTCGACAAATTTAAAAACCTCTATTATATATATAAGCACGAGTACATATCGATATTATTGAAAATTGTTAAACACTTACTGTCCAGTAAAAAAGTAGTAACTGGAACAATCAACATTACAATCTTTTTGTTTCTTTTGAAAGTTGAACACATTGTCCTTTATTAATGGTTATTTACGCCTTTAAGGAACAAGAAATATCGGTTTTGGATACCCAAATTTTATAGCCAATATTCATATTAAAGTTTCACTTTATCACTCTCACTCTCTCACTAATTTAAGGCATTTAATATCCTCAAAAGGATAGCGCTTGACATTAAGCGTTGTGCTTTGGCATGTCAGATCATCAATTTAATAATAGCTATCTGTCTTAGCTTATTTTATTGGCAATTCAATTAAAGTACAGCAATATAAAGTTACGTTGCATTGAGTCATTAATTAACAAGACCAATAAAGGGTATTCGAGTCAAAAGAACAAATTGATACGAGACGTTGAATGGGCGGATCGTGTTGCGGCTTAATCATTTCAACGAGGGACTTCATTACTCCCTACCCTCCTTCTTAACTTGTCCCCTTGAGGAAGGCAAGAGCTTTTTTTATAACGCTGAGTTCGTTACACTTATGTTTTATATTTTTGTTACAGTTTCTTCACTTTATTATAAAATACAAAATAGACTTTTTAGATCAACTTTCATTCAATTTACAAATCAAATTTAAATTCCATTACTAAAATATGCATATTAGACATCAGGCTATTGGAATTTCCAGAATAATCCTCTCACCATCCGTTTAATTACAAAAGACTCATATAAATGACTATTATAAGACATATTTGCAATTATAGAATTGAGATTTCGGGATCCAAAAAACGATCGAATTCCTCTTGTATCCTTACAATCCAAAATCCTTCGTGAAATCCTCAAAGATCCTTACATTGTTACGAATAAAATCTTCTACAATGACCTTGATGTTCCATTGGTTGCTGATATGACCCTAACCTGATATCAATACTTTCAAAACAAATTATATTTCGACATAGACCCACTAATTTCAAACCTAGCTTCCACATCAATAATCCTCCGAGATTTCTGATAATGAACTCAAATACTTCTGACTTAAATATGTTATTGGAGTACTTTTAATATTGGTAACACTGCTCACCAGGTCCGTGTCACGCCTTGATAACCAGGATCTCAGGGTAGCCGCTTTATAGAAACTGGGTGAGTCCCAGAGAATTTGAAGGCCCCACTAGGTCCATCCATGGCTGGATACAGACCAAATCATTTATCTGTCACCCGGATTTGATACCTATCTCAGAAACTCAACGTTTATATACTAAGCTATACCCCACTACCCGATATTTTTTTTTTAAATACTACTTTTATATAATAATAAATAAATTAAATTATTCCACTACAATCCATGAAGGGTAATGATCTATCTAAAACATGACAGAAACTACACTGTCTACAGTGTAATTGTCCGAGATCACGCTAAGTTTTTCCCCATCTAAGGGTACCCACCTTATAGAGAATCTGTGAGCTCCAGGAAGATCTCTAGATCCCACAGGGTAGATTCCCGGTTTCTAGCTGAAATAATAAATTATCTGGGACAGGCGATCTTGAATTCAACAATTAAAGATCTAAATATTATTAACTCAGCACACTTTTTTCTTATATATAAAATTATTATAATTATTGACACATTTTAATGATGATGAGTTACACTTTTATGATGTAATTCGCAATGCTAGTAGTTACTCAATTTTATAGGTATTATAAACCAAGCATACCCTCATGAAAATACCTGTGAATTGCCAATCAAATGGGTTGATGTCTTCATTGCATTGTGTATTTTCGTTCCATTAGCCACATCCTAATGTATACTACTCTATTAACTTTTGTTTCAATTTTGAAAAAAACTTCTCGGTATTTTTCACCTAAAAAAAACCCAGCTAAATTGCTTCTTTGTTATTTCGGACAAGGAAGAGGAATAAAAGAACCGATACGCTTTGAAACGCAAACTGATATAATGGAATTGGATCAATGGAAAAAAAAAATGTTTTACGAAACAGAGGGAAAATATGTCAAAGACCATTACGGCCATTAATTAACGAAAACTTTAAGGCATCCTATCTCAGCGATATTATTTCTAAAAATATTTTATAACGATTTACATAAAAGATGTGTTTTCCTCTAATCATATTTTTAAATAACCAAACGAACTCCATAATATTTTATATTGTACAATATTAATATAAATAATAATCTGTTCTCTAAAATTTGTGTCCCACCTCCACGTGTTTATGTGGCTATTCACAACCATCCATAGACAGTATTTCCTAGCTTCATTCATATCGGACTCTATATAAACATATACTCTGCCTACATCTACAGTCTCCAGCAATTCAAATCCTCAGTCCAGCACCAGGAAACAAGACCTCGCCTTTCTGATCTCCATACTCGTTTTGACAGAATGGAAACATTCAAGCGTTCCTTTCTCGATCTTCCACTATCTGGGACTCAACCCCCCCCCTAATATCCGCCATGCTTCTTCCCTATCCTGAATTAAATCCTTATTTACCCAACATTTCCTCACTTTCCACACAGATGCCCTCAAAGCAGTTTTAGGAATTACTTAAATGGATCATCATTAAATAACAGATTTTGTAGTTTATTATTTTTCCTTTTAAAAAATATATAAATTATGTAAAAAAAAAAATGTTATTACATCGTAGCTAGGTTTTTATTTGTTTTGTTTTTTTATATTTTCTTTTTTTGGCACTTTTTAAAATAATTTATCATTTCCATTATGCAGCCTTCTGGCTAGATGTCTATTTTGTTCCTTTTTCTGGTGATGTTTTTATTCTAAAGAGACCTAATCTTCTGAGTACTTTTTACTTTTCTATTCTATAATAAGCTACTAGAAACTACATATTACTTCTAGCTACCTAGTACACCCTACTGTAGTACCTATTATTCCCTAAACCTTTTATTGTCTAAGATTAAATAAAATTCTAATTGTATGCCCCCTAAGATCCTATAGTCCATACTTCATATGACCTATAATGAAAGAAAAATATCCAAAGCAACATGTCCTAGAATAAATAAACAATATTTTATTATTATTAAAACATGTAATAAGTTATAAAGAAGTTAATGCGGTTCAAGTTTCTTACTTACGCCCAGATTATCTAAAACTAGGAAGTAATTGTAAGCCTCTGAATTTATATTTAAGTAATAGTTTAATTTTAACTGTTTAGTGAAGGTATTTAAGTGGCAGGGTTAATCAGTGTGTAGGGTACTGAGTTGCTATGCTGCAGGTTTCGGGTTCAGGACTTCATAATAAATCCGGCTGTAGCAGATATATTAGGATATCTGATAGAAATCGTGGAACGTGCACACATTACTGGGGTTCATCTTGCCTATAAAATGCACCCCTGAATCTCTTAACTAGGAGGGAACTGGCGATTGAACAAATCACCTCGCTGCACAACCGTTGCCCTTGAAACTGTACACTCTCTATAACGTGCTGGACCATAAAAGTCCTTTCAGGTTTCTTTTGAATGAAAATGTTTATTATTTTAAAGATTACTTTGCAAAATGCAATATACTTTATAAGTAAGAGCACCTGAATATTAAAATCATTATTAATGAAATTATGGTTTGCAAAACAAAAAATTGATATAAACTTCCAATTACAGTTATAATTTTTTTTATACCTTCCCTCTCCTTGGCTTGCAATTGGAAACAATGTTATGATAGAATATTAGATTTTTATTACTTTGTCATTGTATTACAAAGTAACATAATTCAACTTTATAGGGGCATATTTATATTACAGCTCTTCACCACTATAGAATAATATAATGTTTACTGTGTCGTCGTTTCCTCATTATAAATAATTAATCATTTCTATTACAAATGCAGGGCTCATTTCAAGGGAGTTTAAAAATTCCGTAATCGAGGAGAGCTGGTGCTGACAGTCCATTCAAAAGGCAGAGACCAACCTGTTATATAATGACTACAATAATTTCAAAGTCCATTAAATGTTTAAACCTGGGCGCTTCCTCCCTCCACAAAGCCTTTATAAGCTCCAGTAAGTTGGCAGGGCAATATTCCTCCGGATCTCATCTCATCCCCCTCCCCTATTAACTGCATTCTATTCAAACCTCTTCTAATAAAACGGAAATTAATTAGAGAATTAATTATAAAATATTACATAACAATTAGTGATAATTTCATATGTTAATCGAAGAAATCAATTTGAGGATGTCAATGGACAAATTATAAGAAGGATGCTAGAGTAGCCAAGCTGGTTAAGGCCCTCTCAATAGTCAATCAATGTTAAGTAACGTCGAGCGTGGTTAGCACTTGCATTGGGTACCACCAGAAGTATGGGAGTTCTCGGTCAGCCTACTAGAGCACTCTCATAAAAATTAGTTTTAAGAGTGATGACCCTACCCTCCTGTACAACTGCTGAGAGTCTAGTAGTGGTTCTTCAGGATATCAATAGCCGCCTGGAGGCTTGATCCAGCGAGATTCTGCTTCCAGGGAAAGTATATATCCTCGTACTACATAAGCCATAATCCATAGATCTAGACCGATTTGTCACTGTCCTCGAACCCTGCACTGGTTATGCAGCTATGTGTGCATCCTGCAGTTGCACAATCGAAAACATGGTTTCCAGCAATGTTGGGTCGAGTGACTTCTAGGATTTCTGTTCTCCCACAAGTAACAATTTCTGTAGGAATACCACATCACATGGCCAAAAGATTAACAAGATCTGTTGAGCCAAACTATGATTGTTGTGTTATATATGAACTGATTAATAATATATGTAATATATTAATATATATTAATTTTGTTTGCTATTATTAATTCGTTTTAATCAATGTACTTTAAAATATAAATATATATTGGTTTTTTAATTATAAGTAATTTCATTCGGTTGTCCTATATCCATAGCCTCCCCTTCGGAGTTAAGTGATTTTTTCAAATAAATTTTTCAAAACCAATGTACTTTTGTATTCTGATTTCATATATTCATAATTTTGCGGTGAAATTAAGAGGAAATTTTTGTGTCAGGATTCAACTAAAGTAAACAAAACAAATAATAACGAATCTATAATGTGAGTAAAGATTTATATTTATATACATTTTATTCCTTACGAGTTATTAAATTTAGGTCTCGCGTAGAAAACTACACCTACATTGGCCTGTTATTCTCCCACTTAAGTATAAAGGATGCTTCTGTTTTTTTACTGAAGGAGTGAGGTGTGTGAAACGATTTGTAAGTTACCGTGCCTGGCTTTTTACCGCTGTGGAATTTCGGTGCTTGGGATTTCGGTAGATATCTCTCTGTCTTTAACTCTTGGCCAGTCAGACGTTATATCTTTATAATCTTTATAAAGTCTTGTACTGCTTCTAAGCCAACGGTTGGGCAGGGAGGAGATTTGGCCTATATCACGCTCTTTCTCCAGGTTATACTAAGGATTAGGAGGGAGTGCGAATCCTGTAGTTTCTTGCTATTGCAAGAAGAGTTATTACTCAGTCCCGGATTTATTATTAATACTTAAACAATAATAAAAAATATTGCATGTACGTACTGGTTTTGTAGACACTCGTTAAATGATAATAAAAATCCCTATTTTATGGCCCCAGCTTGGCCAATCTACTGCCAGCAATCTCCAGTACTAATCAACACCGGGAAATGATTGATCATGAGAAGATTGATACCTCCGACTAACAAGCTCTTATGGCTTAATTTACTTGCTTTTAAATATTTGACTGTTTAATTGTTAATATTTACATATTTTAATTAAGTTATTTTTTATATCGGAGAACAGAAATATTCCTAAACCTTTGCTGTTTTTTGAAATTATTGCTGTTATTCCATAATTCACTTATTTAATCCTATGTCTACAAAATGAAAAAAAAAATAGCATGTAATACTTTACACCATTTACTTCATGAAAGCTTATTAAAAAAATAGGTTTGCTCCCTTAAATAATAATAAAAAAATAATTATTCGAAATTGCACAAGCTATTATTAACTATTTAAATCAAATTTATTACATATTATAAAATAAAGATTGATAGTAGAAGCATAAAACTGAATGATAATGGAATAAAAAGGGCAGTTCTCTACGTAGGGTGCCGAGTTTCTGTTCTAAAGCTGGAATTTTTGGTTCGAGGCCAAATGAGGCAGATAAACTTTTTGTTTCTACAGTAGCCATTGATATGACTCTGATTCGGAGACCTTCCCGAGGCTCACCTAGCCTTTATAAAATGCTTACCTTAATTGGAAAAAAAATCTGAGGGTGAAATGTTTTTTCGTACGATCAATGCAAATCAACTCCCTGTTTAGAAACAGTAAAATAAGTACTCAACCCAAAATATCCTTCAAGGTTTGTAATTAATTAGTGCTAAGCAAGATATATCTTATCAATATTTTGATAAGAATGTAGGCAGTCTTGAAAATAACTATAATTTCTTTCTATATGGCAATTATTGCTTTATCAGCTGCCTGAAGTACGGTGGAGGCAGTTCTAATAATCTATATTTTGTGTAATTATGGTTTGTGTGTTTTTCTAATTTTTAATCACTTGTACCTACGACTAGCAAACGAGATAAAAATAAATAATTTAAAAAAAAAAATCAATACGAAAGAGGAACATGAAGCCTCCGTTCCATGACGTTCCATAGCTATCTCAAAATGATTACCACTAACGAAGATATAAAGGACCATGAATAACATGAGCAGAGCCCACATGGCTGTCAACACCCTCAGCAGGTTGAAAAGGAGGTGGATAAGGGATCTCTTTAATTAAGGCCGCAAATGGTAATTAAAAACCAAGAGTAGGGACGGATTTTCTCTCTTTGCCCTCTATGATATAGACCGAGGTGCTGTAGGTATGTACTTATTTCTTATCATGGCATTTATCATCATTACTTTATTTTAGATCAATTCATATATTTATGTTTTTAATTATAAAATAAATAATTAATATCAATATTTAAGGAATTCATTTTTGACCATTACCCGGAAAATTATGCTATACAATTATACTGTCAAATAATAATTATCAACACATCTTTTTTTCAGTTCATTCAATATCGTTGATTACAATTTTTTTAACTTATATTCTTATGATTTTTTCATTGTATTCAGTAAAATATATTTTAGGGAAGTTTAAAATCCGCAGTATTGAATAAATTAATGTAAGTATTAAATAAATAGCTGAACCTGAGACTTTCGTCTTTAAAATATTTTAATCTATAACTTTATATACGTTTATTATAGGTTTAATTTTAATTACTATATACTTAATTTTGCTAATTATAATTACTAACTTAAATAAACAATATTATGGCCATAGTTTTTTAGGATAAAGAAAAATAAAATAAAATAAGAAAAAACCACAGGAATGAATGCATATGTTTTATATTATAATATATTTTATATTACAATATATATTTATGTCGTATTAATGTAGTTATAGTAGTATGCGTTTTGCCTATAAAAGAATTTGACAACAGAAGAACACTTGAAATAGATCGCTAGTATACATTGTCTATTTTGAGAACGAAACATTTCAATACTTTCATTAGAAGTAAAAAATAAATAGTATGGAAAATGTGAAAAGTGAAAAATAAAAAATCGGAAAAAATTATTGCAGCACGATGTTATGGCTTTGTTTGTTTATTCTTTTAACGTCACTTTAAGCTACTATGGCTAATGTTAGAATTCTGCACAGGGACCCTTCAATGTTGCCTATCCAGGAATGATGAGGACAGGCATTTTTAACGAGTACATGACACCGTACAGGTCCGGGATTCTCGTTTCACGTCCCTTTCGAAGAATGGTATAAAATCTTATGGCTGAGGACCCGCGACCTGGAAGTTTGTTTGTGGGTCGTCATTTGCTCTGTTGATTTTTTGTATTTGGTAGAAAAGTATGAACAAACGTTATCTCCTTAGTTATTTTCTGAAACTCTGGATAATCCAGGCTGTTTTGGAATCCTCTTGTAAATTCCCTAACAATAAAACACCAAGATTCATTGTCAATGACTTGATATCACAGAGCGTCAGTTGCAATTTTTTTTAATTTTTTTTTTTTGGTTTTCTTTTAAATAAGGTAGATCGTCTCGGAGTGATACAAGGCTCGAGGTTCAGGGAAAGGAGGTTACTGCCTCCAATTGACGCAGACATTCGTGAGCGAGGAAAATAAACACAATGCCTGCAAAAAGTGAGGTACTTCTGCCTTGCCGTGAGCCCAATTACCGAGGAATCTTCGCTTCTTTTCCGGAAGAATCGGATCGTGGAAATCAGGCGGCTGGTCGAGATCATGAGCTTTGATTTGGAATAACTGTCTCAAGTATTTGTAAATAGATACATTATTCTAACATATGTATGAACAATATATACTAAATGGATTTGATGAAAAAAAATCTTTTGGATAAAGCATCATGGCTCTTGTTCATATCTTGTTGAACTTCACTGTTCCAAAGAACCATCGGATTCGTCTCGTATATAATTCTTATATTTTTAAATTTATTCATTCGGAGCAGAGGTTTGAAAATCCATTATGCCATCAAATTTACATCATACCCAGTCCTTACAATCCGAAATCCTTGGTAAAACCCTTAATGCTTATCAGGGAAGAATATAAGGGAATCTAAACAAACATTGGTTAGCAAACGCTCTAAGCTCCCAATTAATTACAAAGACTCATATACATGGAAATTGTTGGACCTTTGAACTTACAGGGTAGAGCTTTGGGCCTCAACTAAGCCATCAAATTCCATTCATGTCCAATCTTTGCAATCCAAAATACTTCATAAAATCCTTAATGCGTATCAGGGGAGAGACAAAGGGAGAGTAAACAAATAAAATACTCACTATATCTACTCGTATGTCAATCTTTCCTTCATCAATATGAATAACCTTAATTATATTATTATTATTCTGTAAGTATCCTTTAATAAATACTCCACTGACTCCCGTAGAACAAATCCGATACTTGGGATTCCATCTTGACTAACGTTAAACTTGGAATACTCATTAAAATAGAGCCAAAAACTCAAAAAGAAACACTATTATTTATTATAATGCAATTGGGAAAAACCACAATGCAAAGCCTTATGTTTCAAAAATTACACCTACTTACCAGTCGACGTTTCGCCTATTCAGGCACTATCAAGACACCAAAATCAAAAAGGGGGTTATGTGAATCGCATCTCGAAGAAAAAGGTGCAATACATCCCAACGATCAACAGCCCAAACAGGCTCCAAACATGAGACAGCACACCACCACCAAGACGTTCAACATACAACTGAACCCAATCGACTGGTAAGTAGGTGTAATTTTTTAAACATAAGGCTTTGCATTGTGGTTTTTCCCAATTGCATTATAATTGGAATACTTATACTAGGCTGAAAATACAAAAAACAACTCGCCATTTCAGGCTACTGCAACAGTTACCATACTAGATAAGGCCTCTAAGCCCCATTTGTTGCTGATTTGGCCCGAACGCGATATCAGTTCTTTCATGAAAAACTGTATTCCCAATCAAATTACTTTCAAACCTAGCAACCTCTTCAACACCAATAAACCTGAGGCGTCTGAACAGATACCTTCTGAAGTTCAACTGTTATTTGAGTATACACCAATGGGTAGATTCTCTACTTGCCTTTATCCATGTCATTATGCTTCATTCATTATATTTATTTATTGAATTATTGTAATAAAGTTGTAAATTTCAATAAATAATTTCTGTCCGTGAGTATGGCGATTTGTATTATATATTGTTTCAGAAAAAAAAAATACTCCTGAAACACTTTGGAACGTTTGTATATTAACGTTAACAAATGAGCTTATCGATTACACAATATTTATTTCAATATATATAGCTCCGATGAGCTGTTAAACGAGTTTCTCACAATCTACCTGCCGCAATCAATTTCGAATTTGGATATAATAGCGTTCACACGCGAGGCAAATTAAAGGTGGCCATAGATCATGAAGAATGGATTCGATATAAATATTTATTGCCGTCCGGTCCAATAAGAAAAAAACAAAAGATAAAGGAGGCCGGAATGGCGGGATCGTATTTAAATAAGAAGAACAAAGAGGCGAGCGGAGAGGTCACGACTCTCATATTAATGCCTCCTTAAATATGTATGCTGAGGGGGGCCGCAATGTCTTCCTCGCCCCCTTTACCACTCTTTACTGGCCCACTATTTCCTCCACTTCGGGAATTTATCATCTCCTAGGGTCTTCCTAGGACATCCTAGGCGAGGAGCCGAAGTAACCTCGGTGTCAAGGGCGCGCGACCGTGACCCCAGCAATTGTCGAGGAGACACAGAACTCGAAGGGTAAGGATATAGAAAATTCGATTGCGTCCTCCAAGCAATAATAATAGAGAAAAATCCTACAACAAATTGTTTTCCTTCTTCTTCTTCTTCTATTATTAATTAATTGGCACCAGAGTATTCGAGCAAATAATGAAATAAAGCAGAAAGATAATTCGGATTGTTTCAATTATCTTGGAAATAGTGAAGAGAGATTTCTCATCCTGTATCTTCTCATATTGATGACCGTCAGCTGTATCCATGCATTATCCATCTCTATATCATATTTCATTTCCTATAATATTAATCAAAACAAAGTTATCCAGGAGCCAATATAGAACTAGTCATAATTTTATCGGTTGTATATATATCATCACGAGTTCAAATTAAAATATATATCTACTTAAAAAATAAGGTTTAATTGTTTATAATATTTAAACAATAAATAGTGCAATGTGCATTATATAAAATTATATAAATATTCATTTTTATATTTTTTAATTTAAAAAACACTCTAAAATAAAATTTTGAAATGTTTCCGCTTCTTTCATTTATGTAATAAAAACATTTCGTTATGTCTATGCAATGATGGAATAAATAGTGACTGCCCTGGCATGATAGGTCGACAGTTTGTAGATGTGACTATGTAAAATTATTTTTGTCACTTACCAAATTTGTTAAATTACAACAAAATAGAGTCGGAAATTTTTGAAATGAGACATGAGAGTATTTTTCTTTTAATAAAAAATATAGTCTATAAAACTTTTTTAAATTTATATACTGAGAGTTTCCTCAATGTTGCAATAGTCTCCAACCAAATTTTATGTCAGTATTTTATGACAAGTATACATTATATAATTTTCAGAATTCCTATTGTCAGGAAAGCCTGGAAACAAATATTTTTTATTTTCGTGAATTTTTTAAAAAACTCAAACAATTTCTTTCATATTATAAACAATTAAATCTTATTTTAATTGTCAAACATCAAAAAGACATTTAAGCGTGTATGGTTTAAATCCATAAAGTTTTAGATTTTTTTTTTTAAATCGAATGACAAGAGTTTTGTCCTGGGTACTTAACCTTAGAGCATTTGAAGGCGACATAAAACATATAACTTTCAAAAACTGCTTATCAATAGGTAGTTTCAAGTTTATCGACTTCAAATGTAAATCTTCGAAACCATTACATCATAATAAGGCAAATCGTCGAAACAAAGCGGAAGACATAAAATCAAGAGAACTAGATATGAAAAAATGAAGGGAACTAGACAACTATGGAATTAATATTTAAAATGATAACAATTAATAAAAAAGAACTAAATAAATTATAGTAAATATTGAAAAATGAAAAAGGAGACCTTACATAAATGTTGAGACCGTGGAAAAAATCCCAACGAAAAGCCATTTAGTCTCCAAGCTAAAACAGAAATTGAAATTTATCTGCCCAATATTTCGCCTATTCAGGCATCCTCAGGGTAGATAGAGAAAAAAAAACATAAGAACAAAAACAAAATAAAATATGAATAATGCACCCAAAAAGTATCCAACCACCTCCAAGACTCAAATGCAACTTATATATATATATGTATAAAAAAATAATAAAAAAAAAATATATATATATATATATATATGTATATGTATATATATACATATACATAATATATATCTATGTCTATTGAAATTATTATGTGTGTGAGGACAGATAATTTCAATTTCTGTTTTACTTTGGAGACTTAAAGGCTTTTCGTTGGAATTTTTCCACGGTCTTAACATTTATGTAAGGTCTCTTTTTACTTTTCAATATTAATATATGTTGTGGAATAGCCATAAATCCACTGGTGTCTTGATAATGTTGTTTTTTTTTCCTTGCAATCTTACTTTTATTTTTTCATATGTTTTTTGTCTTATATTTTGGTGTTGTTTACAATTATTTATTTTTTCCTGTTGTGCTTTTTGTAGTTTGATGAGTGTATGTTGAATTTTCGAATTCTCCAGTATTTATCAGCTGTTTTTATCTAACCTTACCCAGCGGGGGTCGAGTAACCTTCTTTAGTTGCATGATTCATTAGTTGCATTTGAGCCTTGGAGGTGGTGGGATGCTTTTTGGGTGCATTATTCATGTTTTGTTTTGTTTTTGTTCTTTTGTTTTTTTCTCTATCTACCCTGAGGATGCCTGAATAGACGAAATATTGGACAGATAATTTCAATTTCTGTTTTAGTTTGGAGACTAAATGGTTTTTCGTTGGGATTTTTTCCACGGTCTTAAATTATAGTAATATATAGTGACGTAAGTCAACAAGATCCCAGTTAAAGTAATGTTCAATGAACATTCTTCTCCTTGTATGCATCATAAATTGCGAGAAAATGGCGATATGGGATCAGTGATGAGAATGGATATGTCTGACCGAGATACGAACCAGGATAGCTCAAGTGGTAGAGCACCATGACGGAAACATGGGAGACCCGGGTTCGAATCCCGGCCCTGGTCATATCTTTTCTCTTCAAAATAAAAATATTTAAAATTGTTATAATTAATAAAAAAATAAAATAAAGTAAATTATATATGAAATTAAAAGTTTTTTCCACAATTAAACATAAAGTTTTTTTAATATATAATATTTATACTGCTAATGGTTTAAATTTTAGCTAAGTTAAGGGTTTATTAAGAGCGCTGAAGGGTTATAATTTAGTACAAGCTGTAGAACCACCGAGGTAGGCATAGATCGTTAAAGATAATATTATTATTGGTGGAGTAGGATCAGAATAATATTAAACATTAATAGAGGGAAGTTTGGAATAAGCTGATTTAGTTTAAACATAGCCACGGTAAATAATCTCAATAATTCCTGAGAAGAGAGAGCTCTATCTACAAGTTATATTTATTTAGTTTAAACCCGAATTCAGCGAATCGATCACACTCGGTCCTAAATTTCATACTTAGAAATGAAAATATAGAAATTGAATAGAGTTGCTAAGCTGAAGGTTCGGGTTCAAAAATAGCTATGGTAGATAAACTATTTAATATACTAACAACCAACTAAGGACACACAGGATCTACAGAGACTCCTGGGGTCCACCCAGCCTATGTAAAGTAGGTATCCTTAATGTAGAAGAAACATGGCGATTGGACGTTATCCTGGACAAATCACCTCCCTTCACCACCGCTATCCTAGAAACAAGTACAATCTACCATGTACTGAACCCCAAGGTTGTAGTAACAGATATATATATATATATATATATATATATATATATATATATATATATATATATATATATATATATATATATATATATATAATAAACAGATTGCTTCAGGGTTAAGCAGACACACTGAAAATGTGAACTAAGAACCTCAAAACAAGAAAAAAAATTCATATGGAGGTATGTCCGCAAACGTTTTAGATGTTCACACCTAAATTTTTCATCGGTATGAATTATTTAGGCATAGTAAATAAATAAAAATTATTTTATTTGTTCCAATATACTTTATTCATAAAATTTAAACATTAACATTCACACTAAATGTTGTCCAAAGTGAGCTCCTTAAATAATTTAAATCAAATATTAAGATAAACTCGGCATCTTTCTTCAACAGCAGGAGTGGCAGAACGGTTATTTGTTATTGTTTCACAAGATTCAATTATCCTTCTTCGTAATGAATTAAGGTCATTTTATGAAGAGAGTGGTTGGAACTAATAAAATTAAGTTTTATTTATTTCTACGCATAAATAATTCATAACAATGAAAATCCTTAGGTGTGAATATCTACTAAACAGAGCGTTTGGGGACATACCTCCATAGGAAATTAGATTTTGTTTTGAGATCCTTAGTTCAAATTTTCAGTTTAGCTGCTTTATCTTGAAACACCGTGTGTATATTGTATATGTATTACAATATATACAGTAAGTAACCAAAAATATATTAAAAAAAAGGTCAACTAGTGTTTCTATATATGTAAATATGCATATTAAAGAAATTCAAAACGAAAGCAAAAATCAAGTTATGTATTTTATTTATTTTCGTAAGTCCCTAGGGAATCCCTATATCTTAATTATATCTGGATAAGCAAAATTTAGGATTTCTACAATAGCATCGTCCAAAAAAATATACGAACAAGAGCTTCTGTAAAAATACACTTTTTCGTATTCTGTCACTCAATTATTACACGCCATTAAATTACAATGGAATAATATTTGAGTGAAAATAAATTGAATTAATTTAATTATACAAGATAAAATTTCCAGTCGCTTGCTTTTCATTTATGCAAACAAGCCATATATTACTCCTGAGTTATTTTATTAATTAAGAAGAAAAGAAAAAAAGAGGCGACTACATAGTTTATATTTTATATTTTCTAAACAGAGAAGATGGTTCATTCATCTTTGAAGGGTGGAAGCCATATTTCCCAGGAGAGAAGCTCGCAGCTCGGCTAGAACCACTCTCTCTCAAGGCAACTGTCACATTTTTTTCTTATCCACTTAGAGCCTAGCAGCTTACTTAATTACAGTAGCGTCCAATTGGAGTATGTATGCATACATTTTTAAAATGTATTAGATAAATTATATAGGTCTCAAAAATTACTCAACGCGTCAATATCATTCATATTAAATTGAAGAAAAACAAACTTTTTTTTAGGAAGATATTTGGCTGTTCAAACTAGATTTTGAATTTTATATGTAAAACTAAGGAACTTTAGGAGAAAACCTGTTACATCATCTTCCTGCACAACCGTTGTCCTAGTGAAAGTACAGTCTCTACCATATCCGAAAGACCCTTCATGGATTCATCATGTGTTTTTATAACCATGGAACAAGAGAACTATCTTTCGTATTGGTTGATCTTGTATCAATGTATAATATTTATCTTGTGTACAATATAATAAAATATGGTTGTACTTTTTCTCATTCCAAGTATACGATTCTACGAGAAAAGTGATACAAAGCCAAAACTATCTAAGAAGTTGAATCTATATTTATGAAGACTATTTTGAAGTCATTAAACTTTGAATGCTTTGTGTCCTATACATTCGAGTTTATATTTTTTTTTTCTTAAAAAAGTATTCTAATCTCAAAAATGTTGATAAAATATTTTATGAACATTAATCCACTTCACGTGAAGAAAAGTGTACCACTACAATCCGTGAAGCGTCTTGAGCTCAGTAAACGGTAGATGTTGTACTGTTGATGATCATACTCAATACTTAATTTTTCTCTCAATTGATAGTATCGACTTTATAGAGGGTGATCCCCAGGGATTTTACAGATTAAAAATTGTCTTAATTGATATAAATTAATAAAATTGTCTCTAAATATTTATACTTCCATGCCTTGGCTTTGCTTATAGTCAACGGTCAGTCCGCAGGTTTTCACCTCGAGTTCATTCACAAAGAATTTAAACTTTTCATTCGTTTCCTATTTAATATTTTCGAAAATCTAAATAATCGTGAGTTTTAGTATGGAGTTTTTTTTATTTGTCCCCATAGTATTACTCGTGATCATTTTTATTTCCGAGAATATTAAAAAGGAAACGAACGTACAGGTAAAACTCGTTTTCACTGAACTTGAAGTGGAACTGATGCTGTCTGCACTAATTTTGGTTTATGAGCCAATAACGTAACTGATTTTGGGCACATCCTGCCTCCTGCTCCTACATAAGGATGTCAGTGGCTTCCGTGAAGGAGTGCTAAGAAGAAGAGTGTGAGAGAGGCCTGTGTGTGAGCCGGTAACGGGAGGGCATGTGCCTGGTTTTTGTTGCGGGTTAGCTGCGGCTATTACGAGCGGTCACGTAGCAGAGCTTCCAGGCACAAAGCTTCCAGCCATCGTCCAACGGATGTCGGGCTTCGCTCCAGTAGTTCCAACTTTTTTACTCAGGACTCCAGGGCCGCCTCATCACAATCCGCCGTTTAATTGTATAAATTAGGGTCAAGGGGACCCACTTTTTGCCCCCTCGAAGCTGCGACCAACACGCCCGGTTGACCGCCGCCTCTTAAAGACCCCCGACGTAATTGAGGGCTAATGTTTGAAGTATTTAACGCAGTTATCTTCGAGGCATCCCTTACATTCCAATTTAAACTGATGAATTCAACTGATTTTGACGTCGGTGTAAAAACTTTTGATCCTTGTTACATCTTACTACACATCGAATGGTTAGCTCCAATCAAATCCATTCTTATAGGCGGATAACTTATATCTTGCGAAAAGGAAGAATGATAAAAACAATGCCGGTTTCAATTGGTTAAAAGTGTTCAGAAAAAGAAAAGTCTCACAATTAAAATTTCTTTTAATCCCACTGATATTAACGCAATCAACGGTCTATTAGAATGAATCATGACTGGAGTCAGGCCATCGAAGTTTATTAAGTAAGATGTAACAAGGAGCAACGTTTTAAAACAAGGTCAAAATCAGTTGAATAAATTCGTAAGCACTACTATTATCCACTCCGCAGGTTGTCGTTTCGAGTTGAGTCACAAGTTTTAACTGTTTATTCGTTTCATTTTTAATATTTTACAAAAATACAAGTTATCATGAGATTTAGTATGAAAAAGAAAATGTTAAAAATGAGAAGATTTCGGTTATCATTTCATCAAGAAATAAAAGTTACAACTAATATTTCAAAGTATAGATGATATATCTTTGTTGAAACGTTCATTTCTTAATGAAATGATTACCAAAGTATACACATTTCCCAAAATTACATTCTCTTTTTCATTCTAATGCTCCTCATGACTTGTACTTTCGGAAAATATTAAAAGTGAAACGAATGAAAAGTTAAAACTTCTTGTGACTCAACGCGAAGCGACAACCTGCGGAATAATTACTCAATTATCTAATACTAATCTAAGTTCATGTACCAAATACTCAGAACAAAAAAATTAATTAACCAATATGAAATCAAGATTACATTATAGATCTGTTCATGAAGATTTGTAATCATCTTAAGATCCATTCTTAAAGTTCAAAATTGAATTTTGAGGAGAGACACAAAATGAAACTATGAAATCGCCATCAATGCTGAGATAGTGTGCTTTAATTCCTTTTATTTGAACATTAAAAACAGTTTGTTTGACCTGTACCACTGCAACCCGTGAAGGGTCTGGGGTTCAGTATAAGGTAGAGACTGTATTGTTTTTTTTATGACAATTGTGTAGGGAGGTGATTAGTGCTAGATCATGCCCTACCGCTAGATGTTTCCCCCCTTATTTTGGGTACCCACTTAATAGAGGATTGGTGAGCCCTAGGAGGATCCCAGATGCCATAGGATCCATCTCCGGCCAATAACAGAGTAAATAAATGTCTGCCAGCGAGCGGAATTTGAACCCAGGACCTTCGGCTTAGCAGCTCAGGGCTCTACCACTGAGCCACTCCGCTTCTAATTAAAAGCAGCTATTAAAACAAAAAAAAAATTATTATAAAAAATAGTTCGGTTATTTGAACCCCCCTCATAAGCGCCAGCTGCTCCGTTCGCCCTTCCCCTTGGCTACACTTCTGAATAAATGTGATTTATACTGATATAAGATTGTAATAAAGTACAAATGGACTATAAATTATTAGTGAGTAATAAGTAAATATAAAAAACACGAGCTATTTTTTTCAGAATACTCGGAGGGCAAATCGGAATAAATTAGGTTAGAAGAATACGAACTGGTGGATTTGGGTTATTAAAAAAATCAGATACGATCATCCATTCTTCAATAATAATTCTTAGGTTAAGATATTTTTCTCGAATTAAAAACAGATAAAATTGGTATTTCTGCATAGCTATGTATATTTATTTTAAATATTGACCTAAGGGGCCATAAGCAGGTCATTCATGCCTCCAAAAAAAATAAGATGAATGAATGTAGAATCAAGAAGATACCAAAAAACTTTTATCAAGATGTGCTACACGCTAAGGTAGCATCAAATATTTCTATTCTCTGGTTCCATTTACCTGTAAAAATATTCAAGGAGATAATAAACACGCGACATAAGAGAAAATTGCGTTCTCATTCAGTTTGATTTGAAAATAAGTAATATTATAAATAGAGAATAGTTTCGATAGCTCATTAAGCATTAAATAATATAGAGATTACTGCAGACATTTAATAGGTAGTTTTTAAAAAATGAGATGGACTCTTAAATTGATTCTGTACATAATTTCTTCTTCAAAACTTGATTGATCCCCCCCAATAATTTTATGATAATCAACAATATTATCAGTAATTTATGAAATAACAGTTATCAAATGGTTGACAAAAAAAAAAATTGTTCCAAACCCAGGAAGATAAAACTAATCCAAAAGGCAAAATTGTCATTTTGACATAGCGCTGCCATCTGTTGGAAATCGACTGAAGCTCTCATATTTCATACTCAACTCTAAATACACTATAATAATTATAGAGTTTATACATTATACTAATTATTGTTATCTATATTTTTATTATTATACACTATAATAACTATTGTTATCTATATTATTATTAGAATACTATAATAACTATTGTTATCTATATTATTATTAGACACTATAATAATTATTGTTATTTGTAATTAAATATCCAGGCAACAAGAAAATATATTATGTATATTTATACAGGGTATTTCGGAATTGCACGCCACTATTTTAGGTATGTGTTCTCTTTATGAATTATTATTACTATTTATGTATTATTATTACAACATTTAGAGTAACTGTTCAAAGGGGCCTCCGTTTTGTTGAATGCAACATTCACCACGACGAATCCATGCTTCTCGTTACTGCATTTTGGTTACTGATGAATCTTGCTTTACAAGAAACGGGATTCTTAATTTTCGAAATACCCATACTTGGGCTGAAGAAAACCCTCATACGACTGCTGTTGGACATTACCAACATTCCTTTTATTTAAATGTCTGGTGTGGTCTTCTAGGCGACATCATCATTGGCCCCTTCTTTTTGCCAACTAGGCTGTCAGGCATATCTTACTTGCATTATTTGCAAAATAATCTTCATAAAATCCTAGAAGATATTCCGCTAGGCGTTCGGCAACTGCTGTGGTTTATGCATGACGGTGCTCAAGTTCACTTTTCTCATAGTGTCATTGATTATTTAAATGCAACTTATGGAGACCGATGGGTTGGTCCAAACGGACCTGTTAAATAGCCACCACGATCTACGGATTTAACGTCATTGGATTATTTTGTGTGGAGCTGGATGAAGTCTATGGTTTATTCTGCGGCAGTTGGCACACAAGAAGAGCTAAGAAATCAGATTGTGGAAGCCACAGTAACTACATTGCTGAATGTTGCATTCAACAAAACGGAGGCCCCTTTGAACAGTTACTCTAAATGTTGTAATAATAATACATAAACAGTAATAATAAATAATAAATCTTTAACCTTTGATATCTGTATAATAAATGAGTTTGAGATATATGTTAATATGTATACTTTTTTATTTATTTTGTGTTTGAGAACACATACCTAAAACAGTGCCGTGCAATTCGGAAACTGGCTGTGGATGCTCCAGTGTTAATGTTGCTGGCCTGAGGATATTCCTTTGTCCTTGTTCATTCATGATTGCACTTGCTTAATTTTTTCAAATGTGAGAGAAAACAAAATAAAACAGAATAACGAAATTGAACTGTTCTTTAAAAAGGAAGATAATAATAAACAAAAAATATTCTCACTGTGAATACAGTTAAAAAAGTTTCCGGGTTTCGGCACCACATAAGAGCATCTACACGTGAAACATAAACAAAAAGAATAAATTAGGAGAGAAAGAACACGCTTGAAGGCTGGTTTATTTAGATTTAAATCCTACTATTATAAATGTGAAAGTTTGTATGTTTGTCTCTATTTCACGCAAAAACTACTGAACGGATTTGGATGAAACTTTACAATGATATAGGTTATACATACAGGCATGGGTGCACATGCCCCCTTCAGACAATTTTTTGGGTTCTATGGAGAATCCATTATAGTAAATAATTAAAGGCAAATCAGGAATTAGCATCCTGAAATTTGCAGATAGGTTAGGTTTTTTGTATAATTTAAGAAAGAAATTTGGATAATTCCACCATATTATGATGGTGATATTTACTAATGGTGGTTCTCAGTCTTTTTATCAGGTGGAATAATGAAATTATTAGATTTTTTATCTTTATTAGACTATTTATGATTTTTTTTAAATATAAATGATACACTATGTCATAGAAGAAAAGAAAATGGAGACATAAAGACATAGTTATACAAAAATATTTTTTTTAATTATTTTTATATTTTATATTATAAATTTCATACTTTTTTAAAAATGTTCATAACAGTTTTCATTAGAACATCATAAACATATCAATTTTATTTTATGTGGCATTTCCTAATTATTTGGCATTTAAAACTGGCATCCTTGTCATGTAGAGTGCCTTTTACTGTCCAGAAGGTAATGTCTCCAGTCAGTAGGATAGCACAATCTTTGCTCAGAGTGGTATTGCAAAAGAGATCAATTCAAAAGTGAGACACCTCTCTTTCTCATGAGATATTCTTTTCTCTTAGATAATCAGGAAGAATAAGTTAAGATACAATAAGTTGATACCTCAGGAGAACAAATTATGGAATCTTAGGAGCAGATTGTGGAATGAGATGGAAGAATGGTTTTTCCAAGTAGTTATACATAAAAGTACCAAGCATATGCATGTCATAAATGCACAAAAATTATAACAGATAATTCCTAGGTTTCCAATATGGAGACAAGTAATGCAGCTCAAGCAAGACGAAAAACACAAAATAATTTGGTTGAATATTCACCCATTGAAGATAAATATTTATATTCTTTTATAATAATATTCATACTTAAAAATGTTAATGTTAATTTTTATGCATATAAAGAATAGTATAATATAATAATAAATTGTGTACGTGCATTTCAAAAGTACCAAAAGGCATTCAAATCATCTAAAATGACTTAACTAGGCGAAAGTTTTCTAATTTCTGTTCTTCTTCCTTTCCTTTACCTTTTTAGAAACTTATTTAATTATCCCTGTTGTATGGGTTCGTCAGTGGTGAAATATAACATGAATAAGATACATATATCAACACACTTGCTTGGAAACTGTAATATATTTTTATTTTATTTGAAAAATATTTATTCACTAGTTTTGTTAATCATCCTGTTGAATTAAATGTTCTGGGTTGAATTAAATGTAAGTTAACTAATGTATAAGTTAATGTGTTCAATAAAACAATGGTTTAAATACTGACAAACATAACAAATTTATTTTCCAATAAATAACATTTGAATTCATACTCTACATTTTAAATTATATAAACGTAAACAAACAATATCAACATAAAAATGAGTCATATTTTGAAGTTTTAAAACCTCTATCACATAAATAAATTTTATTTACAAATAATTAAAGGTATGATCGTATAGCTATAGATTTATTATCTGGCCATGATATCCAAACAGAATCAGAAATAAAATTAACAAACCCGGCAGGTCTCGAATTCTCATATATACATTTACCAGTTTCAAAATCAAACAAATAAAACTTTTTATCACCTGATGCTGTTGGCCATACAACCAAATATTTTTCGCATACAACATGTAACTCCCAAAAGGATATGAAATTATTGTTGTTGCACTCAAACATCCACTTACGAAATCCAGTCCTGACAAACCAAGACGTGATTCTAAATACATTTTCATCGCGCGAGGCTTCCAAAGTAAATAAAACTTCTTCTTTCGGATGCATTTTTATCCAAGTATGTGTTGGCATTTCTTTTCTCAGCACTTCTTCACCCGATTCCAAATCATATACTTCAATTAGGCAAGTATCGGGCACAAAACCTCTTATCAAAGAAAGTAATGTCATATTGGCACTCACATCCTCTAAACCATCTATGTTCTCAAGACGAGTTTCATTTGTACCTTCTATGTTGTAAATAAGTACAGAATCATCAGACCACGTAACATAAATCTCACCCTGAAGACGTGAACATTCATATGTAAAGACATTTGTCATGTGGTCTGTTTGTAAATTAATAACAAAAGATCCTTCTAAATCAGACAACCAAAGAATGTTATTTGAAACAACATCTATTTCAACTGCTGCTCCGTAAGTAATATGACTGTTCACGAAAGCTGTAAAATCCCTATTGGTTTGTATAACAGTACTGAGAATAACAGCATAAGCGGTTTTTAGTTCGTAGTTTTCTCTGTTCTTTTTAAAAAGAAGAATAACATTGTATTTGGCAACAGCAATATAATTCGAATCCATGGCAAGAAGGGCAGGCCCTTCTTTAGGTAAACACAGAGCTATAGACATCAAAAGCCTAGCTCGATTAGTATTCTTCTTAATAGTATAAATGTCTAGATTATTAAAGGTCTTTGAAAAGGCAACAATCTGTTGACCGTGCGAAGCGAAACCCTCATAGTCATTTTTACATAGTTCGATTGATCGATAATTATTTGAAAGCCACTTATAAGCAAGGGACACAGCAAATGATCTCCAAATCAGGGCCCAATGACAAAGATCAGATAAATTACCTAAAAAAAATAATTAAATAAGCACTAATAATATTTCAATGTTTAAAAAATTAAATATAAGAACAATCAATATAAAATAAAAAGTATAAATGATTAACTCAACTACAGTAGATTTTACTTAATATATAATTAACTGTGAAATAATTTATAAAACTAGTTAATAACAAAAAAACACAAGTACAAATAATGAGAACATTTGAACATACAAACTCACCTGAATTTGATTCTTCCTTATCATTGAGATCATACTTTGAGCAATGATATCTCCAAAAAATATTATCATTAGCTATGGTTCGCCATTGTTTAGACACCCTGAGGCATCTTCCCAAATCATCAGCAGCTAAGTGACTAAATATGTGTTGGCCGATTTCGAGTGGAAGCTTAGCAACAATATCCATTACTAGAAAAAAAAGAGAAGTTTTAAAGTTAAATGATATTGCAACAGGTGATCTCATAAATAATTAGAAATCCAATTAATTAAATATACAATAATTTTTATTTGCAGTTAACAGCAGCTTAAATATGCAAGGAACTTAAGCGGAGTTTGATTGGAACCTAAAGTTGAGTCAATTTTGGAGTGCCTGCACTTATCTCAAGGATAACTGTTTACTTATCATAGTACAAAAAGCCCTAATCTCAAGTTTTCCCTGGAACTGTTTTTCTATATTGAGACAAAGACAATAGATATCGCAAAAGGGAGTCACACAGCTCTTTTTAAACTGAACCTAACAAAAAGTAATTTACTGTTACCAACCATTTTTCAGAGCTTTATTTCGGCATAAAATAAATTAGGTAAAAAAAAAAGAAACATTTTGTTGGGCATGGATTACTAATTACTTCATCTTCATGTAGGGATTAGGTGTTTTTTCAGCATCATCACAGCTGATGCAACAATCCATTGCTTGGTCTGAGATACCTCAAAAAGCCAATGCCATTGATCTCCCATAATGCATGAATCCTGGAATTATCAATTTGAGTGGCATTACTTATAGAATTTTGATCTCAACTAATCTAATATGCATCTCTTTAAATAACTCATAAAGTTGCCAATTATTTTTTCAGCACTAGAAAGTTCTATATTTTACAGGTCCAAAGAATTATCCAATTAGATGTCTGACTTAGTAGTCTGAGGTGGAGGTTAGCTCAATGAATTAGCATCATGTGAAAATGATTTTTTTTTTTGCATAGAAACCTCCTATGTATATGTTTTATAAGTCTATGAAACCTTGATTAGCACCTGATTCTTCTTCCAATCTCTGTTCTGGGTCCGTTTCTAGAACTATGTAGTGTGTCTAGGAAGGTGAAGGATTCAAGTTGCTGGAATTCATCAGTTTTACTTCCATAAATGTTCCACTAATCCCTCAATTGCAAATAAACCAATATTATATATATATGTCAATATATGTCTTCTGCTGGTTGATAGTAAATCCAAGCTTCTCTTTAGCATTCTTAATGAAGATATGAAGCCCTCTTGTATTTCATTTTAGTATTTATTAACTCAATTTATCACGATCAAATGGTGGGAAGCCATCATTAGAATTACAGAGGGTTGTCATTAATTAAATAACTTAAAATTAAATATTCACTACTGATTTAGCTAAGTAGTTTATTAATTGTATTCATCAGTGGTTGTAGAGCAAACCTTTAAATAATTTTAAGTGAAACAAACCATGATGAAGATAAAAGAATTTAAAAAGGATAAAGCGTAAAACAGATCCCATTAATACTGATATTTTATTAAAACAGCAAAAAAATAAAATTACTATATTTTAGTATGTATTTCAAGGATTAAAAGATTCTTTGGACAAAATACAATGCAATTATATAATTATTAACCTCGTTTATATTTATGTTTCCACAAAATTTTATGTTAATTTATTTTTCACTAGTGAATACCTTGTAATTAAAAACCACTGAACATTCATAATATCCTATAAATGAATATTACAAATGTTCTGTCTGTTTCAATGAAAATTGTTTAGAACTATCAAAAAAGTAATTTGAAAATGATTTTTCAGCTATTTTAAATTTTGAATAGTACCTTTATTCCACAACAGATATGATAGGTGGGAATTATTTTTTTTAATTCATATAATTTTAGAATAAAATTAAGAAACTATTTCTAATTTTTAAATATTTTTTCAAACATAACCTTTCATATAATTATTTCTGGGCCAATTATAATTATCATTATTAATTTGAAGAAATGTAAATGAAAATTCAACACACTAGTAAGTACAACTTATTATTGTAATGAATTTCATTTTCCTCAATCCATATCCTTACCTCAATATTAATAGGGTGTATAAAAAAAAAAAAAATGACCGTTATTACAATACCTGGCATTTATACTATTATATTAATTTTTATATTTTACAATATTTAATGCAGTATAATTTCTAATAAATATTAATACTTTTAATAATATAAATAATACTAAAACTGATAAAACGGATAAAAATTGATAAAACGGTCATTTGTTTTTTATACACCCTATTAGATTTTTGGCCAACCATGTCAACATCAATATAAATAGCATGATTTCAAAACAGTCTGAGGAATATAACTATATAAACTTTGATCATAAAGAAATGACAGAAGTAACATGATATGTAGATATCACATGACAAATCACAGAAATCACATGGCAATTAATTACATGCTATGAAAAGAATAAAGTAGTATTACTGATCAGTTTATTGAAAGTCAGATTCCAACCACCAAACAACTGTTTAACATAGCTGTAAGAGGTTAAACGACGATTGTTATCTGTTCCACAGGTTGTTTCTTTGAGTTGGGTAACAGCAAGTTTTAACTGTTTATTATTTTCATTTTTAGGATTGTCCAAAATAAAAGTAATCAAAGTAATTATTATGGGTAATGAATAGATTATAGTAATCATTTCATCAAGAAATAAAAGTTTCAATTATTAACATTTTGAAGTATAGATTGAAACGTTCACCTCTAAAGACATGCTAACCGAAGTATACACAGTTCCCATAATTACATCCTCTTTTCCATACTAAAGCTCATAATAATTTGCAATTTTGGAAAATACTAAAAGGGAAATGAATAAAAAGTAAAAACTTGTTGTAGTTGAACTTTTAATAAAACTTGTAGAATAATTACTTTTATACTCCATTCTAAGAGCAAATTAAAATCTTGAGTCCTAATGATTGTCCATATGCCCACCAAGACAATCTATTTCATTCAATGCTTCATTATATGCAATTTTCAATGAATTCCCTCGATTAATAGAACCTATGATAGATTAAAACTTTTAACTGCTCTGATTTAAAAATAAATCGAGTGCTTTTTGTTATTCCTAAACATTTTTCAACACATTAACAACTTTGTCTCTAAAAGGATTATAAATTCAAGAATCACTTAATATGCTATACATCCTTTGAGCAAACATATAAAATATATGATTTCAGGCAAAGACCTATGATACTGTTGTATTCCTCTATCAATATAGATTATTACAAAAACCTATGCTTTTTTCAAAAATCTAATTACCTATTTTACATCACACAATGCTGATTACCTTTTTTAAACTGTAGACATTTATATTTACACAAATTTTTAGATAAACTTTCTAAAAAAATTCCCCAACATTAATTTCACAATATATTTAAATTAATTTGTACAAATCACACGGCATTGTACAGCCCATGTCTATTATCTGCTTAGCTTTGAAATAACTATTCAATTGTTCATCTTAAAATAAATAAGCAAACGATAATCTTGTCATTCTTTCTTTGTTACTTATATTTAATTAAGTAAACAAATATAGACTGTAATCCAAAGAGGATGGAATGTCCAATTTCAACACGCAATACCGGTTTCATTCAAATCTTCCTTTTCCAGAATTTAATACTATATATGCTATTAATATTTCAATAAGGTTTTAATGCAGTCCATCAGTAATTAAAGGTTATAGTGAAGTGCGACATTTCACAAGACAAATATTTCGCGGATTCTAGGTCAGTGAAATAATCCTTCTACAGCTAGTTTATTCATTTATTTAGCACCACATTTCTATGGCTAATCAGAGGATACTACAGTGTGAGTCCTAAATTTTTCTATTAAGGAATTATTAGGAATGGGATCTTAAATCAGTACAGGCTCGAACCGAGACCTCCATTTTACATTTCTTCCGAAGGGCGGCATAACTAAGTATTTTTTTATCCCTTTTAATAATCCTAGGGCCACCTGCCGGACTGTTAACCTGTGATCTTGGGCACAAACCACGATGATAACCACTAGACCAAAGTTATCCCCTTTTCTAAAACTAATTTGGAAGGCATTAATACTAAGAAGGAAGAGTTACGTAGGTAACTAAAAGTATGTAAAAGGAAAGAGTTACATAGGTATTAAAATCAAGCAGAAAACGTTAAGTATCCCTCCGGTAGACCACTTACCAATATTACCACTTGTTTGTTCATTTAACGTCCCTTTATGCTGCTATGGCTAATCGGACGATCGGATAGGGATGTTAAACGAGTACCTGACATCGTACAGTCTGGGGACTCCCGTTTAACTTCCCTTCCGAAGGACGGCATAACCAAAGATTTTTTATTCCCTTTAAAAAATCCTAGGGATACGAACCGATCTTGGGTTTAGTAGTTTGTTATGATAACCACTAGACCACAGGTCGCCCCCACCTACATTAGTGAAGAATAAATGGCTAAATGAGAAATAAGTACAGGTACTCTAAGACCTTAACCTCCTAATAAATCCGACTAAGCAGTCGTCGGTTTTAGGCTCTTGCACAGATATTTGATACTACTACCAACAATTATAGGAATATAGAGTTCTTGGCGAGTAGCCGGCAATCGGATACAAGTTCTTGCTACCTCTATGTCCCTGTTGCCGACAAAAAAATATAACAACAATATTAAAAATTAGAACAACTTATAGAGAAGTATAAATGAATACATGTAGGACAGTAACAAAAGACTGCATTTATAAAATTGACATAAGATGTCTACTTTTGATGTGCAAAAATAAAAAAAGTTTTCTTGACCTTTTTCTCAAGGATTCGTTTATTGTGTATAAATGTTCAGACTTATAAAGTGGTAAACTTTCGGTAGGTTTAATCAAAACGGTTAATGGTCCCAAAACAATCGGAACCAGAGTATTATTGATAATTCTGTGTAACTTAGTAACTTCTCTTTACACGAAGTATTGTGATTTTAATAATCGGAAATACTGGAAATCTGATTGTAGGACCTAAGGGGCGTTTTTGTGCCGTAGTCTATAGAATAAAATGTTTTTGGATATTGCGCAGTCGTTGCTGCGTGAAGCATCAAGTAAGCATGCATCAAGAACTACATTATCAAGCATGCAAATTAAAAAACAACTAAATTGGTCTACTCTTCCAGATATAATGGCATAGACCAAAGGCCAAAAAAAAAAGAAAAAACTTTCAACAACGGATCCGTTAAAAATTTACTTTACCTCATTCTAATCTCTATACATCTGATATTAATCTCTACCTGTTGGCGGTTGGAAATTGGAAAGTCTGATTTCGAAGATTGATTTTTGTTTCTTTAGAAAAAAATATTTTTTTGAAGTAGCAAACTAAATAATTTCATATAAAATTGATACTTCTTAAAATTATGTGCGGATAAAATATTCTTTTTGATATAACTTTCCTATAAAATCTCTTGCCTTCTTCTGCATACTCGGTTTACAGCGCCACACCAGTACTTTTTAGCGGAATTTGTGACGACAAACTGCTTTGAATTCAACTTTTATACAAGTAATCATAAATATTATAACTAATTTAGTTTGATAACTAGAGGTTGCAAATTGAATAGTGATCACCTCAATGTACACTTGCAAAGGGCGAATGTTTGTAAAAAAAATGTTTGTAATCAAGTAAAATATTATTTTAGAGACCGTATTTTTATTAATAGAATAAAATTAATAAAATTGAAAATTTGGCACAGAAGATATGACATGAGATTCCCAGAATGTTCTCTACCGATCTGGTAACACTGATTGAGGTTTCTAAATCCAAAATATTAATAGGTTTCAATTTAAGAATTCCTTTTTTTTAAATACAGAAATGAGTGCTGACGAATCCAAGAAAGAATGTACAATGTGCTCCTATGTTCCTTTAAAACCGCTCACTATGAGAAATGTTGCGGCTTTTTATGTACCAGTGTTTGGTTCAGTTAGTTATGCAACATTATCAGTAAATGTGATGAACCCTAGTTTACTAACCAAGTAAGTAATTCAAGAATCATCTTTGTTTTGAAGGGTGTATTTATTGTGAGTATTAATTTGTATTATGTGTTATTATACTCGTATTATATCATTTAATTATTTTAGTATTGAATTTTCAAATTTGTATAGATCATTTATTAAATGCTTCATCGGTTATTTATGATGTGATGTTTAAAGCCTCAGTTGCACTAGGCTTGAGTTATAAATAGCATACAATAGTTATAAACAGTGTGCTATTATTAGTTATCTAACAAAATTATGGTGTAAAATAAATGTTGATATATCATATTTTTGGACTGTAAACATAATGATCCTCTACTGCCATTACTAGCTTTGAGGAGCCTTGATAAATTGCAGCCATTCCTCTCAGTCCTTACATAGCTGCTGGAGGGTTTAGCCTCTTTCTCCCCTAATCTTTTGGATACTCTTCTATGACTGCTACTGCTAGCACATTCTACTACTACTGCTAGGACATTCTGGGGCGCCCTTGCTGTCTTTTCCTAGAGTGTCGAGGTTCTAAAACTTTCTTTTGTACTATTTCACCATACGTGCAGCATGCGTGAAAAAGACACTAAAGCTGTCAGGATTCGAGTGTGGGGCTTAGTTTTGTCTCCTCAAAACTAAAGATCGTATTCGAACTGATTCAAAGTCAACATAATATAGATTAATTTTTTTAAATAACCGCATCTTAAATGGGAACTTTGTTATTAGCAATTTTCTTGCAAAAACTATAGTTTTATGAGCATCTATCCACCTCTAAATTGATATATTCTTAAAAGATTACCACAAAACTGATTAAATCATCCCATCAGTAAAATCTATTCCTTAGACAATTTTTTAAGATTACAGGAAAACAATTTAATGTTATAACAGTCCCTATTAACTGAGTATTCATAGAAAACGGACTTGTCTGATCTCGTCACTGTCAAAACAATACTGCCTATCTATAACTTTTTATGAAAATGAGTTAGTTATGATAACGCATTCTACAGGTTGAATTACACACTAAGGAAAGCAGTTATTAAAGTCAGCAACATGACAGAGTATTATTTTTTTATACTTCTCTTTAATAGTTCTGAAAAAAATTGCCAAGTCTACAGTCAGTGCGGTTATTTTTCTGTCGAGTGAAATCGGCCAAAGTGCATGTAGACGGTATTGTTTTGACAGCGACGATCTATTACATTTTGTTGTGTCTAAATCAGGAAAAGAAAAATGGTATTGATTCGGCTTGTTTCTGCTTGCATACTATTCTTATTAGAATATAGACTGACCTCTGTCGGACGTTATTAGTTTAAGAAAATAGCCATTTTTTGTTTCATTATTTTAGGATCGTACCATCTCGAGATGTTACCAATTTTCTTCTTACCACTTCAGTAGTTGGTTCAGGACTATATATTTACCACAGGAGACATCTTCATGATGCTGATATGAGTGCCAGATTATTGTATAGGTAAGTATTTTTTACTGGTGTTTACCATTTTAATTTCCATTACATCATTAAAATTTTAGTTATTTAGTTCATTTAACGTCACTTTATGCTGCTATGGCTAATCGGACGATGCTACAGTGGGAGCTCTAAATTTTGCCTATCCAGGTTTAATTAGGATAGGGATTTTTAACGAGTACCTGACATCGTACAGGCTCGGGACCCCCGTTTAACATCCCTTCCGAGGGACGGCGTAACTAAGGATTTTTTACTCCCTTAAAAAAATCTTAGGGCCACCTGCCGCACTAAGATCCTGCGATCTTGGGTTTAGTAGTTTGTTACGCTAACCACAAGACCACAGGTGACCTTATATTTTACATTACAGGTGACAATAAAATTTAAAAAAAGATGGGATGATCCCAAAACTTTGAATTTCTGCATCAGTATTATAAATTTCTATTCCTTGGGGTTATTAAAATGATTACTTCTTTAATTCGATCATATATGTCAATTTCTGCTTGCATAATTCACACGGTCTAAGGTGAACAAATCCCCAATGGATCCTTTTTAGCTTTGTTTGGAGCTCTTCCATATTAAAATTATGTAATGGAAATATGCTCGATCTCACAGACTTTCTTTGATGAAATAACCCCTACACTTTGGAAGTAGAAATTCCTGTTTATCAAATAATACCCGATATATAGCAAACTAAATATGCAAAATTCTTCGGTTCTATTTAAACATTACGTCTTTGTATTTATATGATATATGGGTGGTTTCTAGATCAACTTACACTTTGTCAATTTGTTTCAGTGGTTTTGATGCTCTAATCTTCAATTTTGGTTCTGTATTGTTATGGGCTGTATTAAGAACGGTCTCTCCTAGAAGCAATTGCATCGCCACCATCATGGGGCTCTTGACCAGCGGTGGCCTACTCTATACTGGTTATTCTTATCTCAAATTCATAGACAACAATGCAATATCATCATCGTCATCTGTTACAAAGTGAACTGAAACAGCATGGTTATTTTTTTCTTTTTTTAAATCTTTTAACTCCCTAGTCTGTTTCGTGGAGTGAGAACTTAGAGCACAATGTTGATTGTTGTTTGTTTTATTGTATGAAATTTATAATAAATTAAATTTTTTTAGTAATTTGAATAATGATTTTCTTTAACTGTGATTCCTTCCTTATTCAATTATTATAAGCTCAAACTAAATTAAGACTTAGTCAACAAAATAATTTCCAAACTTTCAATAGTTTATTAATGGTGGCTAAACAATTTTCAAGTTTCAAACTTTCATATATATTTTTTCTTGTAATAATGTATTATGTTGCTAGGAGAATCTCAATGTTATTTTTTTAATAAGTTATAAATATTTGATGTTGATGCTCTATTATTTAGAGTGCATTATTGTTATAAAATTTTTCTTTTTGAAAAGGACAATGTTGTTAGTTTAAAGCCAGGTAACTAATCATTTTTAATATGTAGTCATACCTGGAAAATAGGTATAAAGGTTTTTAAGTGGTATAAAATTTGTTTGTGCAATTTTCGGGATTAAAATTTAAAGTATTTTACCTTTGTGTAGAATAAGTTTTATTGTGTAACTTGATAATTATTCTGAACGTATTTCTGAAAATGTTTGTTCATATAAAGTTTTGAGTCCTGATGTCATTTGTTTATGAAATTTATAGAACACCCATTATTATTTATTTTATAACATCTTACTCCTGTTTATGTGTGTTAACAAACCGCATTGTTTATAAAAACCATATTCAACAAAGAAGTTAAATGTTTCTTTTATTCGGTATGAGAAAATCAATATTAATAAACTATTTGAAATAAAAAAAAAGAAGAAACAAAAGTGACTTGTTATTTTTCAATTTAATATTATTGTTATTATTAAATTATGATCCATTTATGCACCGTATTTAATTTTGAATGATATATCTTTTCGCATGTTTATTTCTATAAATCAAAATGTTGGTAAGTGTTGTAGTCTATGTTATAACTTCACTTGTGGGAAAGTAATTATTTATGTTATCATTGTATTTTTTATATTTCATTCTATTACAATAAAATATATTTTATTTTGAACTATCCCTACTTTTTAGCTTATGGGACTATTTAAAAAGGAAGCATCCTAACAATAACCTAAATTCGCAAATCCTCTCCTTGCCTTTTCGACTTAGTCAAATTTCAATGACTATTTGAATTATATTTCCTTTCCTTCTCTAACTTTGGTAGGAAAATATTTTCCTTGCTGTTCCACCTTGAAGGAACTGATATGGTTAATGATAATTACTCATCTGATAAACATTGTCAAACCAATTCAGACACTTCTATCAGATCTCAGTTAAGAGTTTCAATTTTAGCTTCCTTCTTCTTCTTCTTCTTATTCTTATTTTGAGATCTCTTAGAGTTTTGCCTGCTGCTTACTATATATACATATTCCAGTATATTTTGTTTCTAGTGCGGTTGGCAGCTCTGTATAAATATTTGTTAAGAAGAACCCAGCTCTCACTTACGTACTATAATTTGGGAAGGAAAATTGTATCTGGAATGTGCAATTTTGTCTTTTCCCCTTCTTTGTGTTTCCCAGCAATAGTATTCGTTGAAATATGTTTTTTATTATCTTCAATTCATCTATCTCTGCTGTACTGTGCCTAGGTACATAAGCTTGATAGTGTTTTGGGTGTTCTCTTTTACAAATGGCTAAACTATCATTCATCAGCATGGCCATTTTTCCTCTCTTGTTTTGATTCCAGTACCAAGCTTCAAGCTTGTAATTGATTCTCGAAAGAGTCTGCCATGTCATCTACATAGAGCAGATTTTGTGCAAGAACTTTCCAAAAGTTCCGTATGGTCCGTATCATATATGTTTTCTGGACTTTGATCATAATAGCAATAAATAAAGGGGAGGGGGGCTTGTGCTGTATCCACGTATTGAAGCTTTCACATTTTTTCCCATTAATTCTGACTATTCTTTTTCTTTGTACAACAATCTTATGGCCTTTTTGAAAGTTTATTTATGGCCTTTTAACAGTAGCTTTTAGAAAAATTTAGTTCATTATTAACTCTGTGATTCCAAAGGGTAACACTGGGTCGTATAGATCAAAAAAAGGTCTGTTTATATTTCAGTATTGAATCACCTATATTGGAAGAAGCCCCAACACTCACGCTTATACTGAGACATGGAAGAAAGAACATTACTGTTGAATATGTAAGTTTGTTTAGCTTCAATTTCAGTTTATTCAGTTACATATTAAACAATATTTATGATAACAAATCGATACAATATTTTCAATTATATCAAACTATGCCGATGCTTTATGGTAAAAAGATTCTTTTTTTTAAAAACCTATACAAGTACTATTTCAATTATTGAAATGTATTAATTAAAATCATAATGGACTACTTGAAAATGAACTATCAAACTGAATTAGTTGGTTCTTAATTTGGTAAATGGTGATAAAATTATTCTGTTTTTGTTAATTTTACCAACCAAATTTGTATAAAAAATAAAAGAAGAATAGTATCAAAAATGAAAATTCCGTATTTGAATTGATCATTTTTAAGTATATTTTTGTATGCTTGTAAACTGTGCAATAGTTCTGCTTCTCGCTAGAAATTCTTGACTTTTTAAACTATATTTTACTCGCTTTGTTGATAAAGGGAGAAGTGCTAAATTGTTGACCTTTTGCAATTTATCAACATTAAAGAAGGTCTCAAGAATTATGGCTAAACAAATGTTAAGGTTATGTATATGTAAACTATAATATTAGACAAGTACAATTTCTGATCTGATGTAGAGTAATTCATAAATTCTTATTTTTTTATTATTCCACTTTTCTCTTTGTTTTTATTATAATAGTACAACTGCTATTTAAGGATTAAACTCTGTCTGAGCTTCTAAAGAGTTTGTAGGTGTCTCAGTAGAACAAAGGCAGTTTCTTGTCTTTTATTGTTACCATTCAATAGTAAATTTAAACATTTTTTTTTATACAATTTATATCCATTATTGTACTTTAGTAACATGACGATAAAAAACTTCTAAGGAGGGAAGAACAGTTATTTAACTTTTTTTTCTTTGGTTAATTAATTATTTTTTCCAAAAGCTCTTGTATGTGAAGTGTTTTTGCACGTTTATGGATCAAAGAAAATGACTGGAAATTTAACTGCATTGTTAAATAATCGTGTGCACATTTTGAGTAATATTTCTATTTTAAATTATCATTGATGCTTATATTAATGTACTCATTCCTGATCAGAATGAATGCACCATAATTTTTTAAGGGAATATACTATTTCATGGACCTAATCTCTTTGTGTTGGTTCATTTGTTTATGATTCAGAAGCATTCAAGTATTGTTTACTATAGGTAATAATTGTCTCTAATCCCATTAGAAATGGAATTGGTTGACAGTTCTCATCTGGTTGATCTTCCAGCTGAGCTTGTGCAAGTAACCATTTTTATAATTTTTTTGTGAAGTGAAGTTTTTAAATTTACACCTTTAAATTTTCTTGTTTTTCTACCTTTCCAGATTTTTGTTCTTTTTAGAATAGAAGCTTAATTTTTTTTTATATTTGTTTATTGCAACAAATAATTACACAGTATAGTTAGAAGAAAAATAGCTCTAGTAATGGCAAAATAGTGAATAAAAAAATATTAATTTTAATGAATTGATGGATAAGAAAACAGCTCTTGTGGTTTTATTAATTTCGAGTCCCGGTCCTGGCCATATTTTTTCTTTTCAAATAAAATATTTAAGAAATACCTTTTTCTTTTACTTATGTTTCTAAATTTGTATTTGGATTTGTTTCAAATTTTGATTCTTTCTGAGTGATAATCTTAATCAGCTTGTTTTATAGACTAGATTTCTTTATTACTGATATGAAATAATGCTGACTCATTTAGATTTAATGATAATTTATTAATAAATACGATAAGTGGTAATCTTTGAAAAAATTATACAATAGACTGGATTATACCAATTTGTGATGTTTTAGTGCAAGTTGGTGGTGTATAACACTTTAGGATATACTTAAGGTATTATACAAGTTTAAAGAGCACTGCAGGGAAAACTTCTAATGGATTTTTTTGTTAAGGTCTGTTTTAAATTCACAATATAAATTATTGATTAGTTAATTTTGTTAAATTATTGATTGCCAAAAAGATAAATTGAATGAAAAAAAAAAATCCATTCCAGGTCCTTTGAGGATAAAAATAGTATGTTACTAGAATAGTACACCTTTCTGGTATAAAGACTACAATAATGAAAAAATAATCAACATATTGGTTAACATAATGTATATAATTAACAATAAATATGTAATTTAAAGAAAATCTCATGAAAAGATATTTATTTGTTATGTTTATGGTATTCAGATATCACTTGTTATAGCTTTGAAAATACTTTCCATTATTATTTGTTATTGTGAATGGAGGGGATAAAAATTGAAAATTAGATAAATTTTGAGCTTATAGGAATTTCTGAAACATGTCATGTGGTCCGTAATGTCCTGCTATTTATTCATAGAAGATTTTGAGGTTAATTTATAAAAGAATTAATTGATGGACTTTAAAGATGTCAGTGTTATGTGATAGTCCTGATATAAGTTAGTATCTTTGCATTCTTAAGTGGAACTTTTGACAATAGGATATTTCCATTGGTAATTGTTGGTGTCCATACGAAAGTGCCATGGTGTACAAGCTTATTAATCAGGCATATCTTTCGAAACCAAATAGTGCCAAATTTTTTATTTGATTTAAGAAAAAAATATTGTAAATAAATTTGAGATAGAAGATTCTTTTATATTCAATATATTTATATTATAATAATATTCCCTGGGACCAAAGCATATCCCAGAAAGGATAATCCCAAACAGTAAGGTTTGTGCAGTCTCAAACAAAAGAATTAGCAAAAAGTTATGCTGGTTACCTTTTTTATTTTATACAATTCCTTTGATTATATTCTTCCATCCTCATTATTTATATTTAGTTTTTTATTTGATTATTTTTTGTGGAGGTATGTTTGACTAGAAATTATTAACATGTGGAAGCTTGGTTGTGGGTTCAGTTAATGATGTAATTTCAGCCTAAGTTTAAGGCTTTCATCGGAGCAGTGTGGTATTGAGCAAAGTACCGATTAAATAATTATAATTCATTGGTTAATATAATTCTGTTATAATTTGTTTCGCTGATGATCATTCTACAACTCTTTAAGTGCTTCATTGAAGGACCATAAAACATAGCAACCAATAAAATAAGTTTTTCTTGAAGGTGTTATTTCATTGCACACTCAACCAAGCTTGTCCTACAATGATTACTTTTTCTTTACTTAGGTTCTTCTTTATTGAGAAAACCCACATGTTTTCTTACAATAATTCTTTTCTAGGTTTAAAAACCTTTTCTTTTTTGGGATGATCAAAATAACACATGCTCATATTGAATAAATGATTTTAAATAAAATTGTTTTATATCCTTTTATAATTTTTTAAGAGGATTCTGGACTACTTAATAACACTAAATTTTAGTTGCAGATAATAATCTTACCATCCTTTTTTAGAATGTTCTAATGCTTCTTTTTGATAATTATTATACACCACAATAACGATAGTGCATTATCAGGCAGTTTTTATATTTTAAAACCATATGAGCTGTTATTGGTGGTGATATAAGTCCATTTTGATAATAAAAAAAAAATCACTTGTTCTTTTAAATAATTTTTATGATTATTATTTCAGAGTAAAATTTAAAAGGTGAAGGTGTCTAGTGTTTAAAACACCAATCTTTGCTTAAAGCTAAGTATTACAAATATAACGTTTGTCCACATTTTTAAATGAATTAAAATGCAAATACTTGAATATCTTGATAAATGAAAAAATTGGCTTTTACCACTTTCAAAAATAACACCTCATATATTAAAATATAGCGGTTGTTTATAATTTATTAAATAAAAATTATTTGTAAAACAAATAACTATTCACTATTGATAAATAGCTGCATAAAAGTGAAGTTAAACAAACTGTTGATTACTACACCAGACCAAATTGTTCATATATTGTCAATCTCTTGTTATTTTAATTTTTAACAAGTATTAAATTCTTATATTTATAATTGTTTGCAACAAAAATAGATTAGCTTGTAGGAAAGTGATGCCAATAAACACATCCATTGTTTTGTTTCTGTGGCTTAAAGCCGAAGTTTGAATGTTGCTTTAATTTATTTTTGATTCAAGGTTTTTTTTTATAACAGGGAAGTGTTTTTAAATGCGTAGCCAATGTTTCAATCTTGTTCTAAAAATATATTTGTATTGAGCAATACAAAAATTGATATGTTGCCAGTACATATGAAAGGAAAACGGAATCAACATACAATGTATTTTTTCACCAAAGAATCGTCATTGACTGTTACAAACTGAAGTAATAGTCCAGTTTTGTAACAAGTTCCTGTTACAGAGAAAATTACTAAATTCTCCATTTTCTTTTTTCAGTACAAATTTGTGCTCTAAAGATTAAACCCTATTCTTAAATTGTTTATGTTAATTATAAATTTTCAACAAAAAATAAAAATATACTTGGTCCATCTATATTGACGAAATTCGTCACTGACGTTGTTAGGGCATATTGATTAAATTAGTAATTAATTTTAATTTTCTTTTTTTAGAAAAGAACCATTAAAATAAACTAGCAACCGTTTAGGGATTCATATTTTAAAAAAATTACTATATGTTCGATCAAAATGAAGTTAAAAGGCGTCCTAAACCGTTACGTGAAATGAGGTCTCCATTATTTATTTATTTTTTCAAGAAATAATCAGATCGTTTTACGTCAGACTCAATTAGATGTCGCTTTTGGGGGGGAAACATTTTTCATTCGTCTACTTCTTACCATAATTACGCTATTTTGGAAACAAACAAAAATTAAGAATAGTTCATTTTTTTGCATTATTCTTATAGCTATTACCATTTGGTGGATGGTAAATAAATGAACCAAAACAAGATTTTAGCGCTGAAGCCGATAACGCTACGCTTTCTTGTCCACTTTCGAACATTTTCTCTTTCGCATTCAAATGTGCCTGGATTATGCTACGAATACCGTGTTGTTTGTTCATCCTAGAAAATATACTTGTGAATAGCAGTGGTACACTTTGCGAAAATAAAAATCTTGCTCTGTTTTTAAAAGTACTTTTTCCCAACCAAAATCACCATTGTATTCATACAGTACTTTTTAGTAACACTGCATACTTCAAAACACTTTATTGTATTACGTTTGGCATTAGAATATTTTTCATTTGTAATAATTTTTTTAATTACAAGTTAGTAAGTAATCATTAATAACTAATTTATTTTATTTTATTCTTCTTCTTTCGTAGCACAACTCTTGGGTAGTCGAAGGCTCCCGAAATTTGTTCATCCAGTCATCTTAGTTGGATGCTGCTGCTTTCCAGTTAGGAATACTTAGGATGGATTTTGCATCGGTTGTTACTATTTACTAAATACTAGTTATTATCCAACATCCTGAGCCAACAATTTTCAAATTTTAAAACAAAAAGTTTATAAAAATCCATAATAATCAGGGATGTCCAGAAAGTAAGGTTACAAAGTCCGTGAAAGAAGTGGGATTTTTTTCCACAGTTGACACCACTGGCGTGAAGAGAATTTTCTTACACTCAAAACAAATCATCGAACCCTTCAGTCTATCCAACTAATGGGTGAATCAATTTGTCCTCCGCTCGCTCCAGTTCATCAGTTAATTCTTCGACTTAATAAAACGGAGGGTAAATCTTGTCTTGACTTAATTGAGATTGGAGATTAAACATGAGTATGCCACTACAAGGGCGGATCCATGATTTTTTTCTGGGAGGGGGCACAACGACCAGACGGTAAAAAAATCAACAATAACTTACAAATTAACTTGTAGTATGTACAGAAAGATTTCAAAGGTTTATTAAAATATCAAAACAACAGGTTTATTAAAATATCATGTTCTTTCTGTTATTTTAACAATTATGATCATTTGATTTGCCTATAATTATGTACTATAATGGATTCTCTACAGTACACAAAAAACTGTGGAGGGCACGTGACTCCGTGCCCCTCCCCACTGAATCCGCCCTTGTGCCACTATACTCCTCAGTCCAAAAAGCGGTCTTTACAGTGACGCCATACCCATTCTCCATCACCGAAAAATTTAGAGAGGAATATCATGGCATCTGTCATTTGGGGCCGGAAAAGGATCTTGGCCGATTTATGCACCCAGGGGTCCCGTGCTCCCCCCTTCTCCCAAAAAATCTATTGCAAAACAAATTTTTTTTCTAATTTTAATTTTTACTTAATCGATGTGTGTGTACACAAACGCATAAAGCACTAAAGGTTTATAAAAATCCATAATTAAAAACCTTGTTGTAGAATACAATAGGTAAATACTTGAATTATACATGTGATTTGATAACATTTTAGATACTATTTGAGTAAAATCGACAGGACTTTTATTACTCCATGACGTAAGTAGTAAGTAGATTCCGTTTCCTAGGTATAAAAGTATTAAATTAAAACCTTTTAACTGATGCTGTATCATTGTAAAAATGTTACATGTTCATTTTCGGTTGGTTTCATATTTCGTGGTACAAGGTTATGAATCTGTTTTATGACCACCAGGGTATGTATTTTTGTGTCCTGTATATACGATGGGTGGTTTGATAAGTTATCGGAATCACCAGTAGATGTCAGTGCTAGAGCAACGAGGTTCCCGCGCAATAATCACATATCCTTTGTGAGTGGTAGTGGCAACTCTTTGTTGTTGTTTTTTGCGTAGTGATTTGTGACAATGGACAAAACTGAGATTCGAGCAGTGATTAAGTACTTTGTAAAGAAAGGTATGAAAGCAAAGAAAATTCATGCAGACTTTCAGAACACACTGGGGGACTCTGCTCCTTCATATTCAACTGTTGCCAAGTGCACCAGCGAGTTTAAATTTCGTCGGGAGAGCTTAGATGATGATCTATGTGGACGGCCAAAAAGTGCTGCGACCCCAGAATTTATCGCAAAACTGCATAAAAAGGTCATGAAGAATCGTTGACTGAAAGTGCGAGAGATTGCTGAAGCTGTAAGGATGTCATCTGAACGGGTATATCACATTTTAACCTAAGAATTGGGAATGAAAAAGTTATCCGCAAGATGGGTACCGTTGCTCTTGACATTGGACCATAAACGCACCAGATTGGATATGTCCGAACAAAATCTGTAACGTCCATTACTATACCCCAGTAAAGGCAGTAAGTAAATAAGAAAGAAGAGTTATCATAGAATCGCTATAAATTTTATTAAAATCTTCGGGGGTTGCTGGTCCTGTCGATCTAACAATGAAGAGGATGGTGGAGGGGTTGTTTAAAGCCCAAATCGTGGAAATCACCTTACCTACTTACTTACCAGTCTCTGTAATTAACTATTTTTTCCAATTTATGGAGATACTTTTTCAGCCGTTTTGAGCCCTTTATATTCGTCTTTTTTCCTGTGTTGACCACACCATCTTGTTCGCCATTGAAAGTGGGGAATAAATGGAAAAAAGTTAAATTGAGTAATTTTGATTTTTAGTAATGTTATAGTTATTCAAGCCTACTCCATGATTGAGTGAAAAAATTCTTATTTTGCCCTCCCACTTTTCGATAATCAGTAAAATCGAAAAATTGACCCTTAAAACTTGAGCTTTTAACATTATATAACAGTCCCATGAAAACCTCTTTAATCTGTTGTGATTAAAAAAAAAATATTGGAAACAAAACATCATCAGAGATAGTGAATATGAAAAAAGTAGTGAAGAACGAATGAATGAAACGAAAATTTCAATACAAAAAATACAAACGTAAATAATTCGGAGTTATTAATAAAACATTCTACGCCTTAGATCCAAACAACTATTCGGCTGCTGCCAGAAAATCACCACCATTTTATTTTGTATTACGTTATTTTTTATCGAGATTGAATCATTGCAAAAACATGTTATGTCATAGATTTAAAACGGGAATAAGCTTAAGTTTACAACTCGAAATATAGCATTTTTTTTTATTTGAGCCATTGTGGACTAATTTTCTTTCAACTGTTCTTTTATTCTCATCCATATCTCTTTCTTTTCCTTATTCAGATTTCACCAAATTTCTTTTCGGTATGTCTTGAAAGCTCTGAGCATTCTGAAGTTCCTTTTTAAGTGAAGATGTTTCAATGCCACCGGGAGAGACCTCTACATCTTCAATGTTCTTTTCAGTCTCCTTAATACATGCGTTGGTCTTTTCCATTTTTTTATGATATATGAATATCCTTTTGGCCATTCTGCTTTGATTCACTCTTTGTAGGTGCCCATAGGACTGAAGCCTTCGTTTCCTTATTGTATCTGTATTTGTTTCTATAAACATTTCAATTCCGAACTCTTTGATCACGGACAATAAAGATTTGATATTCCTAATTCGAGACCTTGCCGATACTTAATGCTCATAAACTCTGTTATGGCATTGAATATATGACAATGTATAGGCGCTTCCAATGGATCATATTGAAGGGTTCCTAGATGACGATTTCGCACTTATGAGTAACAATTGTCCAGATTAAAAGCAAGAATGGGAGTAAAAATACTGCTGTGGGAACACCATGAAGGAAAATCTGTGAGGTACTCTGCGCCTTATGCTTGCTTCATGCCTAGAAGTTTATCCTCTTCCTGTTCTAGAAGGGTTATCTACCATCTTAGGGATTGGAAATTTACTGTTAGCTAAGAAACGGATCTCTCCTAGCTTGTAGTTCTCACAAAATGGAAGTGGAGTCAGGCATCACTAATGTTCTCATTCGCTATAGTTATAATCATTACTTACGTTTTCATACGCTCTATTTTTCTTTTTACTATTTCTTAAAATCTAAATACATGGAACAAATTAGGGTTTAAAACTGATCTTACCTCTGAGGGAGGTATTCTAAATACAGGGAGGTTTATCCGAAATCCTTGTATAATACTATCGTTTATATAAAGTTTGCTCTATCTATTTTTTATTTTCTATTTCGGTCGCTACAAAGGGATTTAGTAATATAAAGGAATTTAAGAAAACTTCATTGTTTTCTCCAATTCTACGAGAAATTCATTGACCTCTACCCGAACCACTGTCTTCCACATATATTATCAAGGTCAACAATTATCATTCAGTATAAAGGAATTTAGTTTTTCAAGTTCAATCTGAAATCATTAGCTCAAAAACTTCTGTTACAAAGTGATAATATAACGATTATTATTATTTTGTAAAACTTTATCAATAAATTCTCAGCTATTATAAATGACTGGCAATCAATGTATTACCTATGGAAGTGAATAATGCATTTATGGCGTAACAGGTAAGGGGAAGAAACGTGTTCAGGGATACCTACCCTAACAACCGACCACTTATATCAATTAAATTTCTTCATTAGAATTCTAATTAACGCATTATAAACGTACATGTGCTTATGTGCATTAAACTCAAGAACTTCTTCAAGCGGCAATATTTTCCATATCAGCTGATTTAAACATTTAAAACAAGTGAATTCTATTATAGACATTATTCTGTTTAAAAATAAATGATTTTACTCAGAGTATTATTAATTTACAGTTCTGAATTGTTTAACTTTATATTGCTTTGTATACTTTAAAATGTTTCCTGAAACAAAATTTAGGATGAATTTACATACCTACTTTAATAAACAAATAAATCATTAGACAATAAAAATGTTTGTTATCGGTAGTAATTATAATTTTATTCGTATAGTTTATAATTTCATAGTGTATTCATTTATGGATTAGTTATTATGATTACTACCAACTTAGTCTTCGCATTTTCATTTAATTCACAATTAAATAAATAATTGCGATTGTGGCGCAAATCAAAGAAGAGATATAACATGCCTAGATTGTCTAAAAATCAGAATATAAAGAATAGTATAAAGACAATAATATCAATTAAAATTCGAAACAAAAGGCTTCAAGATTATTCAATGCTACCACAATAGCATAAATCATCATGACTTTTACTTATTTTAAAGTTAAATTCAGTTATAAATAAACATTTCGTACTTCTAAAATTATACAGAATTATAAATATACATTATAATTGAACATATGATCGGTTTTGCGCAACCTAGCAAGTGAGTAACAAAACAAAGGAATCCATATCCTTGTGACGTCACGGATCTAAACATTGCTCAGCTGTCTGCCATCTGTGTTACTCAAGGTATGGTCATAGTATCAAAATTTTGTTGAATTTTTGCACAGGTGGGGACGAATCAAATCAAATCCAAGACGGAGGTCCGATAGCAGCCTGGACTCGAAGGGTGATTCGGAGGACGGCGGCTTGGATCCGCCACCGCGAAAAAAGTCTCGTACTTCAATAGAAGCTACGATGCAAGCTAATGGCTGTTCTCCACAGCTACAGCATAAAGAGAAAGATGAACACATCACGAAAGGCGAGACGCAGATCAAAACTGAAGCAAATGGTGAACTGGAGAGAATATTCAGCAAAACTGACCAGGATATTGTCAGGCTGATAGGACAACACCTCAAAAGTATTGGCCTTCAGTAAGTAGTTGTCAAGTTTTTGCTTTGTGAAAATGATTTATTTATCCCAGTATTTTTGTTTATTTTGACATGAATAGATTGCCTCACATTTTGTAATAATCTGTAATTTTCAAAAATAGGCAGACAGCAGATATGCTTATGAAAGAATCTGGTTGTCGATTGGATCATCCTGCTGCTGCCAAATTCAGGCAGCACATTATGGATGGGGAATGGAGCAAGGTAAGAAAGTGCCGTAAATTCCAAAATTTAACCAGGCTAAACTCATAAACTATCAAATTGTGTTCATTTCAGATGAAAGTACTGGTGTCCATTTATTTACTTCTTCCTTTGTTTACAGGCTGACAATGATTTGAATGAACTGAAACCTCTTCTCGAGAAATCATCAAACAGTTTATCTGTAAGCAAAGTGTGTTACAGTAATTTGTTAAAAATTGTTTTTATTGATACAATCTAGAGTATTTTCTTACAACTTGAAATATACCATCACCTTCAGTTTCTACAACATTTTGTGTTTAATTATTTTGTACAGGAAATGAAATTTCTTATCCTCGAACAAAAATATTTGGAGTTTTTAGAAGATGGTAGAGTTTTAGATGCTCTTCATGTTTTACGTGAAGAATTAACACCCCTCCAGCATAATACATCTAGGGTTCATGAAATTAGCAGGTATTGTGCCATAACTGAATTTGTTTATAAATATATTGTAAATAATTATGCAAGATGTTATTGTTTCCTTTGTTAATGGTATTTCAGTGATCTTTTGCAGGACATAAAGTTGTTGTGTTCACAGATTAATAGCAATTTATTTTAGTTGAATATTACATTTCAAAGCTTTTTTTTTCTGATATTAAAACTCTTTTTGACCAATTTTAAAATCATTATTTCACTATTGACTTCTTCAGCTGACTCATTATTACTGATTATTGTTTATGATGGGCTTTTGTTTGTAATTGAGGAATATAGGTTATGTTTCAATCTCTTGTACTTTTTTTTTTTCTTGATTTGATTTTGATGCAGTAATATCACCAATAATGGAATGTCTTTTCAACATGTGTTATTTCAGGATCTTTATTCAGGAAATTTAATGAACTACATTGCTACAAAAATTCCATATAAATTAATTTAGAAAAGAATGAGATTTCAAATGATAGTTTGTTAAAAAGTATAAGCATGATTATTTCTTCTATTATATTATTTGAAATAGCTTATTCAAATAAATATAATTTATAAAAGACTGTGATAAAAAAAGTTGGGTTAGAAATCACAGTAAAACATTCATATTTTGTTGCTTAATTTTAAACTATTTTTTTCTAATTTTAATATGATACTGAAATTGTTCCAACACTTTAAAATTTTATATAGGCATTTTGGATTACTATGGATATTACGGAATACTTGCATCACAATTACTCTCATAACCTAACATTGATAATGTCTATGTTTTTGTTTTTTATTTATAGGCATTTATTTAACATTATTAATAATTAAATTTTTAATACACGTTGTTAATATAATTTCTTTGACAATAATTTTGGAAATGTTGAAATAAAAATCACATAACTAACAAAAAAAATTTTTTTTTATAGAAACATAGTAACATGAATAATACTTAACATATAATGTTCTTAATCAAAACATAGGTCATAAGAAAATATTATGGTAGGTTTTAAAACTAATATCGCGTCATGTCAAACTCTACTAATAACTCTGGCAGTAAACAATTTTGATTTTGTTTGGTAATACAAATTTGATTTGCTCTTAATTATTAAAATTTAATTTGAAGTTATGTCTGCTTTTTATAGTGTATAAATAATAAACATCAGCTTAGATATGAGTTGTATTGGGCTGTTTGAAGTCTAATGAATGAAGACCTAAGGTCAATACAAGAGAAACAATATATTATCAAAAGCATTTTTTTTTTCAATCATATTTCTGAAAATGAAACATTAGTGATTTTAAATAAGAAAATCATAATGGAAATTGTTGATTTAAATTAACCTAATAATGTTATGTTGGTCACTTATATTTCTTTAGTAAGATATGAAGATTTAAACTATTTTGAACTAACTATTAAAATTAGTAATTTAAGCAATTAATAAGAAATCCACAGTTTAAACCTAGTGGTATGGAGCTGTGTGTTCAGATCTTATTTATCAATGCTAAATATGATAAAATGCACGATTTTAGATTAGTCAGATATAAATTGATAAAACTTAATAAATTGATAGTGCCATTATCAATCTATTTATAATTTAATTGCCTTGGTAGCTTAGTTGATTTTCTTTTTCTTTTTTAAAGAAAATAAATGTTTTGTAAAGAGGGTGATTAAAAATTATAAAGGCATGATAAAATGGAATTTGTATCTATTGTAATTGACAATGTTTTGAGGTTTTAAAAAAAATAAATGTATGTTTTAATGATGTCAGTAGGGTTTGTTAACTGGCTCTTATGCATTACACTGCATTTATTAAAAGGGTCAATGAAAACTATGGCTTATAAGCTGCTTCTGGGTTACATCTTAATAGATTTCATTATGAAACAATATAATATTATAGTTTATTTTAAGTAGTATATATTGGTGATTTTATCTAGTTTTGTAAACTATAAATTACAAACAAATATTTATTGTTAGTTTAATTTTCTAGTTTATTATTATGAGCTATGGTAGAAAAAAAAAAAAGCGCTAGCACTTGTTTTTAGGTTTGATCCATTTAGCCATCAATTAACTCCTTGGCCACTGTTCACCCATTCTGCCTTTTTTTTAAAATTTTAAAAATTTCTGCCTCTGTATAGTTTACTAATTCTTATATGGTTGCTATTATATTTACTTCTCAGAGCAGTATCCATACTTGAGAGTTTGGTGAAATGAGGAAGGATATCCCACCCTCATTTTCTGAGAGTAGCTAAGAGACTAAAAAACCTTTAACAAAAGTCTTGAAGAGAATATTACTTGATGAAAGCTGCATCTTGCTTGGGCTTGACCTATAACTAGACATGACATATCTAACCCGGGAAACCTTAAATATACCCCAATACAAAATGAAACAGTATTGGCTGTAGATATGGATAGTTAGTCTATGCGGGCGTTGGGGACTTCCAGATTTAAAAGCCTTCCTCTAAGATGCGGAGCTCTGATACAAGTGACATCATCGCCTTTTTCTGTAGGTATTAAAGCCCAAAATGATAAAATGGTATACAATTCTCTTGTTCAGTCCAAGATTACCAATGCATCAGCCTAGGTATCAGAAAAAATTAATGTAAATAGACTTTATAACTAAGACTCGACAGATTTAGAAGGATTGTCTAGGTGAAAAAGAAGTGTTTGGCACATGCCTCACAGAAGAGATGGAAGTAGTGGTTAATATATTACTTGCGCATTTGGATACAAATGAAGTTCTAAGTGATCTCATTCTACAGCATAATAGGAATCCTAGCCACCCTGGAGTGTTGTGTTAGCTTAATAGAAGGGATTAGTTTTTCTCACTAAATGGGGCACCTTCCATAATTTTTATTGTTTATGTTGGTACCGAAATTACCAAATTCAATGTTTAGTGTAGACATTTTTAAATTCCCGACATTTACAGCTTGACAAAATTCCAGCAATCACAAAACATATACTCTATCCTGATATTGTAAATACAAAGTAAGATTCCTATCAAGAAAATAAGACAAGATAAATCTTCATCATTCATATGCCATAACCTAAGTTCAGGCTAATATTTTTGTGTATTAGCTAATAAGTGGGAATCTGAGTAGACCAATCAAAATAGATTACTTTTTCCTGTTGTAGAAAATTAATTTTATCCAAGATTCATCTCATACGATTTAAAGGATGCAATGGCTTTTGAAAAAGAGCAATTATCATTTGTTTTAGCTTAGCATGGAAATGATGCCGGTATGCCCACTTAAAAAATTCAACGGAGAGGTTTCGAAATGATCTAGCTAATTTGAGGAATAGGCTTGCAACTTCACTTGTTCTGATGTTTCCTTACTAGTTATGTTTTTAGCAGCCATTAATGCAGTATTTAAAACAAAGTGGTCAACTTAATTCATTTTTGTTTTCAGTTAATCAATCAAAACTACATCTGAGATTAATATATTAATAAACTAATTTTCAGATGAATAAAGGAAATTTTCTGTCTTAGTTTTAATGATTTAAATATTTATTGTGTTTTATTTTTCAAATTTTGTTTTGACCACAAATTTATTTATTTCCTTTCCTCTGCTGGAGTTTTCTTTGTCTCCAGTATTCCTTCATGGCATGTATCATTTGATCCTCTGTCCAATTTTCCTCCAACCTTCTCTGTTCTTTCTTCATCCTTCCAGATTTTTCACTTTGCTCCCAAATTCACTTCCTGCGAGACTCTGTGACATTTAGCTTTATTTATTTATTACACTTTTTTTTTTGAAGTTTCATGATGTGTGGTGGCCCTGAAGAACTAAGGACAGTCGCACACTGGCAAGGAAAGGGTGAAGCCTCTAGGGCACGCCTAATGGATCGACTCCAACAGTTCCTACCTCCGTCCATTATGCTTCCTCCTAGAAGGTGAGTTTAGCGTTTTATTACTTGTACTTACATTAATAATAAAATAATGGCATTGTTAAATACTGTACATTTCTTTTCAAAACTATTATTATTTTTAAAAAATATAACATACTAATCATAAAAACATAAGACATTTTCAGTTTTCGCCATAAGATTGCATTATTTTTTAAGTTTATGTTTTGCTTGAAACTTTTAGCCTGCCATTATTTATTACTGATTTAAGTACTCTTGCTATTTGTGTTTTATTTTATTTGATTGAATTAAATAAATATTTATATGATAGTACTTTTTAAAATTTGTGTACTAAAAACATAAAACTAATACTAAATGCCTCTGATCTCAGTAAAATTAATTTCCAGAAGCTTAAGTTCTGTTTTATTAAAGGCATGCTATGTGAGCAATTGGTTTGATTTGAACTAGATTCAGAATTTAGATTATATTTTTATTCTATTCAGTTATAAATTTGTTTAGTTTTGAAATGGTTCAATTTCAACGAAAACAATTCTTACAGTCAAACTTTTAATATTTTACTGCCAAGTGCTGTAAATCTCTGTAAATCAGGATATCCTGAATTTTTGAATTCCTTGATTTAGAGTTCTGCTTATGAGGAAAAATAAAGAATTTTACTTGAAAAATATGTATGATATTGTGGAAAAGATTTTCTTAGTTTGTCTCTTACCATTATAAATTAATTATAAACTACTAAAAGCCTCCTTTTACTAACTTAATAAGTATTTCTCCCTCGAATATCTACTTATTGTTATTTCGATTGTACCTTAATGTGTGTGCGTGTGTTTGGTAATTCTAGCTCCAAACTAATTCTAGCAATATAAAGTTGTTTAAAGCTGATGTTGTTTAGTATAAAGCTCTGATGCTACAGCAACTTTTTGACTCAACTTCCAAAAGTGCTGCTTAACATCTCCAACTTTACAAATCCTTCCTATTGGTTTAAAATTAAGTGGTCTTTAATATCACTTTGGCCGTTTCCTCTGAAATAGTCTGGCATTCTGCCTTTTAATGCCAAATTTCTTTTTTCTTCTTTTAATTACAAACTTTCTAATACTATTTACTTAAAATACATCTTAATTTTTCTTACTTGAAATAATTACAATTTTTCATTACTAAAGATAACGAAAAATGGATAAATAGGAACTGTAAAAGAAAATAATAGGTAAGAGAATTAATCATGTATTATAGTATGTCATTGGAAAGCTGAAGATTTTAGAAAAAAATATAATTTTAAACTTGGTATAATCAGGAACAACTCAAACAAGATAAAAAAAAAAAATTATTTCTAAATCATAAAAAAGTATGAAAATGTATATGCATGTTTTTATTATTAGAATTATTATTATCCGTATTGGTAATTTATATTCTGTCATAATTAATGTGTTAAAACTATGACATAAAATTTTCTTTAAAATATTTCAAGTTTTATATAAAGTAAGATCGTCTTTATTTTTAATTTTATTTGGTCGTTCTAGTTTAATTTATTAATCAAACTTTATATTCGATGATATGGTTATAAATGAAATATTAGAGGTGATATACCTACAACCCTGGTGAATAAGTGGTTAAGTCGATTTTTTTCTAGAACTAGTTAACTGTATTGAGGGAAGCAGAATCGTGTCATTCTCGTAGTTTTTGTCTTGAAATGGAATTATAAGTTATAACTACATTTCAAGTCAATGCCTGGCCTAGCTACTTATTCACTACAAAAATAGCAATATCGTGCTTCCTTAAGTACAATAAACTCATTTTGAAGAAAATTCCACTTAACCACATATTCACCAGGGCTGTAGATATATATCACCTGCAATAATAATAAAAATATAGGAGGAATAACGAAAAGAAGAATTGAAGAGATGAAGGAATGAAATATTCCTTACTTTAGTGTGCTAAATCTTAATGTTACAATAAATTAATAAAACTAGTGAATGGAAAAGGTAATGAAGCACAGTGTACAGTTAGGATGAGGAGTATCTATGTAGATACAAAAAGGGGAAATGGTGTAACAGATTCAGTGATTTAGTATGCATGCACAGATCAGTTTTGATGATGTTATTAAATAATGTTAATTTTTCTGTTTATCACTTCCTAAATTAAATGCTTCAATGCCAATGGTTATTCCTGAATTAATTTATTTTAGTTAAAAACTTCATATTAAATTAATTAAGTATTGGTTATTGATTGCAGTTAGCAGTTTTAATTTTGAAGGTTTAATGTTTTTTGTTTTTTTTTAAATAGTAAGTATTACTTGATTTTGAATTATTTTTTTATAATGAATAATAAATTGTATCCAATTAATCAGCATAGAAAAGAAAAGAGGGCAAAGACTTACAGCCTTGCTGAAAATAGTGGCATGCTTCCTTTAGTTTTTCTTCTCTTTTTCTTTAAAAGATTAAAACAACACTTGAGTTACATAGGGTTTATGGTGATAAGATAATTTAACATGATTGTTGTTTTTTGTCCGCAAATTAAATTCATTATTTCAATTTAGGCTCCATGCACTTTTGAGCCAGGCTGTTGAGCTTCAGAAAGAGAAATGCCCTTATCATAACACGAAAATTGAGGATGGCATTGAAAACATATCCCTCCTTGTTGATCATCGGTGCTCAAGGTAAATGCATAATAATTTCACTCAATTAGTGAGTAATTTGAGGGTTGAGTCCATTTTAGATGAATAAATAAATAATGAATTATTATAGAGAAATTGTATATAAATATAATATTTTTTTTAAATAATTAGATAGTTAATGTGAAATTATTTCCAATGTTACAAGTTGCAAGAGGTATGGTATATAGTAATTAAATGGGTAAGTGAAGTAAAATTATTTGGTATTGTTTTGTTTTTTCTGTTGTTTTTTTTAGAATATTTGAATTCCTTGTACTATGTATAAAATTTATTACTTTCTAGGGAAGAGTTCCCATGTGAAACCATTCAAGTATTGAATGATCATTGCGATGAGGTGTGGTATTGCCGATTTTCACCAGACGGCCTGAAACTTGCAACTGGCTCAAAGGATACCACCGTTATAATTTGGGATGTGGATCCGGTAATTTTAATATTTCTTAAATCAAATCTGATATTATTTGTTATTATTATTACCCAATTTCATTAGAATTATTATTTTTAATTAGTTCTTTTCATTTTTTTATATATCTATTATTATAGATAATTCACATTAATTTGAAGTTTTGTGTAGTTTACAAGCTCATTGGGTCACATAAGTTATGCATCATATTCACATCTATCTTTGTCTAGTAATTCCATCATTAGAGCAATTGAACTTATAAGAATTTTGTACAATAAATTGATAAGCAATGGAATCTTTGTATAAAGAACATTATTCTTACCCAGAACTTCAGTGGTTTCTGGTTTAGGCCTTGTTGAATTTTTCTTCGCCAACGTTTCGCCAGACATACTGCTAGCTTTTTCAAGCTGGATCGAGAATGAAGACATATTCTAGCAGTATGTCTGGCGAAACGTTGGCGAAGAAAAATTCAACAACATGGTCTAAACCAGAAACCACTGAAGTTCTGTGTATAAATAATGGCCGTGTAAACCTGAAAGAGTATTTAACATTATTATTTTTAAACCCCCTGTGCATTAATCATTATATCACATTAATGCTTTTAAACATTGGAATTTTTGATTCTTTTGTATATTTTTTAATAATTTTCCAATTTTTAAATTCATGCAGTTCGAAGGAAAAAATATTATTCATTTAATTCTGCAATGAAATTATATTATATCGTTGTAATTCAACCTAATATCCGCCATGCTTCTTTCCCATCCTCATTCAAGCAATGTTTTTCCTAGATCATCTTATTTCCTAAACAGATGCTCTCTCTTGATATTAGCTTGTATCTATCAGAATTAACTAATGACGTCCTATTTATCCTATTTATGTGTTATAAATGTCTTACTATGTGTTTATTTATTATTTCGTTTAATTCTTGTAATTTTAGGTTTTTATTTTTGTTTTGTTTTTTCTTGACCAGAAGATACCTTTTAGTTCATATTTATTTTCAAGTATTTATGAAAATACTGCGAAATTCTTATAATGTAGCTTCTTAGTCAGATATATATTCTATTTTGTATTATTTCTGTTTTATTTTTGTATACATCTTTTATTCTTGAAGTACTTGGCCACAGAATAAAATTATGTTTCTATTCTATTCTATAAATGACTGTCAGAAGCTTGGTAAAATATAAATATTGTTATTTTGTTACTTCAGCATTTTGGCTTCTGGCTCCTTCAATTATTGTTTTTCTCCTAACTTTCAGTTAATTGATAAAATATGGTTGTGGATAGCTACTTGTATGTTAGATTTTATTATTTATGATTAATTAACAATGATTATAATAATTGTATACGTATACTTAATTTGTACTTAATCTTAGTTTTAAAAATAAACTATATTTTTCTTTTAAGGATACACTTACCTGTACCCATCGTAAAACCTTAGAGGGGCATTCATATGGTGTAGCTTTCCTGGCTTGGTCTCCCGACGGATCTCACTTGATAGCTTGTGGTCCAGAAGATTGCCCCGAACTTTGGTTATGGAACATGGAAACGGAAGAGTTGAGAGTCAAATTGTCACATTCTCCTGATGATTCTCTCACTTCATGTTCTTGGCACCGAGACGGTACACGCTTTGTGACTGGTGGTATTCGTGGACAGTTCTATCAATGTGTAAGTTTTTTTTTTTTTTTTTTTTGATCATTTTAAAATTGATTAAGATATTCTTCAGCTATGGCCATTTTTGATTTACTAATGTATAATATAATGTATTATATCTAATATAAGCCTCTCTGGGTATTAAAAAACAAGGTATGTGATAGAGAATTCCGACAGAAAAAGGATGATATCACTGGAGAATTTAGAAGATTACATAAGGTTGAATTACCGAGCTTATATTAGGTGTATATGATTGATGTGATAGTGTTATATAGGTTGAGATGGGATAAATAATAGATAAATTCCTAATAAGTATTTAGGAGATTGGTTAGTGTTAAGTACTTAGGGGAAATAAAACCTGTTATTTTTTAGCTTGGACTTTAATTAGCTCTCGTGCCTTTTGCCCCAAAACTTGAAAATTGGAATTTATAAAACTATAAACCTTTTAATCAATAATAAGTAATGTAGAAAATGAAGTTACAGTCAATAAAATTGCTTTCTTTTATTTATTTGAGGCCTTTAATTATTAAATTTTAAAAAATGGGAGAACTAAAAATGTGGGATCCCCTATTACTACTTTTTATCATATTTTTCTCATAGTATTTGGAATGTTTAAAATTAAAAAAAAAATTAATAATCACTGAATTTCAAATCATAGGTCTTTCAGGGTCTTACCTTACATTATTCGATCTTCCTTTAAGTTCCTCAGGAATTTATAATAATAATTAAAGTGGTTTTGTATACTCTTGGGCCAAAGATAACTTTGAATTTTCCTGTTACAGTAGTCTTCAGATCTGATGATATTTCTTTCCTGATTAGGTTATAATTCAGATCTAAGTTTGATACCAATCTTTAATTATTCTATTACTGAGCTATTGAAATATTACAATTTTGTAGTAAATACAGAAAAACTGATACTGTTGCTCTTCAAGAATTTTACCATTTTATTCAAATTTATGTTAATAAGAATCGTGTGTAATGATTTTATTAACTATCTTTGTTTTGCGATTGAAATACATCTACTGTTGTTCAGGATTTGTCCGGAAACGTTTTGGACTCTTGGGAAGGAGTACGGGTCAACAGTCTGTGGTGCAGATCTGACGGTAAAAGTGTTCTTGCCGCTGATACACATCATAGGATAAGGACGTATAATTTTGAAGATCTCTCTGATGCTAATATGTAAGTGGATTTTTGTATTAAATAAATGTAACTAATGGCATTAATTGAGTTAGGTTTATCAAAATAATAATTATGAAAAAAATTTATTTGTATTCATTTGTATCATCAAAATAATTTTCAATTAAAAATTAAAAACATCAATAGGACCATTTATTAATGGGTCATGTGCTCATTTAATACTTAACATGGGAGCTTAGATTTTTAATCTTTTTTCAAAGCATTAATTTTTCATTTGGTGGCCTGTCAATGTGTTTGAGATGTTGATGGTTGTTCTCTGCCAAAGAAAACTCAACTAAAGTTATAATTTATTAGGTTTTGTCTTCACATGTTTTTTTGTTCCCTATGTCAAACTGTAGTACTAACTGAATAAGAAATCTCGAAGGGATAATTTTTGAAATTGAATCCATCTAGAAACAAATTTGTGATTTCAAGAAGATTTATGATGATTCACATCAATTTCCTGGATAATATTATTTTGTCATCATTTAGTTGCTGTAAAAACTTCTTTGTGTTATATTCTCTTGAAATTAGTTACATTGGGGTTGCAACAATTTCCCGTAGTCACTAAAACCCATGAATGGTCTTGGATTGAGTACATGCTAAAGATTGTACTGTTTCTAAGATGACAGTTTTAGTACTGGAAATTGGCTTGTCAAAGATCGTGCTCAACCACCAGTTTTTTTCCTTAATTAAGAATGCCCACTTTATTGAAACTGGGTGAACACCTGGAGGGTCTGCAGATCCCATAGGGTCCATATATGGATGTTACCAGTTTGTGTAATTTACCCGCCACAACTAGGCGCGAACCTGGATTCCTTAACTTTGAGGAATTTCAAATTTCTTTTAATGTTACAAGAAAAAAAAATCTTGAAGGGATATGTAACCTCATGGTGTATATATGTATATATATATATCTATATATATATATATATATATATATATATATATATATATATATATATATATATATATATATATATATATATTATTTTTATTTTTTAAAAATTAAATTATGCATTGCTATTTTCTGTTGATAAAGGCATGCATCAAAACAATCTTTGAACAAATTGTTAAACAAATAGCCTGTTAGTAACATTCAGTGATAAATAAATAAACATAAGCATAACAGAACTAAAATTATTGAATTAAACACTAAACTAGAAAATACTTAAATATTAATGTACAAAAGCATGCCTAACTACAACATATACTTGCGTATATCTCATTGAAAACTTTTAATATAGGCCCAATAATTAACTACCATTTCAAACATGAATAAAAAACAAACAAAAAAGCAGTCATTTGTTGTGTCAATATTTTTCTTAGCTTATCAACGAACTGTTAACTCATTAGTTTTGTTCTAAGAGGTATAACCTCTATTGTTACAATGTAACTAAATGTAATATAAAAATAAAAAATTAACTAGCTGCTGTTGCCATACTTTTACATTGCCTCCACAGTTACTTTTTGATACAATACTTCTATTAATGTATTGTCAAAAGTTAAAACAAGAAAACTACATTTTGGTGAGCAAACAAAAAAAAATCAATTAAGTTTATTCATGAACTTTCTTGTCCTGCTGTTTATTATTTTTTAAATTTCTCATTACCTCGTTATCCTAATTTCATTAAGTTTAAGTGTGCGCTTTAAATACATATTTGTGTTTCAGCCTACTTGAAGACCAGCCTGTGGTTACCTTTTGTGTGGATCATTCAGATCGTCTTGCCTTGCTGAACGTCGCCACCCAAGGAGTCCATTTGTGGGACTTGGAGGACCGTGTCCTTATCAGAAAGTTTCAAGGAGTTACTCAGGGTCATTTTACAATTCACAGTTGCTTCGGAGGCCTTAATCAAGATTTCATTGCCTCAGGCAGTGAAGGTGGTTTTTATTCTATTAATTTTAAAGCTTGAAATATTAGTAGCTATTAAATAGTAGTAGAGTTTAAATAAGGAAAATAAATTATAAACTGTTTGGTTAACTCTATGTATATAAAGCTATCAAATAAATTACTATTATATATAAATCTGTAATAAGAGTGAATATCGCTGGCATAACAGTGAGTTGTATACTCATGTTCCAAAAATATTGTATGTTATGAGAAAAAAAATAATCGCATTTCATGGCTACTTGTTAAAAATGAAACCCATACTGACGAACCAGATTTTTACATATTTTAAAGAAAAGAAGACCAAACCTGCCTGTTTCGAAGAAATAGAAAAAGATTTACAAAGATGGAGATTAACTATGAAGGTGTTCTGGAAAGCAATCGTCTCAGGATGAAACTGGATACTCGCCTGGGTTTTCAGGAAAAACCCAAGTTGAAGACCGGAAAGAAATAGACTTAAGAAAGAAGGGAGCAGCACTGGCGATGAATGAGGGAGTACTGGGCCAATGTCAAGAATAAATACAAAAAAAGATTGATGAAATGACGTGGTCCTTAGTAGGCCTATACGAACAAAATTAATAAATAACAAGAGTGAAGAAGAAATCTATAAGATAATAAAACTCCTGTAAAATTACAGGAGAAATCATCATTTTTCATGTAATATTTTACATGTACTTTTATAATTTTCTAGATTTCTTCTTATTCTTATTGTTTCTCATAATTATTATCTTTATTTTAATTATTTAATAACAATAGTAAATAAACTTAATAACTTTAAATAACAGGAATTAAACTAATTTAAATTATACAGAGAACAGTTTATGTATATTATAGTATGTGTATAAAAGAAACATAATATGGCGAAATGGTATATTTGATATTATAATTGTAAATAACGGATTTTTTTACAGATCACAAAGTATACGTATGGCATATTAAAAGGGAGAGGCCGATAGCAACGTTAAGTGGTCATACAAGGACTGTTAATTGTGTTTCATGGAATCCTGTGTATCACAAAATGATGGCATCTGCATCGGATGATTGTACTGTAAGGATATGGGCGCCTGCAGACATGCTTAAAAGTAAGTCAGCTATTCTTGCTAGAAACCAAATTTGATTTTGTAATAAATTGCAGATATTTATTAGTTATGATTGTTGCTAAACATCATATAGGCCATTATCATATACATCATATGATCATATACTTCAAGGTAAAAATAATGGAGGGGATGGATGAAAAGTGTGTGTGTGTGTGTGTGTGTGTGTATATATATATATATATATATATATATATATATACATATACATATGTATTTATAAGTATAATGGATGGTCCCTTAATTGATATTAAAATTATTAATTATAATGCGGAAGACCTGGGTTCAAATCCCAGCCAGGACAAAATCTTTTCTCTTTAAAATAAAAATATTTAAATAATAACCATCAAATAAAAATAAATAAAATATGAGAATTTGATGTACATCAACGAGATCCTTATTAAAAAAATAAATGAACATTCATTCCCGTATATACAACGTAAAAATTGTGAGAACTGGGGATATAGGATCGGTGAAGAGAAAGGATTTGTCTGGCCTGGTAGCTCAGTTAGGAGAGTGCCGCACTAGATATGCAGAATACCCGGGTTCAAATCCTGGCCAGGACACATCTTTTCTCTTCAAAATAAAAATATTAATTACGAGGGTGGTTTGAAAAGTTCTCGGAATCACCGCTAGATGTCAGTGCTAGAGCAACGAGGTTCCCGCGCAATAATCACACATCCTTTGTGAGTGAACACGTGGCGTGAGTGGTAGTGACGACTCTTTAGTTTTGTTTTTGCGTAGTGATTTGTGACAGTAGAAAAACTGAGATTCGAGAAGTGATTAAGTACTTTGTAAAGAAAGGTATGAAAGCAAAGAAAATTCATGCAGACTTTCAGAACACACTGGGGGACTCAGCTCCTTAATTTTCAACTGTTGCCAAGTGGACCAGTGAGTTTCAATTTTTTTGGGAGAGCTTAGATGACGATGTGCATAGTGGACAGCTATAAAGTGCTATGACCCCAGAATTTATCGCAAAACTACATAAAAAGGTCATGGAGGATCGTCGAATGAAAGTGCGAGAGATCGCTGAAGCTGTAGTGATGTCATCTGAGCGGGTATATCACATTTTAACCGAAGAATTGGGAATGAAAAAATTATCCGCAAAATGGGTGCCGCGGCTCTTGACATTGGACCACAAACGCACTGAAATGTCGGAACAAAATCCGTTTTCTGCGCAACCAGCAAGATTTTTTGCGCTGGTTTCTGACTACAGATGAAACGTGGGTCCACTACTATACCCCAGAGACAAAACAGCAGTCAAAGCAATGGAAACATGCTGAGTCACCACCACCAAAGAAAGCAAAGGCAGTACGTTCGGCCGGAAAGGTTATGGCCTCAGTTTTCAGGAATGCAAAAAGCATATAGATTATCTAATAGATTATCTTCCTACTGGCCAAACAATTACAGAACAATACTAGGCAAACCTCCTAGACCAACTACAGGAAAAGATACGCGAAAAAAGGCCTGGTTTGGCAAGGAAAAAAGTCATCTTTCTTCAGGACAACGCCCCCTGCACACAAGTGCTATTTCCATGGCAAAACTTCATGAACTGAAGTATGAATTGTTGCCACATCCACCTTATTCACCTGATTTGGCACCATCAGACTTTCATCTCTTCCCCAAGCTGAAAATTTTCCTAGGTGGATGGAAATTTCCTACAACGGAAGAACTGACAGCTGAATTGGAGAGGTGTTTTGCAGACCTGGAGGAATCTCATTTTCGAGATGGGATCAAGGCATTGGAACATCGCTGGACCAAATGCATTACTCTACAGGGAGACTATGTTGAAAAATAAAAGCAGTTCCACCGAGGTATGCACTTCTTTCTAGTACATTCCGAGAACTTTTCAAACCACCCTCGTATAATGAAATAATGAAAGTATTAATATTGAAAAGTAAAAAGAGACCTTACCTAAATGTTAAGACCGTGGAAAAATTCCAACGAAAAGCCCTCAAGTCTCCAAACTATAGCAGAAATTGAAATTATGTGGGTGTGAAATAATGAGAGTTTATGTTGGTAAAACAAGGGGAAGAAGTTCTAATATAACTTTTGAAACCTGACTTCCACTTATACCACATGCCAACATATTTTATTTTTATGATGTGACAAGTATATAAATAAACATAAAATACAGAATTAGTATATGTATACTTAAATTTAAAAAAAAAAAAAAATTACACAAAATCATGCTCGATAATTATGTCATATTAGAACAATCTTTTAATGATGCCTTAAAATTTCAATTATAAAGAACCAAAAAAAAAAAAAAAAATGCAGAACCTAGCAAAATTATTCTAAATTTTGATTATTAAAATATTAAGATGTCTTTTACAAGATCATATTGATTCATGATATCTTGACATTTAAACACTCCAAAAATATCAGATGTGGGAGCAAAGGGCATGTAACTTTTTTTAGCAAAACTGTTTTTTGCACTTAATTATAATGAGCCATTTTTTCATTTTTTAGTGAACTCCAGAAAAAAAGCAATACAAATGAAACATGGAAATGTGACCCGTTGAGGCTCAACTATGTTTTTTCAATTAAAGTAAAAGTAAAATTTATATTAAAATTAAACCTTTTTTTATTATCAGAGTAAATAATTTATACGTTGTACCCGTCAATAATTTTAATAAATATGGTATTTGCAAAATTTCTATAATAGTAACAACAAGAATAGGTATAGCATCAAGATGATTCAATGCAGTATTGTTAAGTCTGTTTGAAACTAATCATTGCAGATATCACAATAGAAGTATTTATTTATAAAAATAAGCTTTTAGCTCTCACCACTCGATCTTCCAGAGTTTAAAAGAAAGACTTAAGGAGGCTGCACAAAAAGTGATTGAATTCTTTTGTCAAGTTTGTCATAAAACTTCTTGTGTAACAGTAGGCATGTGCAATCATTGTGCTTTCCCATCATATATAGGATACACTCGATAGGCCCGGCATTTTGTTTATAAATTGTCCAAAAATTTTATATGGCAATCTATAAGTCTTTTTATTTTAATACCTATTTACTCTCAGCCCCTTACTCATAAAAATTATTTGGTTTTCTTCTGTACTGGTTCTTGAAATATGATAATTATTGTAATAAGGAAAAGTTAAGAGAGGTGTAAGGTTCTTTTAGGTGGAGATCTAAGCAAATCAGTTTTTCTTATAAAATAAATAGACGGTTAATGGCAAACTGAACTGATATGACAGGAAGAAAGATGAAGATAGATAGATACCCTTCTCATCAACCACTTTATGTTTTCCACAACATTGTTTCTAAACCAAAAGGTGGCTCTAATATGAATAAAAATTCCTGAGAGTATTATGTATTAAACTACGACCTCTAAGGTCATTCATTACACAGTCCTTGTGGTATTTGAAGTTTTGATTTCTTAGAAATACAAGTTTGCTTCATCTGTTGGTTTGGTATCATTCAATAAAATATTAATTTATGATTACATGGTTATTTATTATTTGATTTGTTTGAATATTTGAAACAGGAAATGGAAGAGGGGAAGGGTTGAGCGGAAACAGCGGAGGTGCTGAAGAGAGTTCAAGTAGCTGTTCTAATGGCCATTCATCCTGGCAAGCCGACATGAGCTCTTAGTACCTTTTTTTGTAATCTGTTTTATATCTTGTTAAGAAGTTGCATTATATAGATTAAGGCCTTTATTTGTATAGCCGAACCGACCTACCTCGGCAGCATTCTTTCTTTTTCTGCCTCCTTGGAAATCTTAGTTTGTGATTAAACGATACACCTAGGAGTTGAGACGACACCCTGAGCAGGTAATTGATTGGCACCTTGGGAAATAAAATAATAACTGAATAAATTGAGAATGATTATGCACATGAATTGTTTTATCGTATGAATTAATAAAAAGAAACTTTTCTGGTTACAATTTTAATTGGGGAGGGGGGTACCTTTTATTTATTTATATTGAGAATCTGTTGTCACAAAAGTAACGTTGCTTTAGAATTTGTTATTAACAGTTGCTTGATAGAATTGTGTGTATGATTTTCCGCCTACTTATCTGATGAATTTGCATTTTGTGTGAAATGGATGAGGTGTTACATTTATTTATTTATTTGATTTTATAAAAATGTTTCCTGATATATTTTTGTTATGACTTGTTTTATGTACCTTTAAAATGGTTTAAAATATAATTACTGATTTTCAAACTATATTATGATCCTTTCGAACACCATTATTGTCTTTCCATTTATTTCAGTGAGTACTTAACATACTGCCATATCTCTCTTGTCATAAAACAATCCTGTCGTAATTGGTTTGACGGCAGACCTATTTGTAATCCTCTCTAGTCACTTGTTTTTGAGAGGAATATCCTCTTAATATTTCAAAATATTGTTTATATTATTGTACAATAATGAAGGTCAATGAATTGAAATAATTTATATTATTTAAGTTCACCGAAATGCTGCTTAAATTATAAAATCTGCAGTTGCCTTTTGTGTAATTGTAGTACCTGAAAATAATAATGATTGTTGTTTATTTAACCATTAGTGCTTTAATTCTATGCTCAGTTTTACCTATGTACAGTTAAATTTATTTATTAAGTATGTGATAGTTTGAAATCAAAGGTTTAAAAATACTATTGTTTTTTAACAAACCAACCAATATGTTCTACAAATGCATGAAGTTGGTCGATTCATATTAATGTTCAAGTGTTCTCATTTTAATTTGAGATTAATCGAAACTGCCCATTTAGTTTATCCCTTTGGTTTCATGTTTTTTTAGTTTTTTGAAATTTAGTTTCGAACCATAAATTAGCTCAGAGAGATTGTTGTGATTAATTTACGTTATTGAATATTAATGATTTTCTAATGCTCATCTCATGTGTTTGTACGATTTTGTAAATATATACATATATATATATTTTGATAAAATAATATTTACAATTTTAATAATATATAGTGAGTAAATTTTATTTAACAATCAGTTTGTGTGTTAACTGAAAGAATTTCATTTACATGTAAACAGCGTTTGTAAGTTTGTGCAGAGCAATAAGGTTTCTAGGATCGGTAGGGATAAATGCAAAAGGGCACATACATATTGTAAATAAATTTATTATAGTTGTAAAATTATTTAATGGTTTAAGATAAATCAATGTATTTTCAGTTGTTTTCTCTATTTGTATAACATCTTTAAAATATATACATTTTTATAATAAAATTGTATTTCCTGTTTTTATATCATTCATTTTTATAAAACCATTTTATACTTAAAAAACGAAATGCTTAAATTCAGCAAGGAATAATTAGAAAATGTATTAATGATTTCAACACTTGAGAAATAAATAAATCCTGAAATAAAATTCAATAATTGTTATGTTAAAATTACGGCTGTCTGGATTGTGATTCACTTTCTAGGCTCTAATAAAAAGTTCTTCTGGACTATTATTTTTTGTTTTATCAAAAACCTTTATTGATATATTTTATTTTTACTTGTGTAACTGAATTGTAATGAGCAAATTTGTACTGGAATTAATATCGTTATTGTAATTAATATCGTAAATATTTATTACTGTTAAACCTTCAATAATTTAATGTTACCATAATAATTGCATTGTTTTTTATAAAAATGGGTTGTGCTTAGCTTATATTTTAAGAAATTACGACCAATGGATAATTATTGTATGAGGTCGGCAAGGAGTCAACCTTAATTTATCTAAAAAAAAAAGAAAGTACCGCATAAATAGCATATAAGGAGTTTTGGCTTAGTTGTTAATAATTAATTTATTTGGTATGTTAAAGGTGAGAAGTGAATGAAGACTTATTATATAAGTAGATATATCACTTTAAATATTATTGCTTTCAAATTATATTATAAAATATTAACGAAGTAATCTTGCTAAGGTCAAGCTGAATGAAAGTTTTCAATGAACAATGGGTCTGTGTTACCTTTTTGGCGGAATTAGGTTTTTTAATTTATAATCTTTAACTTGATATCCTTTAAATAAATTAAATTTTGCAAATAAAAAAAAATATATTATAGTTTATTATAATATATTAATAGATAGCCTTAACCATCTCAGCCATCCTGGCTCGTTTCCAGTACCTGGCATAAGGTGCCACTACGGAGAAGTGGGAGATCCGGGTTCGAGTCTCGTTCCTGGTTATATCTTTTCTTTTCAAATAAAATATTTTAAAAAAAATATACATTGAGTTGAAATATCTTCATAATTGCTTTCAAAATTGGTATCTATTAATATCTAATTGAACCGCATTAGATCCAGTATTTTTGTCATCTAAATCTTCATAAGCTCGACGATATGAATTTTTTAAAAATGTATTTATTGATATTTACTACTGCATTCCTATAATACAGCAAGTAAATAGGCTAAGTGATACATAATGAAAAGTAGAGAAACTACCCAATGGTAGTACTCAAATCACAACTTCAACTAAGAAGGTCACATGGCCATCTTCTTTTCAGACACCTTGAAGAATTATCGGGAATTGAAGAGGAAGCTAGGTTTGAAAGTAGAGGGTTTGAAGTATGTTATGAAAGGATAGGTACCGGGTTCTGGCCAAATCAGCAACAAATGGGACATTAAGGTTGTTATGGATGACGTTATTCTTAACAAAATAAGGAGCATTGAGGATGTTGGATAGTAGGGATTGTATATGAAAGGAATTTGATGGCTTAATGGAGCCCATAGCTCTACTCCGTAAGTCCAAATAGGTCGTATGATGGTCATGTAGATGAGTCTTTTGTAGTTAATTGGGAGCTTAGAGCGTTTGTCTAGTAAGTGTTGAAGTAGCCTGAAATGTTAAGCGGTTTCTTGTCTTTTCAGCCTTGTATGAGGATTCCAGTTTGTCAAGATGCAACCCTAAGTATGGGATCTGTTCTACAGGCGCCAGTGGGATATTAAAGGATACGGAAGGGCAGGAAGTCATTGGTTTACGACGTAAGGTAAAAGTGGTGTGATGCAATTTTTGAGAATTTATTTTAATTATCCAGTTTTGACACCATTCTTCAAGATCAGTGATATGGGATTGGAGGCTTTGGGATACAATAACTGGATTGGTGTTGACTGATAATATACCTGTATTATCAGCATACGTGGTAAGGATAGTATTAGGATGAGTATGGATGTCAGCTGTATAAACTGTATAAAGGATTGATTGGAACAAGGATACTACCTTGAGGAACACAAGCAGATTGGGAAAAGAGGGATGAATAAACAATATTATGGTTTACTTGGAAAGTTCTATTTGTGAGATAGGATGAGAAAGTATGTAGGGGGTAGGAATTTACGGAGTTTGTAGAGCAAGCCGGGATAATATGAAATTAAATTCCTAATCAGTACCAATTATTAGTTAGCAAATATTTCATAACTTCATAGCTATTTAGAATGAAGGTATCATAACAATATTTCTACTATATATTAGACATGTTTTATATTGATATTTTAATGTAATTTATGAAAATAAATTATGACTTTTAAGTAAAGTACTATTTCAGATGATCATTAAGGATGCACAATTAGAGGTTACGTAATATAAAATTGAAATTTTATTAGGCTACCTGCTTGGAGTAACAAGTTTTGAATATGTGAAAATACAGGTCAAAATGAATTCAAACTGACTTTATCTGCTGAAATCAGAATAATAAAAATTTTTTATGATTCAATAATTTTTTGTTTCGAATAATGAGGTGATAGTTAAGAAGCTGTTGGCTTTATTTTCATTGTTGTAGTTTATGGCTCACATTTGTTCGGGGTACAAACCTACTGCCAAAACCTACAGACATTAGAATAAAATTATTCATAATGAAATGTTGAGAAATAAAAACCAGCATAATTCCCGATTATATTTTCTTTACTGCTTATGGAAGAATCAGAAGACGGATGCTGAATGAATAAAGTGAAAGTTAAGGTGATTGTATTGCTAAAAATAAGTTAAACATGTTAAATTATAAATCGGACACCATATTGGTACTGCACTATTAGTGCAACCTGCGATGAGTGGTGAGGAACAGATATAAATATACTTCTTAAGCATATTTTCCTTTTAGGGAAAGAGCAGTCCAAGGCACTCACACTCAAACCCCTAGCACAATGGTGAAGTAGTGATGCATGTTTTTTTCAGACAACAGCAATATAATAATCAGACCCTTTCTTTGTTTTTCTATGAAAAAAAATATAAAATACATGGTAATCTAGGAGATACCAAGGCATCATATCAAGTTAGACTTCTGATCCTGCAAGTTTGAACAGGTTACAGATGATATGTGATAAGTGAATGAATATAGAAAAAGCAAAAGGCTTTTGGCAATTTACCATTGTAAATAAAGATTGAGAAACCAATTAATGACTCCATACTATAAAATTATCCTCATCAGGTTTTGACGATTCCGAGGGCTGGATACCAAATTGGCCTGTGTTACTGAAACTCTATACAGGAGCGCAAGAATGTAAGTAGTATTTGTTAGTCCGCTATTTGTAATTGGTTATTGACGGAAAAAAAAAAGAAGGCTACAACAGATTTGACAAGCCCGATTTATTGGAACATACAAACAATAAGTTTATCCGTCTACAATAAAACCGACGGTCTAAATTGAGAACCGTATATATCGGCATTTCCTGCAAATAATCACCGATAGAATTAATTTCTACGATTTAGTTGCCCTTAATATAAAATGTCTACATTCTTCGGCTGTTTTTGAGTTAAGCTAGAGACCTACGCACAGACTACATGTCAAATCTAGCAACGAAGAATTCAAGGATGGTCAAAGGAATATTAAGGTTAGGTAGAATTGCTTATGGACACTCAACATCAAGGGTCTTCAGTGTCCGTCCTTCAATCTATATTATTTCTTTGTTTCTTTATTCTTTATATTCTTGACCATTTTTTAAATTTTGTTAAAAAGATTATATTTTTTTAGAAATTCGATGACTGTGTCTATATTTTTGTTATTATCGCCAAGAATAGTTGGGAGGTATCTTTGTAATTGAGCTTCCTGAAAATAACTATCCCAGAGGGGACAGTCCTCCAGTATGTGTTTAATTGTTAATTGTGTGTTATTACATGTTGTGCACTTTCGTGGACCGTCCTTTGTTATAAGATAACCATGGGTAAGTCGGGTGTGGCCTATTCTGAGTCTTGTTACAACCACCTCTTCCCTTCTGTTACTGCGGTTGGAACTTTTCCATATTTTTAATTCCTTTTTTACAGCTTTAAGCTTATTTAGTTCCCCAGTATTTTCCCAAAGCTGGGCCCAAGCTAGTTTTACTTCATATTTTAAAAAGTGGCATATGTCGGATGAGTTGTAGATACTTGTTATATCAATCGATGACAATGCTGCTTCCTTGGCAGCCCGATCTGCTACTTCGTTACCTTTAATTCCCATATGTGATGGAATCCAAACCAAAGATATGTTCTTATTCAGATCTTTTAACATTGATGCATAAACTTGTGCTTTCCTTACAAGATGGTCTTTACTATAGATGTTTTTTAGTGCCTTTAGAGCAGATAGGGAGCCCGTGTATATTACGAAGTTTTCTTCCTCGCATTGGATAATATAATAGAGTGCCGCGCAAATCGCATAACATTCGGCAGTGAAGTTGCTGGTCAGGAAAGGCAGTTTATACTTGCTAATCCTAGAGTCCGATACAAATGAAGAACCAATATTATTATTTAATTTAGAACCATCTGTATAAAATTGTTTTCTATTACTTTATTTTCCTTGATTTTTTTATATTCTGTTAAATACATGAGTCCTGTAGTGGTATTTTTAGTGAATTTTTTAAGCGCTAAATCTATTGCAGGTGGTTTTTTAGTCCAAGGTGGGTAATCAAGTTCATTAATTGTTGGTTCCAAACAGCTGATTTTTTCTATGTATTTACCATCCCTAATACAATAAGGAATATTAATATCTTAAATTCAGATATTTTTTTTCGATTGGAATACCTGCATTACTGAATACAACGAAGTAGAAAAGATTTGTTTGCTTTGTGACATGCGAATATTTTTAACAAAGTTACCAACATGTAAATAGACTCTGAAATCGATGTTGATTTCCATAACGAACGATGTGTCATTGTAGGTTTTAGTCCAAAGTAGTTCAAATGAAATTTTGATAGGGTTTAATTTTATTCTATTTTTACTTGTTCTTTTGTTATTTTTTTAAATGTAATGGCTGGTTTATCTGATTACGAACTAGCTTTAAGATTACAGAATGAATTAAATGGTGGATTTGGTGATGTTTCTGTCCCTGTAATAATTTTTGTAAATTTTGCCTTGTTTTTTCAAATTTCATTTACATTTTTTTTATGATTATTTTAAATTTTAGACCAAGAAACCGAAAAAAGACCACACATCAATTGTTGATTCGGAATGGGAAAAGTTAGATCCCAATCCTGACATATATGTTCTCTTTCAAACTTTTGACAAGAAATTTTTTTGGAGTGCCCTTCAGAGTGTAGAAGTTAAATGGAGTAAACGGATGTATTCGTAAGTTGTTAGTGGGCTTAATCCTTTTCTATTATAATATTTTCACTGAATGACATAGTGAGCAAGTATTTTCACTAAATTACTTGTCAACAATTATAGATGTGCTGGTATCTGTTATTATAAAGGTAAAAGGGGTGGAGTCTCTATAAGTTTAAGTTTACCATTGCTTCAGTTGAGGCCTCGTAAAGATTTGGTCGAAACTCTTTTGGTAATTTTCATTAATTTATTAAATTGATAATTAATGAATGAAACTATTATATTGCCTCAAACTAAATAAGATCGTTATAACTTTGTTCTTTTACAGCATGAAATGATCCATGCTTACTTGTTTCTTACTGCCAACAAGCAAGATCGAGAAGAGCATGGTCCTCTGTTTCACGAACATATGCATCGAATCAACAAAGCAGCAGGGACTAAAATAACGGTAGGATATTTTATTTTTAAATAGATGCTTTTGCATTATTCTCTTTTCTTTTTTATTTTATTTAACATAATTTTTTGGCAATTTACTTGTGGTTTCTTTTAGACTTCAGCTTTTAACTTAACTTTTCAACTGCTAAGCATAGAATGTGAAAAAAGTATTTTTCTTATTTTCCTTACTGTTGCGGTTGTTATATGCAGTTTGATGAGATACATATTTATCAAATTACACCTTGACATTTAGTGATTGTCAACATTACGAGAATTTCGTAGGACACTGTCATGTTTCTTCTTTGAAATAAATAACCAAACTGAGGTTTTTTTTTAAAAAGTCCAGTGTTAGTTAATAAGCTTAGAGAATGCTCTAAAGGGATTATTAAGTGTTGGTAAATAATAAATAGCATTAAAATATTTACAGATTTTTGAACTCTGGAATTCGATAAAACAGTTATTTTTTTTATACAACCTATTATATGAAGGCACTTGTGTATTAGCTGATCTGCGCTGGGTTATCTGCCATTGTTTATAACCTGAATACTGGCAATTCTGATACTGATAACACCTATAATAATAATGTACATGTAAGTAACTCAAATGAGCCGAGTGACAAGAAAAAGAGATAGGTTTGTTTCATGCAGAGCGGCTGATACACAAGTACCTTTAGGAGAAATGCTGGTTTTCACACTCGATATTTAAAATTTGCCATTATTTAAATTATGGTATTTTTCATTAAAATGACCCTTTTAGGTCTTAACAACTGATCAGCATTTTGAGTTACATCAAGAAATAATTACAAATTGCTTTATCTTTGGCAGTTTCAAATGTGCTATTTTCTTTGTACACTCTGTTTAATTATCCATAAATGCTTTTATGTATGTACTTTTCTAGGTTTATCATTCTTTCCATGATGAAGTTGCCCACTACAAACAACATTGGTGGAGGTGCAATGGCCCTTGTCAAAGTAGAAAACCATTTTTTGGCCTAGTTAAAAGATCCATGAATAGAGCACCAGGTCCCCATGATTTTTGGTATGCCGAACATCAGTCCAGTTGTGGTGGTGAATTTATTAAAATTAAAGAACCTGAAAATTTCAAAGCAAGAAAAAGTAGAGTTAAAAATAAAGGTAACTATTCAAAGTTTTTTTTATTTACTATATTTAACGTCATTATATAAATTTTAAATATTTCATTAGTTATTGAACATGACATTTGATTGAAATTTAGTGATTAGGTTTTTGTTCTGTAGGATTTTTTTTTTTATTAAACAGTTTATTGAAGCATTACAATCTGCCACTTGTGGGCAATTAGTAATGGTGCTATGTAGCTACAACCATTCCATAACAAAACAAAAAATGATATAACAAAATAAAGTAAGTGCCTTTAATAAAAAAAATACATGTGGAAAAATATATACATGCGGTAATAAAAGGAAATTAATGCAAAAATGATAATGAAATAAAGTCTAGATAAAAAAATAAAATAATGTACACATTCAAACCCTATTTACAATTTGCCTGGTTTCCCGAACTAAGCTTCTTCTCCAGGAATGAGGGCAAAGCAGGAGTTCGGGAGGCCCCTGCCCCCTTTCCCAGCCACGTCACTGGAATTAAACTCCAATGGAAGCTGGTTAAGGGCGCACACAGGTCATGAGTGGAGAATCTGGCTAGTGCCAGTACTCCAAATAACATTATTATAACAAGTCTCGGAGCCATTGCCGGTTTAGACAGTGGGGTGGATTGTGTGGATGTGTGGAACTGAATAATGACCAGGGGGTCAGCCAGGAGGTTGGGATGACAGGCAAGGTTTTGGTGAAAGTTTGAGAATTTAGTAGGGATGAGGTCGAGGAGGAAAGGAATGTTGAGATCATTATGGAGGGTTTTTTGGAGACGTAATAAGGAGCGTTGACTATAGTTCTCACGACTTAGGATTGAATGCGTCTGATATTCGATTTGTTTGCGGTCCCCCACAGTACATAGGTCCAGATAGGTTTGATGATTGTCTTGTATATTAGTAGTTTATTGTCTATCGAAAGGTGGGAGGCCTTACAAAGCAATCTTTATAGTTGGCTGAATCGTCTGTTAAGTTCTTGTCTTTTGAGTCTGGTATGAGGATGTATGTAAGTCTTTTGTCTAGGAAGAAGCCAAGGTATTGTACTGTGCCGGAAATAGGTAGGACGGTTTCATTGAATTGGACAGAAGCATGTTCCCTGGCGAAGTCTAAAAGTCAGGCATTTTTCCTCCTTGACTCTGTAGGAATTGTGGGGAAATTCAAGCTCATTTCTATTAATTTCTGTTACAACTGGTCTCGGGCCTTAGCACCTATATAAGGGTGATGGAACCTATATATTGATTTGTAAATAAAATGTATATATTGTAAATTTATGTAAATTATGAAATAAATGAGATTTGAAACAAAAATAGTAGCTTTAGATGTCCCTCTCTCCTTAAACTGCATAGTCTTACTAATATTATAAAAGTGAAAGTTTGTATGTTTGTCTCTCTTTCACTCAAAAACTACTGGACGGATTTGAATGAAACGTTACATACAATATTATAGGTTATACATCAGAATAACACATAGGCTATAGCAAGCGCGGATTTAGGGGGGCGCACGTGGGCACGGGCCCCCTTGATAGTTTTTTAGGTACTATGGAGGATCTATTATAGTACATAATTAAAGGCAAATCGCATGATTATAGTGGTTAAAATAACAGAAAGAACATGAGTAAAACTATTTGTTTTGATATCCTACTAATCTTACTAATATTATAAATGTGAAAGTTTGTATGTTGTCTCTCTTTCACGCAAAAACTACTAAACTGATATGGATGAAACTTTACAGTAATATAGTTTATACATCAGAGGTAGGACAACTCGAAGCAGAAAGGAAGGAGGAAATAAAATAAGAAGAAAATACATAGATAGGCACCTTTCCGAAACCACCCTTGAGGTTGTGCCTGTGGCTTCCTTACCCATTTTTTATAGTGGATAGTTCGCTGCACTGAATCCAGTAGCAGGAATGGCTACCTGCTAATGCAATCAGTGTAGCCCTATGAAACCACTGGACTTTTGGAAAAATGATTCTATATAATAGATATGTCAAATTATGATGAGATAAATTCTGTTATCTTGTAAATGGTGAAAAATGATAAAATTTAAAATATACGTTTAAAAGGTTTCCCTCTTGACTCCAAAATAAGTTTTCTTTTAATATTTTCTTCAAATAATCGAATAAATTCTATGCTCACAAGACGGCTGCTCAACAAATTTTGAATAACAAATGTTAGGAATGTTTATTCTATCACCTAGGTACGTCAAATTAAGATGAGATAAATAAGTTTTCTTTTATAACTTTCTGAGATATATTCCAAAATCTTGGAAAAGAGAATCAGAAGACGAGTCGATGGATTGCTCTAAGAGGAACAATACGGCTTTCGTGAAAATGTGAGCACACAAGACCTGATTTTTGCTATGAGACAGATTTTTTTAAAAGTTCATGACGCGGACTTCCGGCATTACCTGGTGTTAATTTAATTTATTAATAAAATAAATTAAATCGTTGAGGCTGTGGCAAATCCATTTCACACAAATCCTCATTGGTCACCCGGCTGTTAATAACCTTCACTAAATTTATTTCAGTTTGCTTCTGACTTCGATAGAGTGCGGTTATACTGCGAAGTGAAGATTTAAGTACATTTTATTAACTCTTCATAACTGTCTTTTGGTTATTTTTCACTTATATATGTTTAACGAATCATAATTAATGATGAAGGACGATGAGGAAGGTGTTCGACATCCTTTTCTCAGACCGATGCTTCTAAACCAGATGACGAGTTGCATGAGACGAAACCCACATTTTTACCTCATGCTAAAATTTAAAATTCATTATTAAAAAAAAAAAATAACGCTAGGAATAGCCGATCTGGAAATAAAGAATATATAAAAAAAACTATATTATTTCATTCCCGTCACTGTAGTTTGTATCACTGTAATTAAAATAATCATTTTTCCGTTGTGTGTAATTTTTCTTCTGACGTTTTTTTCCTTGCCAAAAATAATCATTAATTTTTGTAATTATTAATTATTAATTAATATATTAATTAAATTATTAATACGTTATAATTAATCAACAAATTAATTAGGAAATAAATTAAGAACTGGTTAGGAGAAAATAAGGTTAAAAAAAATCGAGAGAGCTTTAAAGGCGGGAGAAAAATTAAAAGAGGGAGGAACTGCTAAAACAAAAATTACTGTTATTTTAAATGAAAAAGGACAAGAATTAAATGATAACTTAGAGACAATTAATAGAATATAAGAATATTATGAAAAACTATATTACGACAGAAGAAGTGATAAAAAAGGGGAGTGGAATATGGAATGCTGGGACCCAAAAAAGAAATTATGATTGAAGAAGTGTAAGAATGAGTGTAATTGATAGCTGCAAGGAAAAAACAGCAGGAGGTGTTGACGGTCTGTTAATGGCACTTATAAAAGCTGGAGGACAGATTCTAGCGCAGGCCCTCACTCATCAACATCAAGCAGGCTTTAGGAAGAACTATTCTACTGTAGACCATATTTTTGTGATCAGAAACTTATTAAACAAGCAAATGATTATAATTTGTCTAGATTATGAAAAAGCATTATTAAGATGTTGAAGAAGAGGACCATCAGTCCAAAAATATGCAAGATGTTGGAAGAAATGTACTCAAGATCCGACCCCGAATATAAATTAGGGAACAGAAAAGTAAAAATAAAAATTTGCAAAGGTATACGACAGTGATAATACCGTCAATTTATTTACATAATGCAAATAATTATCAAGCATTGTTAAATGATCTAAATCTTTAAACCCTTTAACTAGAAAATTAGCCGGCAAAGGCACTCAAATTATGCTTTCATCTATCGAAGGTTTTTGGAGAATAACTAAGTACTATGATGATGAAAAAATTGAATATCACACTTATTCAATAGAAAAAAACAAATCCAGCCAGGAGAACTACACTAAATTTCAAATGTTCTTCCGTCCTAACGCCTGATCAAAAAAAAAATAATCAAGAAACTAACACCTTAAGTTATAGCACTGAAAACGTTTTATACAAAATCATGAACATTATTTTAGAGGCGATAAAACCTTACTTTTCACAAATAATTAGCCAGTTAGCTTAAATATTTATACAAAAAAAATAATTTTTTACTTACGTGAATTAGCTTCGTGATGGAGTTGTAACTTCTTTCTGCAATGCTTTAACTCAAAAAGACTCTTCAACCATTCGCGCTAAGGATTCTTTGATATTTCCCAAAATTCACTTATATTAATTTTCTTATTTTAAATTGACTATTTCATCAGAAAACCAGTTAACAAATGAGAAAAAAATTCGGTATTTCTTCTATCTAAATATACTCAAGTATCATAGCAACAGAATAATCTTTATTTCATCGTTATTCGCTTAACAAATTTTGAAAGAAAATGTCAGGAATATCTTCAGCAGTATGGCCCATTAGTGGCAGATCTGGGGATAAACAAGACTGTACTTTTCCTCACAACGAAAGCGGCCCTGCATATATACTAGGTTTTTCCTCTATTAAGGGTACACTTTATAGTGACTAGGTGAGCCCCAGAACCCACAGGTTCCATCTCCGACTGTTATCAGATCAAATAAAATCTGCCACAGACGGATTTGAACCCAATTCGGCGCGGCAACTGAGAGCTCTACCCTGGGAGAGGCTAGCCTATTTATATATCTTACTAATAATATAAATGTGAAAGTTTGTATCTTTATCTCTCTTTCATGTAAAAACTACTGAATGGATTTGGATGAAACTTTACAGTAATATAGGTTATACATCAGAATAACACATGGGCTATAGCAAGCGCGGATTTAGGGGGGGAGGCGCACGGGGTCAGGTGCATCCCCCCGACAGTTTTATAGGAACTGTGGAGAATCCATCAATAATCAGGAATTTAGCATCTTGAAATTTGCAGATAGGTCCTTTTTATGATTTAAGAAAGAAATTTGGATAATTAATTCCACCCTTAATATAATAAGGGTTCAAAGGTTGTATGGAATCCGTCAGTTTTGAAGTTAGACATCTGAAATTTTGTACGAGTAACCTATAGGGAAAAAAATTTAATTATTTAAATAATTAAATTATTTATTATTTTAAATTATTGTTAAAAAGCACTGTCAAGAAACTTTATGTGGTAGTCCAAATTCTATGCGAGCGAAGCCGCGGGCAAAAGCTAGTATTATAAATGTGAAAGTTTGTATGTTTGTCTCTCTTGCACGCAAAAACTACTTAACGGATTTGGATAAAACTTTACAGTATTATAGGTTATACATCAGAATAACACATAGGCTATAGCAAGCGCGGATTTAGGGGGGAGGCGCACAGGGGCACGGGCCCCCCTCCCGACAATTTTTTAGGTACTGTGGAGAATTCATTATAGTACATAAATAAAGGCAAATCACATGATCATAATTGTTTAAATAACAGAAAGAACATGAGTGAAACTATTTGTTTTGATATCCTGCCAATCTTACTAATATTATAAATGTGAAAGTTTGTATCTTTATCTCTCTTTCATGTAGAAACTACTGAATGGATTTGGATGAAACTTTACAGTAATATAGGTTATACATCAGAATAACACATAGGCTACAGCACACGCGGATTTAGGGAGGTGGCGCATGGGGGCATGTGCCCCCCTCCCGACAGTTTTTAGGTACTGTGGAAAATTCATTATAGTACATAAATAAAGGCAAATCACATGATCATAATTGTTTAAATAACAGAAAGAACATGAGTGAAACTATTTGTTTTGATATCCTGCCAATCTTACTAATATTATAAATGTGAAAGTTTGTATGTTTGTCTCTCTTTCACGCAAAAACTACTTAACAGATTTGGATGAAACTTTACAGTATTATAGGTTATACATCAGAATAACACATACGCTATTGCAAGCACGGATTTAGGGGGGGAGGCGCATGGGGGCACGTGACCCCCCCCCCTCCCGACAGTTTTTAGGTACTGTGGAGAATTCATTATAGTACATAATTAAAGGCAAATCACACAATAATAGTGGGTAAAATAACAGAAAGAACATGAGTGAAATTATTGTTTTGATATCCTATTAACATTATAAATGCAAATGTTAGGATTTATGTTTGTTACTCATTCATGCAAAAACTACTGAACGGATTTGGATGAAACTTATTGAGTAAAATAGGTTATACATCATAGGCTACAGCAAGGGCAGATTTATGTGGGGGCACGGGTGCATATACGGGTGGGTCTAAGTATTTATGAGCAATACCCGTACATGAATAGTACAACAAAAATGAATGTTAAATTTAGTAAAATCCTCAGCCCAGACTCATGAAACAAGATCTCACCTTTTTGATCTCTATACTCGATCCCACTGAACCAAAACATTCGAACGTTCCTTTCTTCCCCTCTCAACCACAGTGTGAAGCTCAATCCCTCCTATCATCTGTCATGCTTCTTCACTATCATTAAAATCCTTGCTTTTCCAACATCTCCTGGCTTCCGAAACAGATGCTCGCTAAACAGGTTACCATTTGCTTAAATGAATCAGTATTGAATAATGGATTTTGTTGTCTTTTTTTTTTTTTTTTTTTTTTTTTTGTAAAGAATACATACATTAATTAAAGATATTATAACATCTTAGCTCATGTATTAATTGATTATTATATAAATTTATCTATTCTCTTTAGTTGCTTAGTATTTTTTCATGATTTGTACTTTCTGTTTGTTTAATTTTTATTTTTTTGGCACTTTATAAATACTTTATGATTTCTATTATGCAGCCTTCTGGCCAGAAATATATTATGTTTCTTTTCCTGAAAAAATAAAATGATTTAAATAATTGAAAACTTAATTCATGAAAAAATTAGCGTTTCTACCTTCCTTTTTCAAATTGATCACTCCAAATAAAATAATAAAAATGAATGAAATATGAATTCTGAAAAATTTAAATTTTAAATCATCCTTTTTGATTGTTAATAACAATTTGTATTGTAACATTGTTGTTATTATATTTAAAATTAATAATTTATTATTAATCTACTGTAAACATTTAAACTTTCTGTGATGAATGGGTATTTATTTTTTTTTATTGGCCATTTGTGTTTGGTTTTATTTTCTAGTATAGTCTCAATTATTCTTTATTTTTATTGTTAAAAATATTAAATAATTAAAAGATTGATCCTAAATCTATGGCAAAAATAATTTGTTAGTCAGCTGTGCCAGGCCTTAGAAGCTATAAATATCAGTGTTTCACAATTTAATGGCTTTGCCAACTTACTCTTTATATGCCGATACTGATTCCTGTCTGTCTTCACATTATCTCTTTGTTTTGGTGCTTAAGTTCATTATTTGTTATTTTTTTTAAGGTAGGTAAATATTAAAAAAAAACTTTTCTTTTCTTTGTTTTTTTCATTTGTTACATTATTGCTTTATAAAAACCAATTGGTAATTAAAAATGTTTTTCTTTAATATTAAAAAGGTGACACTTTTTTCTTTGTTTCGGGTTTAATGTTGAAAACTTGAATACTTTAATTAGAAAAAAAAGTTTAGATTTAGAATTTGTTTACATTGTGCATGATTTTGTTAGTTTTTTTTTAGGTTGATGATTCATAATTCTTTAATGATGTGAGGGGGCTATTGATCTATTATTACATTTCCACTCATGCTTGTAATATTTAAATGTTTTTATGTTGTATTATTAACACACCATCTTTTTAGTTATTTCCTTATTAATAAACATTATGTTCATAAAATGTTAAATGAAATATTAAAATTTGTCTCCTCAAAATTATATGTTACTGCTGCACGTGCAATAACTTTGAAGCTCCTTGTATGGCAAAAATCTAACAGTTTGTCAATTTAATCAATTATGATAATGACAGATATCAACAATATTACTGATAAAACTTTATTCCAAAAGTATATACTATACGAGGCCGTCCCGTGTTTTCCACCTTTATGATGAGTTACAGTTGCTCTTCCCTCCCTTCCGAAGACAATATTTCCTGGGTTCATTCTTGTACCAATCCATTATCTCTCAACACCCTTCTTATATCTACAGTTTCCTCCAATTCAAACCCTCAGTCAGCACTATAAAACAAGATCTCACCTTTTGGATCTCTATATTCGTTCCTGTAGAACCAAAGCATTTGAATGTTCTTTCCTCGTCCATTCCATCACAGTGTGGAACTCAATCCCTCCTAACATCCGCCATGCTCCCTCACTATCGTCATTTAAATCCTTGCTTTTCAAATATCTCCTGGTTTCCCAAAAAGATGCTTTATAAGCAGGTTAGTCATTTGCCTAGAATGAAACGTATTGAATAATTTATTGTGTTATTTCGGTGTTTTAAGAAAATGTACATTAAGTAAAGAAAGTATTACTTGTTAGCTCGTGCATTCAATAGTTGTTATTGATTTATCTTTTCTTTTAATTGCTTAATATCTTGTCAGGATTCGTACAGTTTATTTACTTATTATTATTATTTGTTTATATTTTTTTTTCTGTCACTTTTTACACGCTTTATGATTTGTATTATGTAGCCTTCTGGCCAGGTATGTATTATGTTTCTGTTTGTTGTTCTAAAGGGACTTAGTCCCAATATAAAGTTACTTTTTTATTCTATATAACTTCTTAGCTCTTTAGAAAAATTGTTCAGAATGCCTTTGCTTATCAATTGTATTAAATTCTGGATAAGTAAATTGTATTTACTTATTGAATATCTGGTATTGTTCATATTTATTGCTTGATTTAAGCAATATATTTAGTCAATAAATCTTTTTTTAGGCTGACATAATTTAGCACATATTATTATTTTTTTTATGATAGTTTTGATATTAGCTATTTACTTGAATTTTGGAAATTTTAAGTGGTTACACCTGCTGGTTTAATTTACTGTTTTGTTTGTTAGGAGTGACCCATTTTATTTCATATATACCCATTTAATTTTTTAGAATACGATTATATCTTGATTTAGTGTCTTTAGCCTGGGTTTTCAAGTCTTCCAGTAGAATACTAAAAATACTTCAAGAATATAAATTAAGATACAGGTTTAAGTAATAAAGGTTAAATTAACTTCACCAACTCTTTATTCTCCTCATAAGTGCTTTTCCCACAAGTGGAATGCCAACATCAGCTAGATATTTAATTGGTTTTCAATATCTTAATAATTCTTGTATGGTAATGCGAAAACCATATAATAGTTCAATAAAGTTTCAAAATCTTCAAACTATGTATCAATATGATCTCATAAGAGTCGGAACATGAAGAAACGGAGAATAATAAGTCGATAATGGTAATTTAGCCTCAATGGACTAATCCTACTAAGTAATTCTTTCTAGTAAAAATGACTAATAAGTAAAATGTAGCAAACATTTTTTAGTGATTTTTATTTTGGCTACAAATTTCATAGCTTCTTAATATTTGTTGTGAATTTTAATTATTCTTTCTTTCTAGATGATAGCAGTTCTTTGACAAAATATTTTCCGAAAAACTTAGAAACTCCATCTAGCGGTAAATCAAGAGGAACGGCTAAAAAAAGTAAAAATCCAGTTAAGAAAAATGAAACTGGAAATTCTAATAAGCAACCAAGTAATTTTGATTTTATGTCCTGTTATATTTATTGATGATTTATTAATTCAGCTTTGATAAAAAAAAATTCTGTTCACAGGTAATGCTTCTGTTCTGACTAACTTTTTTTCTAGTACATCTTCTTCAGGTACTCCTGATCCAAAACCAAGCAAGTTTACCAAAACTGGTTCCAATTCTAACGTTAAAAAACCTGAGACCAGCAACATCCATGGTTTTCCTTCTGTGAAAAGTGATTCGCCTTCAAAGCATAATACTACAACTGCCAGTAAAATTAATACTATAAAACCTAACATTGTAGGATTCGGTACTGGTCTTAAATCTAATAAAGGAGGAACATTAGTTATGAATCCGAGGCCAGGTTCATCTGTTAATTCAAATGAGGACACAAATTCACCCGTCAAAGAAAAAATTATTCCATTCACCGGAACTGGCCATATGTTAGCCCCAGGAGCTGTAGCGGATCGCTCAAAAAGTGTACTGCTTTCATTATTTGACAAAAAAAATTCGGAATCATCCAGTAAAACTGATAAACCTGTGGAGAAAAAGGAAAATGAAAAAGAAACTAGTAGGCGTTCAGAGAAGAAAGAATTTGGTAGTGCAAGCTCTTTGAAAAGTAAAACTGAAGAAAAGAAAAGTTCAAAACCGTCAGATAAAACTAATTCTGACATAAAGAGGAATGAAAAGGGTTTGAATAAGTATTTGGAAAGGCATGATGCTGGAAGCACCTCGGTTTTAAAAACCAAGACAAATGGAAATAATATTTTAATTAATAAAGATAGGGCAAGTGATGTTTTTGGTGGTTCTAAAGAATACAATAAAGAAGCTAGTGGATCTGGTACAGAAGTGAAAAAGGCTCCGTTCAATAAAGAAGTCAAGAATGAACCTGTTATTATTAACTCAGATTCAGACGATGACATCGCTGGGACTTTAGACAAGATTGTCAACTGCCCAGTTTGTGGTTTTCAAACACTTGGAAGTCTCATTAATGAACATCTTGATGAATGTACTGGGCTAGACACAGTTCTTGAAAATGTTCAAATAATCGATGATGACGACAATGATTTTGATATGCTAAATCGAGTACAGTGTCCGAGCTGTGGTATTTTGTGTCTTGAAGATGAAATCAATACACATCTAGATGCCTGTTTGAGCTGAGATTCGTAAAGAAAATGTCCTAGTTTAAAATTGGTATAGATCCATTTAAAAATATATAATTGCCATGTGTAATTTCATTGTATCATATATAAATATCTTAACTTTTGAATTTTTTATAATTTTTATTTATTCGTAAAATTACAGTTAATCTTCATTTGCTGTTGTATCATACTTGTTGAAGGCCGGTTTCATGTTCCTCTTGTTACTTTTGAAAGAGTGATAAGAAAAAAAATACAGTTTTGGTACTTATTTATTTATTGTTATTTTGGATTTGTATCCCATTTGAGATAATGTTTCTTAATGTGTCTTCAAAGTATTGCGACAGGTAAAGCTAATATTTTTGCAATTGTTTTATGTTTATAAAGTGCATCACATTAATAGGTTTTCAAAATATTAATTAGTTGCTTTAATTTTTATAAATTATTTATTACATTCCATATGTAGACGCTCTGTCGAAAATTTAAAAATCCTGATATTTTTTATTGGCTTTTATCTTCAAATGGATAGTTAAATATCTGAAGTCTGAAACATTTGTTAAAAATTGTGAAGTAAATTAGCTTTTATAATGTTTTTATTAAATATTATATAAATTATTAATAGTTTTCTCATTTTCCTATCTTTTTTTCTTTTACATTTCACATTTATTTGCTTTTTTAGTGTAAATATAATTATTTTAAACAGACCAGATAGATACACAAAATACATTGAATTGAAACACACTGTCTCAAATTTTACCAAAATGAAGAAAGTTCTTAAATTGTTACTAAAATGGGGATTACGTAGTAGCTCTTTTCCAACATAAATTTAGCGTTTGGTTACCTACAAACTGTCAGTAGGATGTGCTTATATATTGATAAAATTGAACCTCACCAAAACCAATATCTCCATCATATGGGCATGAGAGTTTAATAAAAGTCAAAACTCATGTTAGGACAGACCTAGGACAATTGGTAAGATCTGTTTTGCAAAACATTATTTTAAATATTACTAAATGGATACCTAATAGTGTTTAGAAAATAGATGTCACGAGTTTCAGTGGCTGAATGTTTTAATTTCCTGTGAAGAAAAATTTCAACCAAATAATTTTGTTCCCTAATGATGTACTCTTATTTACATACAATGACATACTCTTAATCCTTTGATTTGAGTAGAGTTAAAATCAAGAAACTTAGAAAATGGCAGAAAGATGTAAACTAATGAGTTTAATAACTGTAACCAACGAGTGTAAAACCCAACCTATTAATAGGTTCTTCTTGATTGAAGAAATGACCCTAACACTGAAGGACGGCATGAACAATAGTCCCATGAAAGGGCACTTTATTTTTTAGCACATTCCATACAGGTCTGAACTATGTAAATTATAATTAATGATTTGCAATATAACCATATAATAAACCATAAAAGAAAAAAAAAATTATATCCTATTGTAAAAAATAAATAAGGGTAAGTTGCTTAGTTAAATTTGTTACATTAGTTTAGAGTTTCGGACGATAAGTAAGTTTGTCTTACTTTTAAAACTGGAATAAAGTATAGTCAATTTTTGGTGTTATCCTATTTTGATCCAAGTATGTATATATATTATGTAAACAGTAAGTTGAAAAAATGCCAGACAAGGTAACTTCTAAAAGGTACTGGACATTTAACTAAGGTCAATTCTGGCTATAGTAAATTATTTGTAATTAGAATGAGATTTTTTTGCAGTTAAATGCTGTACTCACTAGCAGGTACTGCTCTGAGGGTTTCCAGAAATAGGTGTCTTAATATTTAAATTAATCATGGATAAACTTGAGTCGAAGACCAGCCTTGGGGCATGATTAGTTACTCTAATTGTGTATATATTCAATAAAAAAAACTGTACCACTACAACCCATGGAGGGTCATGGGTTCAGAAACTGGTAAAGTCTGTTAGAGTCGTGCCCCTGCATTGGAGAGATTTGTCCTGGATCACGTTCAACTGCCTGAGTTCCTCAGGTTTACCCACTTTATAGAGCCAGGGTGAGCCCCATAAGGTCCTAGAGCCCTTTCATTCATGGTGGTGAGCTACAAATCTCAGGGTTGACCTTTAATGATAACATCATCATCTCCCTAAATAGAAGTTATTAAAGAAACAGCATAAAACCTTATCAAGTTATGTGGAAGAAAATGGTCTTGGTGGAGGTCAATAAATTTCTCCCTATCTAAGAGAAATTTATTGACCTCCACCCAGACCAGTTTCTTCCACATATCAATCAAGGTCAACTTATGAAGTTATGCTGCAACTGTTCATTACAACACAATAATTGACAGTTCAACCTGAAGCAATTGGGCCTAGTCATTAGCCATGATATTGTTTGTTTTAAGTTTTATTCACCTTAGCTTTAATAATAGCTGTTTGTGTTATGTTAATTCATTATCTTTTTAAATTGCATGAGTTGTCGGATGCCAATGTTGCTAGGCTTTGTTATCACTCTGGCATTTTGACACTGAAAATGCTATCTTCCTGGTTCATTGTGTATATCCGCATAATCTGACGAGAATATGTATATGTTTTATGAATGGTTCCGAAACAATTGAATCGTTGTGAGTAAAGTGAATCCGTGAATTCTAAACAAGGGCAACCCAATTCCAAAAAAGAAAAAAAGTCGGGGCACTCGGTCGATTTCAAAGCATTCCGTGATTATTGAATCGTGACAATTAGTTCACTTTTTCAACCCATGGTTGAACACAGTCTCCACTTTTCATTGATGATTCGTTTCGAGAGCATTCATAAAACCATGGGCTGGCTAGATTTAAAAAAGGAAAAAAAAATCACTTCATAAGCTATTCAAGTTAAAAGTAATCTCACTGATTTTATTTTTAATTTTATTTATGGTTAAACCATTTTACTAAATACTTAATTACTAATATTTCTGTGCTAAAAAATAAATCGTTATTAAGTATCGAATCAGATATAATATTCTTCTTTTTTTTTTAATTTACTGATACGTTAAACACAGTTGAATGATTTTCATTCTCGTCTGATTAAAACATAATAATAATAACAGGTTTTATCAATATATTTTACTAAAAAGGGATACAAAATACTAATACATGATTTTTTTTAAATTGTGGTTTAGTTTTTAAAATTAATAACTTATTTTTGTCTTGAAATCATTGGTGTCTTAAAAATATTTAAATTTTTCTCGAATTAAACAATATATTGATTACAAACTAACATTACGGAAACTAAATAAGAAATATTAAAACAAATTTATATTAATTGAAGATTAGGCTGTTAATGGTATGATAGATAATGAAATTACTATAATTTATACTGTTAGTTTATTTTAATATCCACTTCACAATTAAAAATAAGATACTTATTTATCACATTTATTTTGATTTTATATTATATCTGTTTTATTAATTGTTTATTATATTTCAAAACAGGTAAAAATAAGGAAGCCATTACTTATTCGAAAGGCATTGGATTGGTGCTAAGATCTTAGTTCCAAGTGCCTAGAACCATTAGAAAATGTTTCTATGAATTCTCGTGCTAATTTTAATTTAAAATGTTCAAAGTACTCTCTTATGTGGATTTATTTATTGCAATTATTAATAAAACATTAAGTTAATTTCGTATGTGCTGCTTGTAAGTGCGAAGAGAATAATTTCAAGAGGATATTCAACTATTATAATGCAGTCAGGAAAGGCTCACTGAGGTCCAAGGTTCAAATAATTTATAAAATCTTTATTGAAGCATATATGCGTTTTATTAATTCTTTATTCAGTTAAATTATTTTACTAAAACTTTACTTAGTTTAGAATACGTTTAATATGAAATTACATCACTATAATTACATTGTTATTCAAGATAGCAATAAACTTAGCCTTCTTTATGAATTTATTTTTTGGTATTAGCGACTATATATTCAATTAATTTAAAAAAAAATATGTAATATGATTTAGAAGTTGTATTCTATATTCGAGATTTAAGATGCAAATGATTAAGGCATATATGTTAAGTTGCATGTTAAGCATTTATATATACATTACTTAATAATATATTGTATGTATATATATGTTGTATAGATTACATTATAGAATTATTTTGTAATTGATACATAAAGGGCAAATATTATATATATATATATATATATATATATATATATATATATATATATATATATATATATATAAATTATTTCTATTTCTATTAAACTATGAGTAGGCGACCAATCCAAGTTGAAATGCTTAAATCAGTTCTTAAATTTACTGTCATGATATATCTCTTTGATGAAATGTTCATTATGATTATTTTTTATGTTATTAAATATATTTTTCATAATACGAAAACATCGTAATTATTAATAATGAATGTAGTTTATTTTCTTCTTTAAAATATAGGAAAACGATTTCGAGATTTTTTAAAAATTCATTCTCGGCTTTCATCTAAACAGTTTGTATGTTTAAAACGTACTTGCGTGTTTCACGAACTACGAGTCCAACTTTAAATATTCTTAAATTTAAAAAAAAGATTAAACCGTAAATTTATAAGCGGATAGTATCTACAATGGCAATATTTTTTAAATAATTCATAAGAATAATAACTTCATAAGGTAGTGATTTATTCAAATAATATAGAGAAATATAGGAAACCCCGTCACTGGAGGTGATGAAGAGTAGTAATATAGAATATCGATTTTTTTTTATTATTTAAAAAAACTGAGAAGAAGTTGTATGAGGGATCTGTTGTCATGAAAAATTAAATTAAGCTATGGATGATGTACCCCTGGGTGCTGTTCTTCATGCCTCTATTGCCGTTTTGTTTTCATTTTAGAGGAATTTCATTGAAAGCAATCTGCTGATAGTCAATTTTTTGTATATGACAGGTTTGAATGAAAATGTATAGAGGAAAAAATCTTAAAGGATAAAAACAATTTTATTTTCATTAGAACAATAATTCACTAAACGTATCTAGTTATTTCTGAAAATTATGGGTATGTATGTTTTTCATTGCCGAAATATAAGAGATGTTTTATGAATTATTTGGGGGAAAATGCAATTGTTCAGTATTGTCCAGTGATAACAGGTGTTCGAAAAAATTAAATCATCTTATTAGGTTTCTGGCATCAATCATTTAATAAACGAAAAAACCATCGGAAGACTAAGCCTAATTACTTCATAAGTCAATATCGTAATTAAAGTAATTTTTTTTCAGGAAAGATCAAAATAAAAAGTAATATCTGTGAATAAATTTAAGTCCGTGGTGTTAAATTAAAATATTCTATGATAGAGAGGAAAATAGTCAACTAGAAGATCTAATGTGGGATATAGATAGCCTAGGGGTGCAGTCAATGTATCACAAAATAAGAAAAACTTATTTATTACAAGTGCCGACGTTCCGACCTACGTTGTAGGCCATCTTCAGGGCTAGGAGAGAAAACAAACAAAACAAAGATAACTATAAAAAATATTGCAATACCGAGAAAGAATATAATAACATCAGATATTGAAAATAAATAAAATTAGCTATGGATATAATATTAAGGCAATCTAAGAATAAAAGATATGTTGTATTTATGTTGGGCAATACAAAAAATCTTCCAGTAACCAGTCCGCATCTAAACTTTCCGAACATGCCCTGACCTTGAACCATAATTTTGACTTGGATAATACTTCAATCCTTGCCTCAGTTCCCATCTATGATAAAGGCATCCTCTCTGAAAACATCCACATTAATTTAGAACCCTCTGCTATCATTCTTAAGATCGACTCACATCACATTGTTCTCAACCTACTCCCAAATATTTAATTTGTTTAAAAAACCGTAAATTATTTTATAAATATTTTACTTGAAAAGGAAAGACATGACCAGGACCGGGACTCGAACCCGAGTCTCCCACCTGCCCGTGGTGGTGCTTTAGCCACCTCAGCCATCCTGGTTTGCTTCTATGTCAGTCATATCCCTAATATTTAAAAAATATACCATATAATAATAAAATAAAGTAAATTATAGAAAATTATTTTACTTCGTTACCTACTGCTCCCTAAAATCATTTTGTTATGTATATGAATATAACCCTCTCCATTTTAATGACAAATTCTGTCACCTTGACGTATTTTAATATTTCAATTTCTCACTTTTCCATTTTTTAAATACACCTATTTTATTTTTATGGAGAATGGAGATAGTTTGGGGGGATGCAATAAAAAAAAAACACCAAATAAGTCAAGACTTATTTTTATTTGTGCCGACGTTTTGACCTACTTTGTATGCCATCTTTAGGGCTATGAGAGAAAAACAAAAAAGAAGTTCTGTCGTAGGCCCCGTTTTTTTGTAGTTCATGTTATTCATGTTAGAAAGGAAAATAGTTGACTGGATCCTCTCTAACATGAATAACATGAACCACAATAAACGGGGCCTACGGCAGAACTTCATTTTTGTTTTTTCTTTCATAGCCCTGAAGATGATCTAAAAAGTAGGTCGAAACATCGGCACAAATAAAAATAAGTCTTGACTTATTTGGTGTTTTTTTTTATTGCACCCCCCCAAACCATCTCCATTCTCCATTATATCATTCAGGCAACTATTTTCCTCTCCAATATTTTATTTTTAAATTCACTTCTTTTTTTTAATTTTAAATTATTTTTTATCTATTTTTTAATATTTTAATTTATGGTAATATTTAAATTTTTCCCTTTTCACTTTAATTTTTGAAATTCACTTATGTTAACTTTAATTTTTCAAATTTTAATTTATTATTGTAATATTTAACTTTAATTTTTTTCTATGACCATCATACGACCTATTTGGACTTACAGAGTAGAGCTTTGGGGCTCCACTAAGCCATCGAATTCCTCTCGTATGCTATCCTTACAGTCCAAAATCCTTCGTAAAATCCTCAATGCTCCTTATTTTGTTAAGAATAAACTCATCTATAACGACCTTAATGACCCTTTTGTTGCTGATTTGGCCCGAATCCGGTATCTATCCTTTCATAACAAACTTATCCTTTCATTACCACTCAAACCCTCTAGTTTCAAACCTAGCTTCCTCTTCAATTCCCGATAATCCTCCGAGGCGTCTGAAAAGAAGATGGCCACGTGACCTCCTTACTTGAACTTTGATTTGAGTACTGCCAGTGGGTTGTTTCTCTACTTGTCATTATCATGTCATTATATATCACTTAGCCTATTTAATTGTTGTATTATTGTAATACAGTTGTAAACATCAATAAATAAATTAAAAAAAAAAATGTCTACATTATTTACATGGCATTATATATCCTATTTTTTCACGCCCCCCTTTTTTCCCTATTTCCTCCCACTTCAGCTATACTTTTGGCCGTTAGAATTTTTTGTTAGCTAATGGTCTCATATTGGCTCCAGCTTCTATCAGGTTCGTACACTTTTAATTTTTATATGTTCCCTTCATCCTATCTTTCTCCATCATTCATACCCAATTCTTTCTTCATTTCTAGGCATTAGTTGTAACAAATATCACGATTTTTTAATTTCTCTTTATATACAATCCAGAACTTTATATCTTTTCTCTCTATACATTTCTGCTATATTTATCCTCTAACATGTCCTGTATTAATATAAATTCAATATATTCTTATCATTATATAAATTTATATAACATCCTATACATATACATATTACCTAAATTTCAATCAAATATTAATTGTATCTATACTTCACATTACTACTTATATTATATCTCACCATTTGTACCTTTTCTTTATGTTCATTTTGTATCTTATTGTTCATCCTCTTTTTTATCATTGTTCGGCATTATCACCTTTCAGTTCTCTTATTCTGTAATTGTTCTTTTATTGTTATATTTCCTTAATAATATATCCATCGCAAATTTTCTTTACTTTTCAATATCCAATGTTATTATATTCTTTCTCGGTATTGTAATGTTTTTTTATAGTTATTTTTGTTTTTTTTGTTTTTCTCTCATAGCCCTGAAGATGGCCGACAACGTAGGACGAAACGTCGGCACTCATAATAAATAAGTTTTTCTTATTTTGTGTTATATTGACTGCACCCCCAGACTGTCTACCTATATCCCACATTAAAAGATTATATGTTTACGGTACAACTCAAGAGAACTGCCGAGTTATTAGTTCACGACGCTGCACTAGCGCTATCTAGCGAGATTCGCAGTAACTAACAGCTTTATATTATGTCCATTACTAATGGATACTGGCAAAACTATTAAAAAGTGGCACAACTATTAATAAATTGATTTAATATTATTTAAAATTTTATTACTGTCAGCGCTCTGTCATTACTGTCACTTTAGAGGTAAACTAAATACAACGCATCCTTTTTAGGGGTTTATTATCCTTTTTAGGTTGAGGGCTTTGAATTGAAAAAAAAAGTTAGCATTGAAATGAAATAAGTAGCATTTGATTTGGAAAAGATTACGATTGATTTGGAATTTAATATTCTTAAGCTTGAAATACATGTTAGTTTTCTACTTTTAATGTTATGTAATAACAATCGTTTTATTGCAGCCAACGTTCCTTTGCTAAATTTACAGTTGTTAATCTTACTATACTAAATCAAAATAAAATTTGATACGTATTCTTATTTAATATAATGTATTACTTATTATTTAAGTTGCTATAATACAACTTTCCACATACGAAGTAACTTGAATTGTTCAATAGGTAACTTTTTCGGTCACTCAAAAACCGTTGACGATTCGAGATCAAACATGATTGATATTATACATAAATAAATACTAAATTATAATACATAATGATACAGTCGATCTTATTATGGATAGGGATGACTAAACATCGGGGTAGGGGATCGACCTCGGAATTGTCCTGATCAGGGATTCCAGTCGCTGCATCTTGGCTACTGCGGCATAATTGAGTTTCTTCAGCTCCAGAAGCTCCTTATTGAGTTGGCCGGTGAGTTTGGAAGTCCTCTCGAGGAAGGAGGACATCTCGCACTGGAGCATGGCCAGCTGTTTCTCCAGGACCTCTTCCTTGGTTGAGTTGTTCTTCGGAGGGTCGACCCATGCGCACGAACCACTCGGAAGTAGGGTCTTCAGGAGGTCTTGTTCCTCACCCTTCATAGTCTTCGATTCCCTCGTCATTTCTTTGATCGTTGATTCTCCTTTCGTCTTCTTCTTTTCCGGTTCGGTTGTCTGTTGGATGCAGTTGTCTTCCATTTCGGCGTGGGATGGGTCGGTGAATTCTTCTACTAGTTCTATAATATGAGAATAATTATTAGTTGAACATATAAACATCATGGAGTAATTATAAATTACTAAATAGTAATAATAAATAGCTGTTTACTTTTCAATATTTTATTTTTGACTTCCTCAATAAAAATTATTTAAACTTACATATATCGTCCCTGTCATTTCCAACTATCGAATGTGAAAATCGGTACTTTTGAGAAGAAAAACAAAAAACAGTTTAAAGGTTCAATAAAAATTAGTGCTTAAAGTCAATTAGTGCCTATGTTGCTTCTTGAACGATTTACTATTTAGTTGATATTTTTTATGCTCTTGATGTAATATGTAATATTTTATTTTAGTTTTTCATTACAGTGAAATATTGATTAGTTTATGTAATACTCATATTTGAGAGGCTTAAGGTGTCTAAATCTATTATTCACATGTTTGATATGAGTTAGATTACAATTTAAATTCCCTTCTATTAACCTGGCACAGTCCATTTGTTGGACGGGTAGGTGTAGGGTATTCCTTGGTACCAAACCCTAGCCGAGAAGTCAAAGACGTCGCCGATGTTGGCCTGCCTACCGCGGTCCCAGAAGGTCCAAAATATTTCTTCTTTGGTACCGTTCCCTGTTTTCCATGCTGTCTCGTTCGTCCTCTTTATTTGAAATCCAAAGCCATCTATGCCGCATGTATCTGAAATTTTTTTTTAAATTATATTAAAATGTAGTTAAAACAAACACTAATTAAAATAAATTATTATTGTGTATTAGAATCATGGGAATCCTTGTTGACAAAACACTTGTAGATTCTACTTCTAAAATTAATTTATACAAATAACGGCGGTGGGGCACATTCTTGTCTGATGCCTCGTAGGATAAGGTAGTTATTTGAAATTAAACTAATGAAATAGAGAATTCGTTACCCTCACTATGGAGAATAACTTTTGGTTTGACAAAAATAAGTATAAATTTTATGTTACATATTTATGAAATGTGAGCGAGCGGAGTGGCCACCTCCATGTACAGCCGTTGTCCATGAAACAATACACTCTCTACCATGTACTGAACCCCTTACCCGTTCACGGCTTGTAGTGGTACAGGATTTAGGAAATGTGAAAAGCGTGATGTTACTTTGACCTGATTAAAACCAGTTTAGTTACTACAAAAAAGGATGCATTTCATTTACACGATCCGATAATTATAGTAGTGTTTTGTATCTCCAATGGCCAGAGAAGTGCTATGTGCCCAAATTCACTTTGTGTATTATACTGTTTAATGTAAAACGTAATTCATTTCTATTATATTTTAAATCTACAAGCGAGTAATTATTTTTTGCAGTAGACCAAAGCTTAAATTTCAGGTCATCTCAGTTTTATCAGTATGTATCTGTTATTTATATTTAATTCCCTCCTGCTTCTAGGAAGGAAAGGTATTGAAATTCAGTGAATATTCCAATGCCCTGCATCCAAAATCTAAAGGTGGAGGTTTGTGATAGTATTCTTCAACTCATACTATCCATAATAATAACTATTTCTGTGTTATTTTACACACACAATAATTGGATTTCATTTGGAGGTTTATTAAATTTAAGAATAACTTATGTATATGCGTATGTTTACATGCTTGTTTAACAAACATATACAATTATTTATGCATGTGGTCACCCTTAATCGAAGGAACACACACGAATCCTGGCGACATATTGTTGAATAGAGAGACTCTCCTCCTGGCAGGAGTGGTAGGTTTAATAAAGGAAGAGGAGAGTGTTTGTGGGGATGGGGACGTTTATTAGGGATGTAGTTATAGGGATCTCCGTCCCAAGGGATTATTACATTCCGCCGTCCCTAATAGCTCCTCTTAATTCTAATCTCTATCCCTGATGTAGAGTCCTATCGGCCACTTAACGAGGTACCTGCTGCTCTCCTAGGGCCCTCGACTACTGCTCTGTCGATATAGCATTCAGCTATTCGGCAATACTCCTTAATGTTGCAATATATATCTGAACTAAACCTATTTAGATATTCGGATAAAATGAAAAACAAACGTAAACAATTTATTTATTTATTATTTAAATTTCATTTGCACCTCTGCAATTGCGCATCCAGCAGATTTGATGCAAGTGTTATTCGCTTTACTTTTTTACAGGATCAAAAGTTTTGGAATGGAAATATAAATAGTTAAATAGGTCTCTTGGCCAATATCTTTTTAATCTTTTCCTATCAAGTCCAGGTAACAGGGAGTAGGAAAGCGGATCTGGGAGATTTTGTGATGATGCGTGGAATGTTATGAATACAGGATTTTATAGTAGGAATGTTCATGTGGTTGTGTACAGTGTGTCGAAATATACCACGGGGCAATAACAATATTTCTAAGAATTTTGGACTGTATTGTTTGTATCTTGTGTATGCGGACTTGTTTTCCTGAATCTCAAAGTTCTGCTCCATATGTCCAAATAGATTTTGGTATATTGTGATCTGTAGTCCAGAAGATGTGATAGTGGTTTGTAGTCTTTTCTATCTGAGTCTTGTCAGTTCTCGTCTTTTTAATTTTGTATGTAGAAAACAAATTTCTTTTAATTATAAAATATAGTTTTATTTTTACTCATCGTATATATAAATTAATGTAGAAGTTTTCAATGTCAAGGAGGTTTACAAGACTAGAGAATAAAATAAAAATATAGATAAACCTGTTTGTTCCGAGTGTTACAATAATGATTATAAATTCCAGGAACTGATGTTGGTACAAGGGCGGATCCTGGGGTAGTTTTTAAGGGGGGGTTATCAGAACTAAGACTAGGAATTTTTCCGGGGGGGAGGATCAATTTCCCCCAATAAACGTTTTATAGGAGTATTCCAGGCTATAGCTTTATGAAAACTCTATTTTAGTTGTATTTAGAAATTTTTGTTCTAAGTTTACATTCCTAACCAAAAATTAAAAAGGTTAGTTTTATAAACTAAAAAAAACACTTTAATAGCTTTAATAGAACAAAACAAAAATGTAGATAATAATTTTCATAGTTTTAATAATTCAGTTTCAAATAAGAGTAAAGTGATGCATTAATTCAATATTAAAAAAGCGTGGGGTGTTTTTTAAAGATATTTTCATCATGACTCTACTTTACCAATATCAATAAAATATTTACGACAATTAGCATCAAGCACCAGGCTCTTTGTTAAGATTAAATTAATTAATTACATATTGTAACAGTATAGTAATTAATAACTATTTATTGGAAATTATACATACTACTATGGCTAATCGGAAGATGCTACAGCGGGAGTCCTTAATTTTGCCTATTTTATCAGGGTTAGGATCTTTAACGAGTACCTAAGATCGTACAGTCTCAGGACTCCCCGTTTAACGTCTCTTCCGATGGACGGCATAACCAAGGATTTTTGACGCCCTTTAAAAATCCTTGGGCTCCCTGCCGGGCTACGAACCAGCGATCTTGGGCTCAATAGGTTGTAATGCTAACCACTAGACCTCAGGTCACCCCCTAACATCTTTGGGTAATGACATGAAAATACACACAAATTTTCTTTGTTTAATTTTACTATAATTGGCTATTATAAATAAAATATTTGTTTTCAATGTTCAAATATCAATTTAGGTATCACGGTACAAAATAATGTCATGTTAAGAAATGGACATGGATTTATCCGTACCTTTTTACGTGCTTAGTTTAGGTATGATATTACTCTCCGTTAGTTCCCTCGTTCGTGGTATACTTGATAATACGAATCTACGTTTATTTATTTATGTTTACGATAATTTTTGACACACTGTACTAAAAATATTTGGAGGAGACTGTACGGGCAGTTGCCGTGGCGGAATATACCGTCCCCTGAGCACCCTTCACCTCTTTCACAAACCTCTCCTGCAATATTTCTCCAACGAGGGAGGACTGCCTTTTGTAGTTCCAAAAATAAAATAAAGAAAGGCTGTAACGAAAAAAAAAAAAGAGAAAACAATTTCCATTCATATCTGTCGAGGAAGGTCCATTATCCGGCCGTTGTAGTGGCCACTTCTCCGCCGGCTAACGAACCCCTTGCATTCATGACACTACCTCCTGCCGGAGTCTGAGCGCATCTGTCTTCATTTATATTGTCCTGTACGCTGCAGTCCTCACCCAGGGTCGACTGTAGTCCGCACCGAAATTCCCCCTAGTCACAGGGAAATTCACCATATTAAACAAATATTATTAGTTTGGATTCGTAAAATAATTAGCTGTTAATTCATTTAAAGTAACTTAACGCTGCTTTGGCTAATCGGATCGGACGATGCTACAGTGTGAGTCCTAAATTTTGCCTTTCCAGGTATAAGGCAGGATAGGCATCTTTGAGTACCTGACACGGTACCAACAAGAGACACCTATTTTACTTTCCTTCCAAAGGATGGCATAACCAAAGGATTTTTTATCTTTTAAAATAAAAAAAATCTAAGGCAACATGCCGGACTACGAACACGCGATCTTGGACATAGTAGATTGTCATGCCTAGCCACTCAACCAGGGGAGATCTTTTAAAATAATCAAACGCTGTGTTATATAAGCTTAGAGCGGAGTACCTTAGTATGTAGAACGCTGATTTACTCAGCTGTAGGTCTTGGGTTTGGATCCGGGTATGGAAGATCAAATGACATAATTATTATATAAATGTATGTAAAAAATATAAATATTATTTATAAACGACAGTAGATCGACCCTATGAGATATCCTGATCGTCCTGGGGATCACTCAACCTCAATGGGGAAAGTATAGCGATACGGTGTGACCGACCTAGTACCTAATACCCAATACCGACCTAACGCCCTCACTGCATAAATATTGGCTTAAAACCAGAGCAGTCTCTTGCTTGTATTGAGCCCAGTACGTATCATGAATTGCAAAGGAACAGTTTTTTTTTTAAATGTTTATTAATTTGTTCCTTAATGTCCTAGAAGATAGTTGAGGTAAATTAATCGCCGATAACATTATTACGTACATTAATCTTATTAATATTATAAATGTGAAAGTTTGTATGTTTGTCTCTCTTTCACACAAAAACTACTTAACGAATTTGGATGAAACTTTACAGTAATATAGGTTACACATCAGAATAACACATAGGCAATAGCAAACGCGGATGTAAGGGGGGCGCACTTGGTCACGTGTTCCCCGACAGTTTTTTAGGTACTGCGGAGAATCCATTATAGTGCATAATTAAGGCAAATCACATAATTATAGTGGTTAAAATAACAGAAAGGACATGAGTGAAACTATTGTTTTGATATCCTACTAATATTATAAATGCGAATGTTTGTACTTACGTATGTTACTCATTCACGCAAAAACTACTGAACGGATTTGGATGAAACTTATTGAGTAAAATAGGTTACACATCGTAGGTTACAGCAAGGGCAGATTTATGTGGGGGCAGGGGGTCATGTGCCTTCTCCCCGTTATAGTACATAATTAAAGGCAAATCAGGAACTTAGCATCTTGAAATTTGTAGATAGGTTCTTTGTATAGTTTAAGAAAGAAATTTGGATAATTCCATCCCAAGGGTTTCTCCTTTAATATAATAGGGGTTCAACGGTTGTATAGAATCTGTCAGTTTTGAAGTTAGACATCTGAAATTTTGGATGTACGAGTAACTTATATTTTAAAAAAATAATTAAATTATTTATTTAAAATGATCTTTCTCGAAACTTTATGTGGCAGATCGAATCCCACCCGAGCGAAGCCGCGGGCATAAGCTAGTTTGAAATAATAATAATAATAATATAAGTGTAGTCTATACCCACATTACTTTTAGTATACTGTAAGTAAAAAAGTAATTAAAAATAATTTATCTGAATATTTAACTAATACTGTACTCAATTTTAGTAATGGAATGCATGTTTCCTGTTTGATTTACCGCAGTTATAAATAATAAATAAAAATATATAATCTTTATAAAGACAATGTTGCAATACTTCACAACTTTTTTACAGAAGTGCAGATCATATGTAATATGTGGTGGCTAAACTGATTTATTTAAACGAAACGAAGGATCTTAGATTAAGTTGGGTTTACAATGATCCGGGTATGGGTGAAAAAATTCTTTTATATAGGGAGAGCTATTTATTTGGGACCCGACGTTTCGACCCACATTGCAAGTCTTCTTCAGGGCTAAATATACAAGATACAAATAAATTAAAATAGTACATGGTAAAGAGTAGTCGATGTAACTATGTAACTGGACCATTTTCTTCCTCATATATATATATATATATATATATATATATATATATATATATATATATATATATATAAGGACAACTAATATTATTCAAAATAAATTATTGGATTTATTGGTTTCCACAACTAATTTACTCAGCCGCAGGTCAATTTCAATTGGTGTGTATTTTTATTTATCTGCACCACTATAACCAATGAATATTCTTCAGGGTTCATTACATGTTAGAGACTGTACTGTCTAAGACAACGGTTGAGAAAGTGAGTAATTTATTCGAGAAAACTCTCAACAATCGGTTTTTTTTTTACCCGATTATGAATACCCACTTAGCCCTTGGAGTGCCTGCAGATCCCAGAGGGTCCATCCGTCACTGTTAACAGATTAATTTATCCGCCACTGCCAGACTACATATTTAATATACGACTGGATTTTATGAATTTCGCTCATACTTCTTCGTAATTAAAATAACTTCTAATAAATCTGGGTGTGGGAGTTTTGCTATCTCGCTAGGCTTGCAAGGCACGAAGCTCTTCCTAGATTGAAGGCTTCTTCCTAGATACCTCTGCACTTGAATGCTAAGTGAGTTTAATCAAGCAGGCTTCGTTTTAGCATTTTTTGGTTATTTTTGGATAAGTTTAACATGATAAAATGTTGTGCAAGTTTGTTGTTATGCACCATTATTTGCTCTGAAGTATTTTATTTGAATCTTTTATTGAAAAATGATCTTATGCATATTGCAGCGTTTCAGTAAGGTACGTTAGGCATTAATTGGCTGAGCATGTTTCAGTGTCGATCCTTTTTGTGGTAATAGAATGTTAGCTTTGGCATGTCGATCAATCTTTCATAATTCTCTTATTTCATAATTAAAATTTTGATTTCTCTTTTGCCGACATGTTCAGTCATTGAAACCGCACGAGGTTTCTTCCGAAATAATTCACTTTTTATTTTTATTTCACTTTTTTATCTCCATTGTTTAAAATATTTTTTCCTCAACTTTGTTGGCACTCTAAGTCATAGAACCATAATGGTTTTCTTTCATTTACAAAATTTTTCATACTTGTTAATGCCTCCAAAATGGTCTTCCTAGGCTTAAGTTGGTTATAGTAATGGACTTTAGTTTATTGAAGAGGTAATGTTTTAAGCATCAAGGCCTGCTGTAGAATTTCTTTTTCTTTTTTAATTTAAAAAAGATACAACGAAATTTAGCTATTCAAATAATTGAATAGCTAACTACGCTCGCGGATTTATTAAATTAAGGATTTCATAATAAAATGTTTTTTCTCGTACATCATAAACTTGATCATTGAGCGTCCTGAAGTATTTGCAATAAGACACAGATTATGATATGATCAGAAAATGATTGACTACTAATAGTGATCCCTCTGTATCATAAGCTCGTTACATTATAAGATGCAACTTTTAATTGGTTTACTGTGGTCTAGGAAAAATCATCTGCCTGCACAACTGTTGATCAGAAAAGATTACAGTTCTTTACCCTGAACTCCTCAGCCCAAGAACATCCATGGATTGTAGGGGTGCAGGTTAAAGATGTGTGGTGTTAAAGAACACCCAAATATTTTTTACTATAATAATCACCTTTGGCATGAAATGCTATTTTTATGTTTTCGAAGTATGAACTAATGTTTACGATTTCTCAGAGTAGCAGATTTATCGCTGAATCGTAGGTCTCACTTCCTAGTGGGGAATAAAACTGAGCATGGGTATAGCACATAACACATAAAATTCCTCTTAAGTAGTAATGCGTTATTGCTCGCAACATAACCGACTTTACGGCCGAAGAGCCATTTTTAAGGCAATACATTCCTGAATCCTGGGGAAAAGAAAATGGCGCCCTCGAAGAGGGAATACTGGAAGGGGAGGACACACACTGTCGATGATGCTGAATATTTTATTGCTATCAGCGGGCAAACCTCGTTGCTAATTCACCAGCCTCGGACCACATCTTTCTCCCGGTGACAAACCATCCATCATTCACGCCTCCTGGCTCGACCAATATCTCATCAAATTAAACTCCATCAAATATTTTCACTCTTTAATGCGCTTTATTCGCTTTGTTTATTTATAGTAGGGAATTGGATTCTGGTTTTGTTTTATTTTTGTTTTTAAAGGGAATTTACTTTTTTCGCTTGTCTACCTGCCCTCTCAACAGTAATGAAATAATTAAACGCACACAAAGAATAATAAATACGAACCCTTGACAAATTTTTCCTAACACTTTCCAAAGTATACCTATATAGGTTAAGCAGAACTCCATTCAACTGGAATAATGTGGATTTGTCTATTTCCAGAAACTATTGTATTAATTATTCTTGTTACTAATGACCAAATTTTTATTTAAACTATTACCAACTTGTACCACTACAACCCATGAAAGGTCTGATGTTCAATACATGGTAGAGACTGTGCTGTTTTTAGACAACAGTTGTCCTAGATCACGCTAAACCGCCAGATTTTTCTTCACCTTATTTTGGGTACACACTTTGTAGAGACTGTGTGAGCTTGCCGGCTCACACAGCTAATTTTCGGCCCTCGACAGATTAAATAAATATCCTCCTTCGAGTGGGCTCAGCAATTCTACCACTGAACCACTATTCTTCCCATATAACTATTAATAACTAGTTTTATTTTCATTTATAATTTATAATTTAGAGTTAATTCATGATTTATTTTCATTTGCTCAATTATTTAAATAATATATTTAATCAATAAACGTGAGTAAAATTCAAATTATATATAATATAATTATATATACAAAACGCTGAAATAAAAAATTGCTTTTCTCACATACAAAGTCGTTAAATAGGTAACTGAAGATGATCCTTTTCCTGGAAAACTGTTCCATGGAAGACGGTTTTTCCAAATTTTCCATCTTTATCCGGTAAATTGTGGCCTGCATACTAAAATTGGACTAAATACTCAGTTAAATAAATTTGCTTGGTTTAATAAGAATAAAATAAAAACCAATTTGAAACAAAACTGAATCCAGAATCCTCATGGGTATTGAAATTTAACAAGCTCGATGATAAGACCCGATAATTATATAACTTCAGTAATTAATCTTTTGTTTACATTTTATCCGGTTTTATTTCAATTTAAATACATTATCTGGGCAAGGTTTACTTTTAATTTAAACTTAGACATTGAGAACGTTTAGAATTGTAGAGGTCATTTCAACAGAAAATTTTTAAATGAAATATAAACAAAATATGAAAATCGTTGAAGAATACGAAAATTAACTAGATAAAACATTTTGATTGTCATAAATCAAATAAAAACAAAGTGGAAATGAAACTTTCTTGTGGTTACAAACTTTGGCTCAATTATTTTTAAGATAAAATCTAGTTTATTAATACAATTTTTAATAGCATTATTAGGAAAATTTATTGTTTGCAATTCTACTTAACGTCACTTATATACTACTATGGCTAATACGACGATACTACTGGAGTAGTTTGGCTATCCAGGAATGATTATGATTGGGATCTATAACGAGTACCTGCTACCCCACATGCCCGGGGCCGCCATTTTACGCACACTCCAAAAGTTACTAACCACTATATCACAGTTGGCTCTGAAAATAGAAAGTTCATATTGTTTGTATATTTTCGAATGTAGAATAGTTGGGACTATGGGAGACTGTAGAATATTTGGGGAAATCGAATGTTTTTCAGCACTGCATGAATTTCTGAGAGGACGAAGCTCAAATGTTTCTCTAGATTTCTTATGCCTACACAGAATATTATTTGCTTGCTTGTATCTTGTGTGTAGTGGATCCGTCTGAGTTAAAGATCGTGCAACTTTGTTTCATTTTAATGACCTAGTTTTATGAAACATTTATTATTGTAATTGTTATTCACATGTATTGAACTCATTATGTCTAAAATCAATAAGAAACCAAGAGTATATGAACATTCGGTGTATTAATATTAATTAGAATTTCTAGATTGTGAAAATGAATAAATCGAGAATCGGCTTATAGACTTTAGTCGTGTTTTGTCTACTTTTTGTTAGTCTTCTAAGTCTGATTTCCCCTTGAATAAACATTTTTAAAACCTGTTAGTTGAAAAAACAGCATGGCGGCCAATTACGAGATGCTTGTTTATTCATTCTGCATTACTTCCTGCTACTATGGCTAATCGAACGACGTTACATTGGGATTCCTAAACTTTAAACTTATCCAGGTATTATTAGGATAGGGATCTTTAATGAGTACTTTGTTCCACATAGGGTCGTGATCCTCAGTTTACGCCCCTTCCGAATGCTATAAAAATATGTTTTATTAATTATGTTAATGTCGCTCAGTGGCAGAGCGCTGGTTGAAATGCCGAAGATCCTGGATACTGGCAGGCATTAATTTAATATATCGCGACTGGAGATGGATCCTGTGGGATCTAGGATCCTTCTGAGACTCACCTAGTCTCTAGTAAGTGGGTAGCCAATCCCATATAAGGGGGTAAATCTGGCGGTTTAGGGTGATTTATGACAAATCACACTCCGTTGTCCATGAAACAGTAAACTCTCTACCTGGGTTGTAGTGATACAGGTTTTTTTTTTTTTAGTAATTATTAATAATAATTACCCAATTTATTATTTATTTTAATGCCCTAACTTTATTTTAAATTGGGTTCATTTCCAGATATTGGTCATTTTCCCCATAAACCATCAATATTGTATTAAAAAAAAATATAGTGCATCTGGGTTAAGTAAGCAACTAAATAATTACTATGAATATACTTTATTAATACAATTTCCTCTTTTAAATAGCACTTAATATATGTCTTAAGATATGGGCATTATTGATTAAGAATTATGAATAATGGAGGATTGCCATAAAATGCGTATTTAACGCAATTTAACACAAGGGTACTGATGCGGTTGTTCTTAGCAGGTAGGGCGATCTTCTCCCAAGCCAGCTTCCCCATCCCTTCCACTGCCTGTCTCGTCTCTTGAAGCCGTTTTCGACTCTAGGCTTCCTCTCAAGAAGGCTTCCTCTTCAAGTGATTCCCTCCGACTGCCTCCAGTACTTATTTTTTACATTCATATTTGTTTTTAATAATAAAGCCCGATATAGCTTTTCCGATACGTAGCACGAGCATACTTTTGACTTGTTTTCCACTACTTGCTATTTCTGAAACTCTACCATCTAGCAGGTACAACATAACGAGATGAGAGGATCTTGAGTGTTCCTATAGATCGAATAATCCATCGAACGTAAGAGGGTAGAAGGGCGGATAGGAAACTCCTGAAACCGGGCCTATAGAAGTTGGTCAGGGATAAACTTGTGTTCCAAACGTTACACTTTTCAACTCGGCTAAGATAGATGGCAGCCAACAAAGGCAGGGCAAACTTTCTGTCCTTTGCTTCCAGTCTCTATTCCTTACGCTCTTACTTCCAACGTTTCAATCTACGAGAAAGAGAAGTTCTTTTTCTCCATAAAATCTTGAACTTTTCTTCCTCTCGTCTTGATAGTTTGTACGAATCTTATTTTTTCATATTTGGAAAAACAAATCTGTACCAATGCAAACTATGAAGTGCCTTGGGTTCATTACTACCAGGAACTGTGTCATTTCTAAGCTAACGGTTGTGCAGAAAGGTAATTTGGCCTAGATCTCACACAATCGCCACATTTTTCCACATTATAGAGGCTGAGAGAGTCCTAGGAGGATCTGTAAATACCTCAGGGTCTATGGCCCTTGGTAGATTATCTGGATTTGAACCTATAAGTACGTGAAAGTACGTAGTAGTAATACATAGTTAGAAGAAAGTTTAAAGTCTCATTTTCAAAGATAAAAATTAAATAAAAAATAATTTTAAAAAGGGTGTTATTATCTTATTAACAGATATCCATTTGTATAATATTTAAGGTAGTTTTGCGTTTATGTACATAAATTATATTGGCGAGGAAAGAGTATATGCCTATTTTTTAATTTTAATCTGTATAAAGTTTGCCCCCTGCGTTTGTCATTCAGTTTTAATAGAAAGGCTACAGTTGTCAACTACTTAACTTGTTTCGCCGAGATTAAGAAAAGTTTTAACGAATTCCATCCTCAGTATCTGTGAATTTTTAATCCGGACGTGTCCGTTAATTTTTAACCGAAAAGCTCTTCCTAGTTTGTCCCTTAATTCAGAGCTGTTGAAGGATGCAAAGTAGTTGGCCAACTCTCTCAAACTCTGGCCCCTACATACATTACATTTGTATTTAGCCAGTAACTCAAAGTGCCGGATAGGTTTTTTTTCTCCTTTTTTATAATTTAACCAAAGCTTTTCCTCTGGTTTAATTGGCGGGAGTTTGCTATAGGAGTTTATTGCAATATTAACCTCATATTATTATTATATTACTCTATATATATTACTATTATAATATATAACCCAATCTGATAATACCAATCTCAACTTACATACTTCCATGGACTATTACCTTACCCCAAATCCATCATTCCTTTCGCGATTACCACTCTTGGAGTCTTAGTCTGCCCTTTGCATGTTTAACTGTTGTATAACATTTAAAGTTATATATAACTTAACTAATGGCTCGGCTCAGCAGTCTTGGCGAAACCCGGAACTCCCCGCTCCAAACCTCTCGGTCGTCTTTCAGATCTTGCTCCACGTCATCAATCCACTGTAGACATGGTCTTCCCTTCTGGTACCGTCCACTTCACATACCCTAGCCACTGTCCCCAAGTGTGGGCTCCTGATATATTTTCTGAAGTTGTAAATCTTCCTTCGGGGCGGAGTGGCTCATTGGTGGAGCATCCTGGTTCAAATCCCGCTGTAGGCCAAGACTTTTATTTAGACTGTTTGCAGCCGAAGATGGATCATATAGGATCTTGGACCCTCCTGGGGCTCACCCAGCCTCTATAAAATATTATAAAAATAAGGGGGAAAATCTGGCGGTTGAGCGTGACCTAGGACAAGTCACCTCCTTGCAGAACCGTTATCTATGAAATAGTATAGTCCCTACGATAACGGTATAGACCCGTGAACGGGTAACGGGTACGGTTGTAGTGGTACAGGTTTCAGGTATATCTTCCTTATTGTCTAAAATTGCTATAAATGCAGTGTAATATGATCTATAATTGGTAGAAAAAAGAATTTTCTGATTTGGACTAAGTAGGAAGTATAGTGGGCAAGTAAAGTTGGCGAGTTTCGGGTGACGAGTTCAATTCGATTTTCAACTTCATTAATAAAGTTTTGTTTTTTAATTATCTCTTTATTTGCACTACTGACTGATTTTTGATATATTTTTTTTATTGAATGCTGCTTTTTCATATTTATTTATTTTCTTTTACGTGGCTTCGACTGCTGAGGCCATAAGCGACGACTGCTCTTCTTATATTTCTTGGATTAACTTTGTGTGTTTTAAGTACATCAGAGGCTTCTGTAGTGTCGTATTGCCACGTTCCATTGTCCAAATCCGTTCTTTCTATTTGATGCTTCTTGCATTCAAATAGATGCTTTTGTACATCGTTACAACTTTGGCAGGCTGGTTGGTACTGCCCAAAAGTTAGATGGAGATGTGTCAGCTTAGTATGACCAATTCTTAACCTGCTTATTACACTGCATTTTTTTGGCGTTAGGCCTTCAGGGGGGATCCAAGCAGTGTTTTCTTTTATTTGACGGTGGTGGTTTTTTTGGAGGGCTGTTTCACTCTTCATCCCAATTTTCTTTAATTTTATTTCTTATCAGTGCCAGCCATTCTGACAAAAAGGTTGATCCTAACAAGGGAACGTCATCACTGCAGCTTTTATCCCTCCCATCAGCTGGTTCTTTGCCGCTTATGCCTACATGCGAAGGGTCCAATAATAGTGGAACTATTTATTATTTCCTTTTAAGGCCATATTCATGCTTTGAATTTTCTGTAAAACTGAGTTTCTTGTCCAAAGTTGTTCTAGTGCATATCACTGATAATGAGTCAGTTACTATGACAGATTTCTCAATGCCATTGTTTGTTATATGTTCTTATGCTTTTAAAATTGCCAATATTTAATATTCGGTTCACACGAAAAGATAGTTTAGCTCGTTCATTCACCATTTGCATGTGCTTGCTTCCGTCACTATACAACACCCCGCACTGTTCTCATATTTAGATCCGTCTGAGAAAATTAATTCATGATTAGGAAATTGGTTTGATATGATTTCACCGTATCTATATTTTTATCATTGCAGGTGTAGAGTTCTTTGAAAAACAAATTTTCATATTTGTTTATTCTATTTTAAATAAAATAGAGCCAAAAACTCAAAAAGAAACACCATTATTTATTATGATGCAATTGGGAAAAACCACAATGCAAAGCCTTATGTTTCAAATCCAGTAATACCTGTAATCGTAATTGTTATGTAATAATTGTTGTATGTTGAACGTCTTGGTGGCAGGGTTCTGTCTCATGTTTGGAGCCTGTTTGGGCTGTTCATCGTTGGGATGTATTACACCTTTTTCTTCGAGATGTGATTCACATAGTCCCTTTTTTTTTGTTTTTGTGTCTTGATAATGTCTGAATAGGCGACCGGTAAGTGGGTATATTACTGGATTTGAAACATAAGGCTTTGCATTGTGGTTTTACCCATTTGCATTATAATTTATTCTATTTTATTATTTTTATTCATTACATTTCTGCTTTCTCTAATTCTTATACATTTTATCTTACCAAATGTTCTTAAAATGCTATCAATAGTCTTGATTAGGATTACTTGATAAGGATATAAGTCAAGAAGGATGTATTTCTATTTATACGCCTAGAAGGAATTACGGGAGAAAATCTAGTCTCCTAAGTAGAGCATATCAAAGACAGCGCTATGTCTTTTCTACCATCCCAGCCTTTGTAACTGACAGACAATTATTCAACAACCTTGTGCAATAATTAGAGCTTGTCTCGGGAGGAATCTACGTCTCGGCAATAATTGAATTTGTGAGGACGCAATTTTAATTGGCACTAAGCGTGTTTTATGATGCGCTTCGCTTGACTAAGGACATTTAATATATAACTAGCGATGGGAATTTAACGCAGTCCTAATATAACTGCTAATTAGGAAATTAATTAACATTAGGTGATACAGTTTAAGTAAGGGGATTAAGTCTGATAAGTGTTATCGGTTGGCAGTAAGTTCGAAGCAATGGAGAAGTACATATTTACGAGCTATATCAGATGAAGATTTTGCTCAGCAGATTCCATCAAGTCTAATTAACGACGAGCAATTACGTAAATTACTTTCGAATGTCCTTCCATCTTCTTGTGCAATTAAACTTATTTGTTTTAAGCAATAAAGAATGAATTGTATTGCTGTGCCGTGTCTAATGCAAATCCTCGTTCGAAAGTTCTAGAAACTAATAATTCTCATTAAAATGAGAGAAATCCATACTTATTGGTGCGGACTATAGAGGTTGCAATAAAAATAAAATAATATAAAATCATTTTATAGAATGACTAGGTTTTGCCCACGGCTTCGCTCACGTGGAACTTGGTCTGCCAATTAAAGTTTCTTGACAGATCATTTTAGATTAATTTTAGCTATAAGTCGTACATCCGAAATTTCAGATGTCTATCTTCAAAACTGACGGATTCCATACAAACTTTGAGCCTCTTTTTACTAAGGGGGAAACCCTTGGGGGTGGAATTATTCAAATTTCTTTCTTAAATTATACAAAGAATCTGCAAATTTCAAGATTCTAAGTTCAGTGGTTTCTGCTGTGCGTTGACCGTTGGGCGTGTTAGTCAATCAGGTTACAGCTTTATGTAAGAAGCTGTAATTACTGTAATACTGTATATATTACTTAGGGGTAGAATTGCGGAAAAATCCTTTCTTATGGGATGCCTACGTCATACAAAGAACACACCCTCCAAATTTAAGGTCTCTACGATCAGCAGCTTAGGCTGTGCGTTGATCCGTCAGTCAGTCAGTCATTCAGGACAAAGCATTTTATAGGTATACATGATGCAGAAAATTTATGGTGTTGCCATTTAATATAATACTTTTAGACAAATGCTGCATTCCACGATTAATGACATGAATCTAAAATTCTTTTGTAAATAAAACCAGTTATCATTTCGCAATACGACTGACAAATTTTTTTTTTTATAGAATCTGCTTTTTTTAATAAACAGTAGAACGTCGATTAGCCGAATTAATTTTAATTAATCAATTTTATTTGTTTTTATTACTATTTTATACAGCTGTTCAGGATTTCTCGCTCAAAGTGTCTTTCCTTGTCGTTTAGCTTCCTGACATAGATCTTTCAGCCTCTGACTCCTTCTTGATCGTTCTTCTGGAGAAAACTTAAGTCTTTCTTTGGGAGAATCCTTCACACCTGCAACTACGTACAAATCGTATCTTATTCCACTCTTCGGTCTGTCCATTGTTTGCCATTTTTTAGTCCAGATGTACCTCCTGAAGCTATAGAGGTTGCAATTTCCATTTCTCTTGAAGGCTGTTAAATTTGTTAGCCAACCACTCGGCCGCCATTCGCTTAATGCGCCTACAGAAAATCAACCTTTAAACTTGTCATATTGGTCTTGGTTTTACCTCAGTTGATATTCGTATCCATTTTCAGGTAAACATATATCTGTTATTAACGGTTTAATAAATTTATGATTAGGAAACTATTTCGTATATATATATATATATATATATATATATATATATATATATATATATATATATATAGGGAACTTTATTTTGACTTATTATTTTTATAATCGTCCATTTTGATCGAAAAAGAGACGAAAATGTTAATTCCACATATATGTATTCAAGGCAAGGACAAAAAAAAATTAGAAAAATCATTTTTTTAGATGGAAAACTATTCTTTATTGTTTGGTATTTGTTTCCAACAATAACTGCCTATATGCAAGCGGTATAAGAACTGTTGGTTCATTCATCTAATGTTAAACGTAAAATAATCGGATTCGCCGACTAATTCTACTAAAAAGGTTCATAAAATTTAATATTATACTTATAATCCTGACAGAAGTATAAATACATCGATCTCAAAAAGCATCTAAACAGTAATTTACTTTTTTCGAGAAGAAAAAAAAAACCCAAGTCATTCGGATTACTATTTTTTTCCAATCTTGTGAGTAATGTAAAAACGCCATTTACAGAACGGTTTAAATAAACCAGCCGATAAGAAGTTTGTGGAAATTGCGCAAGAAAAAAAATAGCAAGATGGAAATAACTTTCATCCTTGAAGTCCTGAGCGGCTTCGCAATAAATAATTGCTGGGAAGTTTAAAGACCTTTATGATAACCCTCGTTAAAAATTGCAAATTTTATCTTCGGCAGATCTGAGAACAGGAAATGCAACTACAAATTATTTCCAACGAACAATCACGTTCTACGAAGTTCCCATCCATTGTTTCCACATTTTTAATGTTTACAATGTTAATAATAAAGGAAAGATGGCTATAATACCATCTATCATAGCCTTTATACATTCGTCCACTGAATCCTGTGGGCAAATTGGCTGTTTGTTTTCCCCAAAAAACAGCTGGACCAAAACTGTTCTAACAATTTTTACTGAAACACCTCAAATTATAATATAATTATCTTTTAGGTATATTAAACAATATATTATTAATTTTATTAACATGTGCCACTACATCCCGTGATCGAGCCTAGGGTTCAGTACATAGTAGGGATTGCACTGTGTCAAGGACAACAGTTGTGCTGGGAGATGATTTGTCCTAGATTACACTCAACCGCCGGATTTTCCCACTTTATTGAGGCTGATGCTGAGTCCCTGGAGGGTACTAGATCCCATATGATCCATATCCGGCCGCTAACAGACTAAATAAAAGTCTTGCCGGCGGCGGGATTTGAACCAGGATTTTCGGTATAGCAACTCAGTGCTCTAACACTGAGCCACTCCGCTCCATTAAACAATATACCTGTAATGAATCGCGATCTAGACAGTTGTATAGTGTGTTGTTGGTTATATATAAATATTTCTATATTTTAGCATAGGAAGGAGACGACAATCCTGGGTACAATATTCTACATAACAGCTTTTCATCTACGCCCTATCCAAAGTTCGAATAGCCTTGATGATTGGCGACCTTCGGAACGAAAATGGCACTTGAAGAAGTAGAAAAAATACATTATGCTGAACATCATATTCACCTTTATACGTATAAATGAACAATCTATGATCGTTTGAAGGACCAATGACAACTTTAATGCTAAATATTGGGCTTATAGTCTTAGAGATTTTTTAAATATTTTCATTACTCGATTTGCACACTTTATTTACCTTAAAACGTGATGTATTTATCAAATTTCTACACAGGATTAAACATTTTTTTTTGTTCCCTCTCCTGCTTTGCCCTCATTCCTGGGGAAGAAGCTCAGTTCGGATGCCCCAGGCAAATTGTAAATAGGGTATGAATGTGTACATTTTATATTTTTTATTTTTTTTTATTCATTATTATTTTTTTTACTTTATTTTATTATCATTTTCCCATTAACTTCTTTTTATTACCGCATGTATATATTTATTTATTTTATTTCGTTTATACCATTGTTTTGTTATGGAATGATTGTAAGCTACACAGCACCATTACTTATTGCCCACAAGTGGCAGATTGTAATGTTTCATTAAAGTGGTTAATAATAATTTAAAAATTTTGTTCCCTAAAATAAAAAATATTGATCGGAAATGCTATATAATTATTTATTATTCCATTGAAAGCTACTTCTCGGACAGAATGTTCCATTATAGAAAATAAAAGCTGGTTGGTTCATTATTACTTGGTACAAAAGCCACTATGTAAATTATAAATGCTCGTATTCAACTGACATCGTACCGTAATATTAGCATATTCCTGGGATGTTCATCACAAAAGAGATCCATTGTTTTGTTAGCAACAATAATATTTGTTGAACTGTTTTTAGCAGAATGCATTTATACAAAATTGAAAAAGAAATTGAACTGAAATGCTCAATTTGTGCTGTTTGTATTGTAGTTTCGAAATTACAATAATGCCAGGACCTCACCTCTACTATCTAATATTCTAACTTATGAGAGGACTTAAGATGTATTATGAACATTCACGGCTCGATGAAATATTAAACCATAATGAGATGGAATGCCATTAGGGGCCGTATTAAGGATGAATGATGGCAAATATTTTGTCAATATTACATAGTTTTCCTGAAACAATATCTTCCCTCTAGTCGTTTGTAGCAATTATGATTATCGAGATAATTAGTTTGGAATGAATTAATAAGGTCAATTCGAGTAATTTTCCAATATATTATCATTTATTTGAGTAAAGAATTGTCTTACTTCATAATGTGGAATCGAATTTATAAGTAAGAAATTAAAGGAAAACTATACCACATCAACCCATTAAAGGCCTTGGGTTTAGCACACGGTCGAGACTGTAATGTTTCAAAGCCAACAGTTGTGAAAGGAACTGATTTGGAATAGATCATACTGCCAAGTTTTCCCCATAACTAAGGGTACCCACTTTACAGTGCCCCAAAAGGGATGGCTTCGCAAAAGCAGATAAATTTAGTTTTCCACTTTTCTTTTTTCATTTTTAAAATATTCTGTTAATAAATGTGATATATATATAAATTATTTTAAAAAAGAAAATTTCCATTTTAATATTTTTATCATTATTTTATAGACAATTTTTCGCAATAATCTAAATGAGCGTTCATTATTTCGTCCTCCGGATTATTAATTTATTCAAGAAACTTATCACATTTATGTTACCATCCCTATGGCTAATAGTAGACCGATTTTAATTGTTTTTTAAATTTTTATTAAATTTCGAATTCAAAACGTTTATTATTTTTGAAGAGTGCTCGAATGTGAAAAAAAACAACATTATTGCTAAAACCTTTGGGAGCGGAGTGGCTCAATAGTAGAGCGTCGCGCCGAAGATCAAATCCCGCTGCAGAAATGTATTTAATCTGTTAGCAGTCGGAGATGGATTCTACGGGACCTAGGACCCTCTTATGACTCACCCAGACTTTAAAAAGTGAATACCCAAAATAATGGGAGAAGTTTGGTTATTGAAATCCATCAAATCCATCCCACGATAACCGTTGTCCAAGAAACAGGGGCCAACAGAAGGAGCTTTTTTGGTTACTCGCTATTTTAAGGTTCCTTGTATATGATTTTTTGTCCATAACCTGTGCAGGGAGTTTAATCACTAAGGGCTAGGTGCCTCGTGCTAATGTGAGTTATAATCAGAATGAGTTATTTCTCCCGACGCGCGCTCTATTTAAGGCCTAACCTCTCTCATTATATATCATCCGGTAAAGCTGTAATTTATTTTAATTGGTGTTCAGAAAGCACACATAAAGCTGGATAGATGTTCAAAATCTGATTAGGCGACTTTTAGAGGTGTTAAATCTATGGTAATGGTCTGCTAGGGTGTTATCGATTTCGCTTATCTTTTGCCACAGTCACTCGAATCCAAAACAAATATTTGAAGGTTAAATTCCAAGAACGACCATGATTATGCAGCAATACCTGAAACTTTAAAAGTTTATGAAGTCCTTATTAATTCCTAGCAAAACGAGTATTTGCAGTACTTAACACTTCTGAAAGTAAAATATGCACATACAGCTTGTCCGTTTTAGTTTTTATGTAAGCTTCCCTCTGCCGTTTTAAACAACTAAAAACAATATTGTTCTCCTACGACCCCTGGAGAGTCTTGGCTTTAGTGCATGGTAGTGACTGAACTGTTTCAAAGACAAAGTTTGATTTTAAATTTAAGGTACGTGAGCAATAGGTATTTCATTAGCGTTGAAAGCCCACGAGTCTGTTACATAACTTATTTCTAAATAATTTATGAATATTTTGCGGGTCTATTCCTTTCTGCTCAAACGTTGCCTAATATATGGTTTAGAACCGTACTCCCTCCTAATGAAAACGCTCGAACTGATGTAGCCTTTAAAGAAAGAAATAAAGAAGTTAAGTCGGGAGTAGTGGGGAGATATACAAGTGATATTAGAGTCACATCTTATGTCCCACATCGGAAAGTTTATATGAGCGGAACATATGCGGCAACAATGTGGAGCGATGTGGAGGCCTCCGCTTTGTGACATAAAACCACTGAAATGTAGAAGGCATTAAAGTGCCCATAAAGTTGCGGGTGAGGCATCAGCTTCACTTTACTGCATAACATTAAGGTATCACTTCCTGCACGTAGCAATTCTAATTCGCTTACCCAAGGTGGAAGTATAATAATAAACAATATTATTAGTAATAAATCAGTAAATAATATTTATAGGAATAAAAAATAAAAAGTAAATAGTATGTCAATCGAATATTGTTTACATTAAAACACCTTTATTTAAAAAATATTCCAATATTTGACTGCATTGTATCATAAATTTAAAAATTCATCAGAGTAAATAATATTACGTCGATGAGTGCAGGTAATAGGACTTATAGTGAATTCGGAAAAAAAACTTTATTTATGATTTTTAACCGAAATAGTGCACATTTTGGCGGTGTCTTAAAAAGGAATACGTTTGAACATGTCAAGAAATTTTAGTACTCGGTGTATAAAATAGGGCAACCGAGTGAGCTATTTGATAATTTCAAGTGATGCACTTTAATTCCTAAAATAAACTATATTAAATTATAAAAAATAACTAGTGATATCGAAAAATACGTTTATTAATAAAGTTCATTCAACTAAGTTTGTATTTATTTTCTTAATATAATACATATTATTCTGAACTAAAAGAATGTTTTAAGACGATAATTTCTCTGGTCCATTCGTCTTTTTAAAATACTCAAAATTTGGGTTGATTTTGACCCGCGGCCCAAAAGGTTGGCGTACCCTAGTTTTGCGATTATTAGAAACTATAAAATTAAAATGAACTTGTGGCTATGGCCTGGGAATGTTTCTTATTTTTCGGTTCGAAGTTATTAAGCTCGCGGCTTTTGTTAAAAACTTAAACATTTGAACTTCATTCCAACCGTTTCTTATGGATGTGAAACTTGGCCGTTAACGTTGAGGATGAGCAACGTCTTATTTAGGTATTCGAAAATAAAGAATGCCTAGAATATTCTGTCTGAGTAAACAGGATACTTTAGGAGATTACACAATACGGTATCGCAGACAATCCGGTTAATGTAATGAAAGTTGAAGCGTCAAGGGGATTGTTGGGGTGGGCGTATAAAATTTATGGGCTTGGTAACAAACTATTTTCTAAATTTTTTATTTTAATATTATTGTGATTATTTAAATATTTTTATTTTGAAGAGAAAAGGTTTGTCCTGGTCGGGATTCGAGCCCTGGTCGTCCGCATCTCTAGTTGCAACAAACCTTTTCTCCTCAAAATAAAAATATTTTCTAAATTGTTAAGTACTGGTTCGATTGGTTAAAGTCCCAGGAGTAAACTAACGAGTTAGTTGGAGGATTTCTTTAAGAGTCTACGGATTTGGGTCTGCGTAGTAGCCCGTGGACGCAAGTTGGTGAGCTACAATTGGTGGTATCAGCATCGAGCATTTGGGTTCCCTGAGCCTTTTGTCATTTTGGAATACAATTTGTTTTAAATATATCGATACGTAGCGTTAGAATATTTTTTTAGTATTTTTAAAACTAAAATATATAGTTATATATGATGAGTCTACTGTACACTCTATATATTGTTAGATTTGTTTGTGAAAATATTTGCCACTTAGCCCAAGTTAACTTTATGTTTTTAATTATTTATTTAAAAAAATACTAGTACATCCACACTTCCAACCCTCCTGTATAATTTAAATAACGAAGTTTTGCATGGTATTGTTTAAAATTCAGTTTAGTTGTGAACGTTCGGTTTTGTCGGCGTTCTAAGAGACCTGTAGCATACAGATAAAAAATAATAAAACCGCCAAGTCTGAACAATGGAGGTCTGCGTAGGGCTGTATCCTTCTGACACATCGTTTTTTTTATTATTTATTTTATTTTTTATACTATATTGTACATATTAATTCAATTTAATTCAGCTTTAAGCCTTGCATGTGTTCTGGGATAGTTTTTCCTGATCCATTCTATGCTAGACCCAGATATCATTTTGTATACATTTTCGACTTTGGTTGGGCCATATATTTTTCTCAGGATTTTCCTCTCCCAAGCATTAGTAAATAACGATAAAAAATCTCTCCTATCGCTGTGTAAGTGACCATGCTTCACTAGCATATTTCACAATTGATCAGAGAACTAGTAAATTATTATTTACTATTTTGAAAGTATACCTATTATGAACATTGATGATTGGGGAAATTTCTAATTTAAATTGTCTGCGTTTTTCATCATCATCATCGTCATCAGTGGCGCAACATCCCAATTATTGAGTCAAGGCCCCCTCAAGCAGCCATTCTCCCCAAATTCCCAAGTTACACACACGCCACACTTACAGATGAAGGTTAACTACAGTAAATACCTTAAGATTACCTTGCGTAGGTAGCTGCCCCGGATCGGGGAACAATTCAGAAGGATCTTAAGCTATGTCCACACTATTAGACCGTTACTAAAACCTAGTCTCAGAGACCTGGTCTAAGCTGGTCTCGCTAGACGGTTGCAGAGCTGCTGCTGAGACTAATCCCCGTTGCTAAGACCAAAATCGCTGGTGTGTCTCCCGATCCGAATGGGAGACTTCATGCAACGAGACGAGACACGGCCCAGCCTGAGCAGGATCCATAATTGTTATTGTCATTATAAATTGCGATTATATCTACATTTTAATAATAATTAATGTACACTTTTAGGTTTTCACGGCCACTATTATTACAAAAGTCTTCGTTCATTTCTTCTGGTTTAGACAATGTTGATAAATTTTTCGCCAACGTTTCACCTGCTGACTTCTTCAGGGCTGGCGAAACGTTGGTGAAAAATTTATCAACATTGTCTAAACCAGAAGAAATCAACAAAGTATTTTGTAATAATTAATGCATTTATAGATGATAACTATCATGTGTATACTTAAAATTATTATAATAATTCAATTATGTTAATTATAATATAATTAAAATGACCGGTCTTAATTTATTTAACATTACGATAGTCGCGCGTATCTGTCAGATATGCAGTGGAAATGTTCATTTAACCTTCTTTGATCCTTGTCGGTTTTAATATTTCCCTCTTCTCACGACCCAACACTACCATACCAAAAATTTCTACAATAAACAGTTAAAGTGTTGTGTATTTGAGGAATACGTAAATTCAAGTAGTTTTTTATATCTTGTTATTAATTATTCAATGTAAAATTTGAAATTCATTGGTAATTTAAAAAAGCGAATAAATTGAATATTCCCTTGATCCAAACTATTATAGACCATACTATTACTATTATTTTTTATTTTATTTTTCATATAAGCGCGACCTTTAATCATTGCATCAGTCTTTTTCAGTTTCTTGCAAACTTGTATTTTATTTCAGTGTGCTATCTTATTTTTTATCAAATAAGACAAAAATAGTTTTAATTTGAATAATGCTTTGGAAGTGAAAGCTGTGCTTAGTGCAATCATGTGTGATGAAGACGATGAAATTGATCAAGATATCCCGTCTTTCCTGGAAATAATTGTTAAGTATAATTTGATATAGCTTGTCGTTTTCAAAGTGTAAATTTGTATTTTTTTCTGAGTTCCTTGAGAAGCTGTATATCAAAAAAAAAAAAACCGTTCTATATTACATGTTTATTTTAAAATAAACTTTTATTTTAATTTTTTAATTTTGAGAAACGCAAGTAAGCTACACTAATTCTTCATAAATACACAAGAGTTAAAATAAGTTGTTTTTGATTTTCACTATTACCTTCACTGATCGCATTTGTTATTTTTTTTCAGAAATTTGAAAAAATATTATTTATTCGTTGATTGTGGGGAAACGCGAGAAGGTTCATATAAGTAATAACAGCCAATAAAATGTTTAAATATTTTATTTTGTATTTATTAATGAATTTTTAATAAATTGAATTTTAGGCAAACCGTGTGACCAGATGTTAGTACTAGCGTAAGGAAAGTCAGTACTTGTGGGTTTATAAAGTATTGTCGAAGGAATCCGTAGTCAGCGAGAAGTTGGCACGACCATCAACATTCACGTTTTCGCGTTCTTTCATTTTTAATAATCATAAAAGCAAGAACTCATTCCGCACCAAGCAATGTTCTCCATTGTGTATTGACTAAGATTGGTCTAGAAACTCAAATAGTAGTGTTGACGCCAGACGAGACTAATCCGGCTGCTCTTAGGCCGTCGCAGAGACCGTTGCTTAGACGGTCTAAGGTTTGTCTCGTCTATAGGCAGGCAAATGTCTAATAGTATGGACATAGCTTTAGGTGGCTGCCCCACCACAAGACTAGGATACAGACTTTATCTTTGCTTGACTAATTTTATCTGATAAAAATGAACATAATTAGCCATTTTACTTTATAAAAAAAAATTACTGTGAATAAAGTTCAGCGATGAAAACATCTTGTTAATAATATAGGGTCAATGAATTTTGTAGTATAAAAGTACATTTTCTTATATCATTTCCCACTGGCGCCACACGACAGTATATGTGCCTATCTAATGTGGTTATATTTGTGGAAATTGCTCTGCCTGTAAACGGGAGAGCATTCCGTTATACCAATTCACTTCTCCGCTCTAATATCTCGCTTATTTACATTTTTGTAATAAAGCGTTCCTCTCCTTGTGTAAGTTTAAATTGGGCACACAACTTACTCTTCATATGCCAAGAGTAAACACTATTTAATATGAAGATGTCTGCTTCCTTTTTCTTATTCTAACAGTCCCGTCAAATTATTATTGTTTGACTTGAATTAGGACAGTTTAATTTTTTCATTTGATCTTAATAATTTATATTTATTGACCATTATTAAATTCTGGAAAGCATTAATAATGAAGATTATAGGGTCCATTCAAACAATATTTACAGAGTCCATGAAGGAATGGATGATCTGTATATCTTATCAAGTGTAGCAGATTGGATGTTCACTTATGGATGGAATGTGATATCTGATATTACAAGATATTAATAATATTTCGAATGAGTCATTCTATTCCATCAAGATATTTTAAAACTGTACCACTACAAACCATGAAGGGTCTTGGATACAATATATGTATATATATATGGATATAATATATGAGAGGTGATTTGTCCTTGACCACGTTCAACCACCAGGGTTTCCTCCAATTAAGGGTACCCACTTTAGAGGTGTAAGGCCCAGGAGGGTCTCCAGATCCTACTGGTTACATCTCCGGCTGTTAACACTGTTAACGCATTATTTGCCGGATGTGAATTCGGGACCTTCAGCACGGGAACTCAGCGCTCTACCACCGAACCTTCCATAAGCCATATATTGATAACGATTGTCGAGTCGATATTCATAAATAAATAAATAATAGATTTGGTGACAGTTTCGGCCTCAAAATAAAATATTATGATTGGCGAAGTCACAACGGTAGAAACACGAGTTTTTTTTTTCAAGTTTTGAGTTTCAACCTAAGTCTATTTTTTTATTATTATAGGCGTTCCAACATGGGTTGCCTGAACCTACCAGCTCAACGCCTCTCGATCCATCCAATCCTCTTCCTGGAGACCTCTACCGGCCATCTCATCCTGGACTCCCTCCACCCACCTGTTTCTGGGCCTTCCGCTTATTCTCCTCATCTTTGTGCACATACGGGAGCTCATAGCAACCTAATTTCAAATTTCCTTAGTGTGACTAAATAGTCACTAAATTTCTTTAGTGAAACCGTGGTACAAGCAATGTGGGGATGTTGGGTCGCTCATTGATGGCGAACAGCTACTACTTCTTCGCTGACGACCAGGTCGTGTTTGCATGGCGGAAGGTCTATCGCGAAATGATGGTGAATGCCCTAAAGATGTGCTACGAAACGGGGGATTAAAAATTAACTTCGAGGAGACAGAGTATATGGCCGTTGGATATCCTGATACAAATGCGCTTCTGGTGGACAGGGAGGCCTGTAAAAAGGTAAATATATTTAATTACCTGGGATCTTATTTGGTTACTACCGGAACGTCTGAGTATGACGTCAGAAGAAAGGTGGTGCAAGCCCGAAAAGCTACTAGAATGCTGCATCCGCTCCTCTGGAATACATTGATCTCAGCAGAAAATAAACGCCGTATTTTCACATTCATAATCGAATTTATCCTGACTTATTTTTCGGGAACCTAATTTTAAATTTCTTTCTTTATCTCTAATATCTTTTATTAAAAAAAGAAAAAAGTGAGCAACTTATCATAACTTCTTCAAAACTTTAATTTGTGACAAGGTGACTGGGCAAATACAAACAAGAGTCGCTGCTGTGATCGAAAACAAAAAACAAGGAAGTCTGATCTTTAAGGAAATACATGAGGAAAATTTCCTAAAAAGGAAAAACAGAGTTAAGTTAAAGAGAATAAAAAACCTATTACATTAATAGAGGAAGGAATTACTAATGAATCCTATCTAACATGAAACTTAATTAGTGACTTAATCGCCACACTAAATAATTTCTATGTGGCTATTTAGGACGAATATAATTAATGAAAGGCAGGTATTCATTAGAATTGATAAGAGTTATCAAATGGGTTCCATTAAGGTCAGAAACGATCGGGTATAGGATATGGGATTCGGCAAATTAAGGATATGGTATAGGAACTAAATTTGCTGATAATATAATCGGGTGCTTATGAATTTAAATTAATTTGAAAAAGCATGTTAACCAATCGTGGCCTAGAATTAAAAAAAAGAAAGAAACTAATGAACTCTTGTATAAAAGAAAAATTTACACCAGTATTGACAGAGATTATTTTTAAATCAATAAAGTGATGAAACTAAATTATTAGAATATATTTTCAAAACTATATATTTAGAATTATTTTAAGAACAAAAAAAACATTGCAATTACATTTAATGTACGTTATATACCCTAGGTCGCCCCCAGGAGGTGTTAAGACTTCTTAAAGGATGTAAAAAAGCCTTAATCATAGCGTCCTTCGTAAGCGACCTAAAATGGCATCCTGAGCCGATCCTGTGTAAGCTACTCACTAAAGATCCCTATCTTAATTGTACCTGGACGGGAGTGAGTGGCTCAGAGCATGAGTAGCCATATCGGAAATCCTGGTTCAAATCCCGCAGCAGGCAAGCCTTTTATTTTGCCTCATTTCATCCAACATCTATAAAATGTTATAAAAGTAGGGTACCCCAAAATAAGGGAGGATCTGGCGGTTGAGCGTGATCTAGGACGTCACCTCCTGGCAGAACCGTTGTCCATGAAACAGTACAGTCTCTACCATGTACTGAAGCCCAGACCCGTTTTTTTACATTTACTTAAAAGATTATATAATGTAATTGATATAAAAATAAGGGAGTGGAGTAGCTCAGTGGCAGAGCGCTGAGTTGCTAAGATCTATAGTGTTGCTGTTAATTATTTAATCTATTAGCAGCCATATATGGACCGTGCGTGTACTCATATTTGATCGAGCATTATCTTCAAGTCACCTCCCAGCAAAACCGTTGTCTTAGAAACAGTACTGTCTCTAACACATTAACCCAAGACCCTTATTTTAATCATTAAACTATTCTGTTCTTTTTAATGTTTCTTACTGTTGATAGGATTTGCAAAGCCACCCTTGGCCTGACTCTGTAAAGTGGATACCCATCATTGGTAGCGGGATACCGGGGTTGCCTCCCTTTTGATTAGAACTATGGCGGCTCTATTTGCGTATCTCCTTATCTATAATTTCTTTTCCTTCATCGCCAATATATATCTCAACATCTCAGGAAATACTTCATCTATTCCGGCTGATTTCCCTAGTTTCTTATCTGACAGTGCCTCGTCTATGTAGTCGTTCTCTTTCCAAACTCTCCTCTCGAGATACACCAACGAAAACAACACCTTCTTCTAGCGATTCTACGAAATATTCTCTCCGTCGTTCTATAATTTGATTACTATTTTGTAGAATATTTCCTACTTTGTCTTTTATATGCTTTAGCAATTTCAATAAGTCATTTCATGATTTTACAAAGCAGTTTATGGTTTACCTTTAAGTCAATTTCCATCGTGTGGCCCAAAACTTTTCCAACCATTCGTATTACTTGAATTCTCCCTGTTCCTCTAGTATTGTTCATAATTGTATTGGGTCTTTTTTCAAGATATTTACCATGAGCTGTAATGGTACTGGGATAGTTTTGAATTCCTGTGTATTCCTATTTTCCTTGTCGACTTTCTTACTAGAAATTATTAGGAGTGTGCAAAATTGAGGGCTCCCACTGAACCACTGTCCGATTAGCGATAGCAGTGATCTTAAATGAAAAAGCAAACAATACTTTCGCTTATTAAAGCTTAAGAAAATAGTATGAAAATTTGATTTTGTTAAAAATGGACAACAATTTATTTTTAGAATGAAAAGATTTTTAAATGAATATATTCAACTTTTTTTTTTTTGGAATTACCGCATCCTTGATGTTTTTTGACATTTCATCTAGTTCAGCTCCACATTTCTGCATGATATAAGCGTATTTATTTAAATATGAAATGACAATGTCTGAACAAAAAAATATTATTAATATAAAAAATAAAATCGACTATGGAAATCCGATAAAGTAATTTCGATAGCAATATTCGTCTCTGTGACGTAATCAACTCGTACTTGCTATGCTCCTTAATCTAATTGTTGGCTTTCAGCGAAGTTGACATTTATGAATATTGAAGCTCTATGAAGCAGTCGCGTGCCTTCCCATGCAAGTGTATTCCATTCCTTGCATGTGTGCATGTCAAGACACAGCATGCTCCTTGCGTCTCTACGTGTAAACATACAGTAATTAATGATTTTGATTTGGGTTACGGCGTATTAGTTAATTACAGTAGATCCATAAAGTATGATACTATCTTAACTATTTTAAGCTTTATCAAACTGTTTTTACATCCCAAATGCATTTATAAAAAATATTCTTTGGCTGCTCACGCCATTTAATGAGGCTTGAAATTTGACTTCTTAAAAGGATTTATTACTCCTTGAAATTTGACTTCTTAAAAGGATTTATTACTCCTACTTGCTATGCTCCTTAATCTAATTGTTGGCTTTCAGCGAAGTTGACATTTATGAATGGATAACACGTTCCTGGCGTTCTTGTTCAGTCAATTTAATCTCTTAAAGACACGACCCAATTCTATTTTATCTATTATATTTATGAATTAATATGAAACATTTTTTATTTATAATGGAGATGCCGTTTATTTATTTTATTAATGCTTAGTCAGAACAATTTCATTGAGGTGGCAAAGAAGGGATATCTGAGGCCTTCAGAATCAAAAGAGGATAATTCCAAAATTTCAACAAAGGGACTTTTCTAACACGACACTTTCACATCTTTTTTCTCGTGGTATTAGTCCATTTCTGGACTTGATGTTACGGGATCATAAAGCATTACTTGCCTGAGCTCGTGAAAAATGTGTTAAAATCAATTTTTTAAAGTTGTATTTATCCGCTTATCATCCTGAATGCCTCACAGTACATATGGTTTACACTTTACTTTAAATGGAATTTATATTCTAGGACACGAACATTCCTTGTACGCGATATTTGTTTTACTTGTATGTTGCCGGTTGTCCCGTTTACACTTGTTCTTATATTGTACCCGTAATATATCTTGCTTGGAAAGAGATATCTATATATATATATATATATGAGTGGTAGATTATGTATAATTATACTAGGAGTCTATTAAAATTGTGTATGGTAATTTTAAAGTTACCTATAAGTGAAATATCCATTTGTTCTTTCGAATACCATTGATACATTGAACTGACCTTGCATATACGCCTTCAATCCGCCAGTGGTCAGGGCCTGCAAGTGGATAGGAGGGAAGATGTAGAGAGCGTCCGTAGACACAGAAAGGAAGAGCACTGAGCACAGAACCCTGCACAACGCCATGCTTCGCGAACTCCACTGATCCCAGCCACTTATAGAGACTGACGTCCTTGCCACTCGAACCCCACTACCTCCCACCTGCCGTTCCTCGGGTCTCAATAACCGGTCAATGGATCCGCTACCTTACTGACCTTGGAACTGGAACGAAAATAACAGTTACTTATCGTTTCGTTTCAGGAGCTAACAAAATCACCGATCATTTCCGTGTATTTACTCGTAACTTTTGACTTTGACTTTTTCAAATGATTCTTCGGTTTAATGTCTAACTTTTATGTTTACATTACACATGAATATTTTCGAACTACATATGTTGTTTATTCATTTTACGCCATTTCATGCTGCTATAGCTGTGCCGATGATGATACAGAAGGAGTCCTAAATTTGGCCAATTTAGTAAAACTACATATGTTAAAATGACCGATTGTTGATAGTCAATATTCTACCATCAATTCTAATAATAGCTAGGTTTATCTGAAGTTTCTTGGTTAATTCTTGTTATTTTAAGCGTTGACTCTCTAAACCTTGTTATAAAATTAATTATAGTTCTGCAAAGTTAGACACAACTGAAATCTAGGACATGGCGATAGTAAAAATAGCTGTAATTTATTTCTTGTTAATAATCCTGACTCGCGTGCAACTTTCACTAACCCTATTGATTGGTAAGTGAATAAAAATAAACTCTATAATATATTTATATATTAATATGTAATACAATATATTTCATTCTGTTTTTCATATTTCATTCATCATTCATTATTATCCATCATTACATCAATACGCCTACAAAATTAGAAGGTAGAATTTGTTATAAAAATGAAAATCGTTTTATGCTAGATTAACAAAAAAATATGAAATAAATGAAATTTTAACTGTAAAAACCATATTATCCCTTGAATAAAAAAAAATCTTGTTAAAAATGTCAAGGTCCGCAATCACTTATTGATGAATGTAATAGCTTATTTTTTTTATTGGATATCTCACTGAAGAGTGTTTTGTATTCATACAAAATACGAAACTAAATGAGATTCAATGTTGTGGGATTATGATTTTGGAGAATAATGCACGTTTAAATGTTTGCGTGTAATTTTAGATTAGATATTTGTTTAACGAAACAAATTAAAGAAATATTCTCCTTGTATTTGAATCTGTATCACTGTTTGTAACAAAACTGTATCAAGTGATCAAATTCACAAACGGTTTTTGTCATTATAGTCAGATAAAGAGTATTTCATTTTTTTTTCAAACATTTAAACGCGTCTTTGCTCAACTCAAAAAATTGACCAATAATTAAAAAAAATTTAAACGTATCAGTATAGACGTTTTCTCTCGAATGCTCTCGAACGCACAGAGTACTTAATCTTGTGACGCAATTCATTGCGAACTTATTCCAGGTCAGTTATATTCTATTACGACACGCTTCCTTGACAATTTTATGCTGATGACTCTCTATGCACACTGTTGCGTCTTAGTGTTCCCGGGTTCTTTACGGGTGAAATGACTCTGAATGAGGTGAATATAAGTGGATGTAACTGTTCTCACTTGCTTCTATTGTCCCAAGCTTTTTCGTCCTTGGTCAATTCTCAATAACCGTATTCCTGATTGCATGTATGAGAAAAGTAACACAAAGATAAACAATGTTGTATGCAATGCGGTACAACCATTGGTTTTCTTATTGGTAGACTTGTATACTAAAATAGGTTTAATTTTAACTGATTTAATTGACATTTTTCCTCAAAACCGTACTGTAAAGTTGATAAAGTATTGTGTTAATGTCTAAAAAAACCCCAACACAAATGGCAAAGATATGTGAAATATATGAATTATTTCCGTATATGGAGGACGTCTTGACATCGATAGTGTAAAATTATTTTTATAATTTACGGACATTAAACGAGGGATTGGCTATAACGAAGGAATTTGGGAGTTGCGGACGGAAAATTTGAAAATCTTACCGATTATGGAATTAAAAGGATGGTGAGACATCTAATAGAATGAATAGTTCTACCTACTATTTGGGTGCCCCAAAAGTTTCTTCCTTTTTTTTTTTTTTTATTAAAAAAATTTAAAAGAGACATTGTAGCTGACGAAATGTACTTGTATGGTAACTCAAATATTTTCAATGACAAAGGTCTATATTCAAGACGAACATTAATAAAAAAATCTATTGCTTGTAATTTTAGCCGTTGGTAGACTACTATTAATTTTGTAACACCTGTCGAGGATTGAGCGAAAAATCCCGAAAAAGTCGAGTGTTATGACGGATAGATCACCTCTTAACTCCTAGGTCTTTTTAACATCTTTATCATGAAGTATATGATTCTGAACAAATTCCTAACATAATAGAATGCATCGTAGTTAAGAACCTACGCAATAAAATTGATCAAAGTCATAAATCAATGAATCTTAGAAGAAATCGTAATAATAAATTGATTATCTTGATTATCTTATGTTGTCTAATAAAACTTGGGATTAAAGTTATTTAGGTTGAATGTTGAAATGGTGGAGTGGGTTGAGCTGGAACTTGGGTCACTTACCTTTCTTATGCAACCAGCTCAATACATTTTATTTTTAATTTTATAATATATTTCGACTAATTTATTTGACACTTGTAGATTCAGTATGTTTGATTTTTTTTTCTTTTAAAAGTCAATACCAGCCAAATGACCCAAAGATGCGTATATTACAAATATAAGCATGTGTATATTATTGCTTTATTGGCTTCACTGGCCCAGTTATGATCTCAAGATCTTTTGATCTGAATATATTTAAATAACAAAATAGGATGCCACCTTGAGATCATTATACGTAATATATAGTAATTCTATATCAATAATAAATCAGAGATATATCCCTCTCTTCTCCAAAGGTTAACATGGTTGACTGACCAGGAGTTGTATATTAAATAATAATAATTTATTATTATATAAATTATAATGATCATTATATTTATTTCTACTGATCAGTTTTACAAGATAACTTCTAGAAATGTGTATATATCTATATGTGACCATCGCTCCATCCAGTTCCTTGCATCTTGAGTTGACCGCTGCCTCCCGACAACTGTTTTATTTTTAGAGTAAAGGTAATAAACCCTAAGGGACAATTAACTATCTGAAGGTACCTCAATGTCCTTCCTCCAGATGATCTAGGTAGCCTCACATTCAGCAATATATTATATAAAAACAGTACAGTCGATCCTTAATGGGTTTAGAGGCTGGGTGAGCCCCTGGGGGTCCCAGATCTTAAAAGATCCATCCCCGGTTGCTAACAGATAAAATAAAGTCTTCAGCACGGCTCAGCCCTCTACAATGAACCACTCCTCTATCTATTACATGAGCGAATAAATATAAATAAAATGCCTTCAATAAAAATTAATTAATAATAACACTAATATAAAAAACTATCAATTAACATAAAATAAGAAAATGATAAAGCAGTTGAAAACTTGGAATTTGTCCATAAGGAGATATACTCATAATCATTTAATCTGTTAATTTAGACAGATTTAATTGATTTGGAAATTCAAAAAAAGAGCACAGTTATTCCAAAGTTCTTGAGTTTTCGCGTCTGTCATTGAGTTTTCGGGAGTCTTCATGACAGCCTATTTAAAACTTTTATTTTTTAAAAAGACTCCGAACTCTGGACTGTGATGGCAACAATATTTTCGCTGAACTGTATGGTATGTTTTCGTTGCTTTACTAGAACAGCCCAGAGAATTCCCTTATCGATAATAAAACAAAAGAGAATATAAAATGAAAGTAGCTCTTATGAAAAAAAAAAGAAGAAAATGAGAATTGTGTTGTAAGGACGGAGTTCGCTGAATAAATTATACAGGGTAATATTTACTTGTCTTTGTTTATTTACGGGCAGGCCTTGTTGCCTGGGTCGGCAATTTATTTGATCAAACTTCACTCTCTATACAAGACAGTTATTTTATTTATTCATTTATTTTTTGTTTAAAACTTCTATTGTTATAAAATTTATAAACGTAAATAGGTGCATGAATTATTTAAAGAATTAATTTAGGGTAGGAAAATGTTGATGCTTATAAATTAAAAAAAAAAAAGTGTAACCAATTTTACAAATTGATAATTATAGAAACACTTTCTTACTTATAGGATTAGGAAAATTATCATGTATGTCATGAAAAATGTTTAGTATTTTATATATAAAAACCAAAATTAAATTTGAATTTATCCCTATTTTGTTCAATTTACTAATGTAGAACTGACGTTGTTGAGAAAAATAAAACGACTCATAAAGGGTCTTCCGCATATGGTAGAGACTGAACTGTTTCTAAGACAATATGTGTAGGGAGATGCCTTGTCCGATATTGCACTCAACCACCAGGCTGTCCCCCAGTTAAGGATACCCACTTAATAGAGGCTAGATGAGCCCCAGGAAGATCTGTGGATCGCATTGGGTCCAGCATATGAGCTTACCCAGCACACCCAGAACTACACTTCGTAGCTGAGAACTATGTTCTCTTTTTAGGGTACTACTAAAATATGAATATCGCGGTGGTATTTCAACACTAATTAAGTGGAGTCAATCTTGAATGCCCTTATCTTGAGGTGGTAAGGACCACTTCCTCTCTCCGGATGCTGCGACAAGAAATTGCTAAGGACTCACTTCTCTCCTTATAAGTATTAGTTTGCTTGGAAGAATCCTGTCTCACATATCCTGCCATTCCTTTTGAGTATCCAGGGAGAGAGAGTGTCCCTCTTTCACTGCTTTATCGACTATTTCAATTCCAATTATGGACATGCCCCGATAGCCATATCTATTAAGTTAATCCAGAATTATCAGTGAACTATCCTATTTCCAAGATTCGTTGGATTCCTGGTTGGTCAGATCGCTTGTTTTCTATTGCAGGTAATGCACTCAATGAGTGTGAAGCTTTCACTAGTTACTTTGAGGAGAGAATTAGCTGCTTTTCATTATAAATATGTATAAATCTTATGGAATCTAGGGCTCTACTAGGGATCACCCAGCCTCAATGATACGGATACCCACAATAAGTGGAAAATCAGATGGCTGAGCGCGCTCTTATTCATCTCCCTGCACAAACGTCGTCCATGAAATAATACAGTCTGACTGTCACTGTCATATGACTTACTGAACCCAAGACTCTTCATGTGTTGTGTTGATACAGGAAAAAGAAGTATAATGAAAACGTATAAACGTAATAGTAATAGGTCTGGTTGCTTTTTTTTGTTTTGCAATTTGTTTTGTTTCCAACCCAAGAAAACAGGCATACATTACTTTTTATAAGAAGTTATTTAAACTAGTTTAGTTGGATATTCTATGACGAATATCTTAGAAAAAATAAAAATCCTTTTAAAAAATATAACGTGAATTTGTTGTAAACAACTTAAATATAGCCGAATTCTATTTCCCCCTTTGTAATGATACTTGATACAATTAAAACTTTAGGGATATCATAGAACGGTGTGAAAGAAAATAGAAACAAAGAAGTCAACTAACTTGGGAAGAAGAAATAAGAAAGACTTGTAGGGAAGCGACTTGGCTGGGGAATTGGAGAGAAAAGAAGGGGGAGGTGCACTCTGAAAAAAAGAATGGATTAAATTTAGTGGAAGGAATTGGGACATAAAAAGTGAAAATTCTCTGTTTTCTATTGCACTATCACTATTCCTTGTTTTTGTCTGTTTTGTTTTAAAATTTCATACGTAAATGAGCATTTTGTTTTATTTGGGCTGTAATATATCTTAGCCAAGTTAGCCGTGATTTCGAATCAGGGTATGGCAGATAAAATATTATATAAATATATTTGTTAGAACTTCCTTAGAATCACCAACATATAAAAGCCTGGCTATGTGTGATCAATCAATAATCAGCTTCAATAATTTAGACAATTATCTTAGACAGAAACAGTACGAATTTTGCCATATCAGCTTGGGTACCTTTTCTCTTATAAATCCTCCATACTAGGAGGGAATTTATTCATATTAAAAAATATTATAAATTTGGATTTTCAAAATAATTAGTTATTCATAAGGCCATTAGTTTTTGATGCTATGGATAATCGGACGATGCTACAGTGGGAGGGATAAAAGGGATCTTTAACGTGTACCTGGCACAGTACAGGCTCGGAACCCTATTTTATGCTTTTTCTGAAGGATGGCATAACTAAGGATATTTTATTCCCTTTAAAAAATCCTTAGACCACCTGCCGTGATTTGTAACATAGTAGGTTGTTGTACTAACCACTACCCCACAGGTGGTCCTTTAAAATAATTAAGCACTGTTTTACCTAAGCTTTGTAGCTATCAACAGCTATAGATCGAGCCTGTGACATCGGCTCACCCTCCTGGGATCACTCAGGTTCCATAAAGTGGGAAAATCCGGTGGTTGTGTGTGATCTAGGATATTATCCGGAAGATGTATACTTAATCATGTTACCCGAACACAGTCGAGTCGAACACTGTCTTGAAACATTCAAAAACTTTCTGTCCATGCTGGTTGGCCCTTGTAGCTTAGTTTTTTTTAGCCCTTCCAGGATGTAATCAGCAACACCCGATTCTGTGCAGGTTTCAATCATTGCCTCCGGAACAATCCTTTGCTGGAAATCATAAAAAGCAACAATTTGGCAAGAGCTGATATTTTTTTATCTTCTCTCCAGCCACTTTCTGTGGCTAATCGGACGATTGGATAAGGATCTTACCAGTAGTTGATATCGCAAAAGATTGGAACCTCTATTTTATGTCCCTTCAGAATTACGGCATAACTAAAGCCTCTTTACTCGCTTTAAAAAATTCTAAGGTCACCTGCCCCGCTGCAAACCCACGCTCTTGGGTATAGCAGGCTGTTATGTTAACCACTAGACATCATGTGACACTATTCACTTACTTTTTAGAACCAATTTTATTATGTTGATACATGTTTCTATTTATTGGATTTCCAAGAATTCACATTGACTATAGACGCTGCATCCTAAAGACCTCATTCTTTCACTTCATCTGCTTCTTGGATTGAACTCTGCCAGTATTCTGCACTAATGGCTTCACTGCCCAAGCTATGATCTCAAGGAAAAGTCGGATATTAATTCTATATCATTAGCGAATAAGAGACATATCCCTCTTTTCTCAAAAGGTTGACTAACTAGGAGTTGTTTATTAAATAGATCCTTTTTCATTTCACTAAATAACATTATATTTATTGTGTGCTGATCATATCTACAAGTTAACTTACAAAACTACTCACAAAATAAGAAAAGGGTGACCTTTCGCTATATGTGACAGTCTACATGTTGAGTTGCGAGCTTCTAGCCTACAGCTGCCGTCCTGTCTCTTAAGAGTCAATGTACCGATCCTAAGGGACATTTAAACTATCTTTTTACCCTTTACCCTTATCCAATTTATTTAGGTACTTCTAATTTTCCAAATAGTGTCGCATAAAGCAATTCGTATTACTTTTGCCCTTAGAAACAATGGGTCTCTTTCTGAGTTGGATTAGGTATAAGAAAAGATCAAAGGCCTATTCAGGGTGCTTGATTAAACGATGATTACAGATTCATAAACTTTTATTAGCCTTGAGATGTATACATACTTAAAGAAAGTGAAAATAACGGGGAGGGAAGACAATATTGGAAGAGGACGAATGGAGGGGTACAGATTGGACTGTGTAGAGAAGGGATTGATGACAAATTGGAGGCAGGTGATGGAAGTTGATTGATGGACCATCTTCCAAACGCCTGGTTATTCCCTCCAGCCCCTCGCAAAGGTTTTCTTAAACTCCATCGCGAATCTATTTAAAGCAGGTGCCTTCTGTAGATAACATTTCTTTTTAATCTATAATTTTATAATAATTTAGTTTCTACTTCAGGAAACTGTTAAATCATTGTATGTAACATATTCTCTCTCACTTTGGGCTATATTATACAATATCAGAAAAGATGCTGTGCGTAAAACAGCATATGATTGCTTGTGCTTACATTGGATACTATCATGTGTTTGGCCCCAACTTCATCTTATTAAATATTCAACTCGTTCACAATTCGTTTACACTGACAACTTCACAACTTAGCGGGGCGCTCTATGAAGACAATAGGAAAGCTTCTGCCGTCGTGGACTACAACCCAAACCCTTAAACCATTACATCGCTCTTACCGCGCTTTTTAACTTTTTAGCAATCCGATTGTTATCAAGCTAGAATGTAGATATATATAATATATAGAAGCAGATATTAAATGTAAGCAACGCACCTACACCTAGCCTTCATAGCTATTGAAACAATAAATCTAAATATTTTATTCCAATACAGTCCAGTTTTACCAATACACACTATCTCTCAATGAAAGATCATTTATTCGTTGGTCTACATAAGGATAAGCCATATGGATAAGCCTTATTAGAAGGGTTAAATTTGGATTGGAAAAAGAGAAGAATTTTGACAGGAAGAAATGGAGAGATAGACTAAAGGATTAAAGAAAACTTTAGGCATAAAAATCCTAAATAAAAATATTTTAAGAAACTATATGAGTGGTCAAATCGAAAAAAATAGACAAATGTCTGACGATATTTCGCTGCTTCACGCATCATCTACACGCATCATCAGGAACATTAGAAACTATCTTGATAGTTTTTAGATTTTTATTTATGTTTTAATTGTTTATTAAGCTACTGAACCAAATTATATTATTTAATTAATCTCTAAGCACTTATTGAAAACGTTTATTATTACTCTTCCTCGATAGGAAACTTCCTCGAATATTGCATTCCTCGAGAAGAAGTTAAACGTTGGAGATAAGATACAAACTGGATAAAAGAGACGTAGGCTTTACAAATTCTTGGAGGGGGTGGATGGAGCATTGAATGCTTGGCTCCCTGTTCTGGCCCTGCGACATAATACCTTATTCCAGGTCATTTCCTCCCAAAGGGAGCGTCTTCCCCTCCCGTATGGAATAAAGCGTCTCCTGTGGGCTACTTATGCCGGCAAACCTCCCCTTCAGGAATCTTATAGGCCCTTTTCTCATTTTTTTGATACCGATAGCGTCGGAAATATAACCTTTCAACGGTACGAACGATGAAAATATCATATAGGTAATTTTATAAGTAAAGAAATGCTTATACAAAAAGTTAGTAGTACTTGAGTACTTCGGATGTATGAGTACTAGGACAAATATAAAAAATAAATTGATATTTACAACTATAATAATATTAAAACAAGTAAATTTGCTAATATGAACAAATGACATGAAAACAAAAAAAAAACTTGTGGAGAAACTAACCATCGGTAGCACTCCAATTAAGTACTATAGTGGAAGATCTCGAGGCCTTCTTCTTTTCAGACGCTTCGGAGAGTTACCAGGAATAGTATGGATAGATATCTTGGGCCAAATCAGCAACATATGGGATATAAAGATCATGATGGATGAGTTTGTTTGTGACATAATAAGGAGCATTGAGGATTTTACGAAGGATTTTGGATAGTAAGGATTGGATACGAGATGAATTGCATGGTTTAGTAGAGCCACAAAGCTCAATTCCGTATGTCCAAATAGGTCTGATAACTGTCATGTAAATGAGTCTTTTGTAATTAATTGGGAGCTTAGAGCGTTTGTCCAGTAAATGTTTAAGTAGGCGAAAAGGTCGAGCAGTTTGTTGTATTTTCAGTCTTGTATGGGGATTCCAAGTAAGACGTTTGTCCAGATGGAGTCCTAGGTAACGTATGTGTTCGACAAGGATCAGTGGAATATTATTAAAGGATACAGTAGGGCAGGAATTCGTAGGTTTACGACGAAGAGTAAAACCATTCTTGAAGGTTTCAGATATGGGATAGATGAGATTGGGATGCAAAAAATGGATCCTTATTTACTGATAACACACATGTGTCATTAGCGTACGTAGTGAGGACAGTGCTTGGATGGGTCGGGATGTCAGCTGTATATATCGTGTATAGGACGGGACCCAGGAGGAGAAAAAAATTATGGTTTACTTTAAAGGCTCTATTACTGAGGTAGGAATTGATAATAAGGAAGTAAGTAGAAGGTAAGAATTTACGGAATTCGTACAGCAGACCCGGATGCCAGGCTCGATAAAAAACAATAACTTAAAACATCAATAACTGGTTACATTATTCGTTAACCAGTTCGATTACCTAAAAGATTTTATTTTTGACACTTGAATGTCTTTTATGAAATCATTTTATGAAATGATTGAATGTGCAAACTAAGTATTGTTGAACTTATCGATGATAATAATGATGAAAATAAAATCTATGTAAATACAAATACTAGGTAAACTATTTACTAGTTATTATTTCAATTGAATTATTGATATTTCAGCATGTGGATCCCACCATTCTTATTGATTAATAAATAAACTATTTGAAAATGTGTATAATTTTCCTTCGGACTGTTAGTATAAGTAAAACCAGACTAATGTTAATAATTTAAATTTACAAATTTGAACTTATAGTTATTTAGACTATGATCGATTTAAAAATTCAAAAAATAACACAGGACTAAGTCTTGAGTCTCAGTAGTAAAGTCTCTATTTTATATTTTATTAACCATGGGTTTACAGATGATTTGGTTCTGTTATGTGAAAACGTGAGGATTGTGTTTTTTTTTCAAATTTCAGCCATTGTTTTTTTTGAATATCTGTATTGAATAACGAGCAATAGGTGAGATCTAGGAGCACAGTGAAATTATAAAACTAAATATAATAACTTTGATAAATAATGGTAATGAATTAGAGCTTAAAGCCAATTTCGATAAACAGAAGTAGGAAATAGGAGGAAATAACTTGAAGATGCCGAGAAGTTGAAGTACTTAACGTCTATGAAAACTAGAAAATGTAGATTCAAGGAAATAGGCGGAAGGAAAACGCAATAAAGACGAGGCTAAAGGCGGAAAATGCTTGTTATTTTTCATTCTCCTCCTTAGCTCCCACTCTTTGTTCCAAGACTTAAAAATTTGAATTCACAAAAATATTATCCTTCCAAGTGTTTTATTTTGGAGTGAAACCTGACAGATACTTTTGAGGATGAACAACGTGTTAGAGTCTTTTAAAATAAGATTTTAATGTATATAATATTTCGTACGAGCAAGGATGAGTCCACTGGATGATATAAATAAGTGGTCTATTTCAATATAATTGAAGAACGCTTTGGCTGACTGGGAAATTTCCGCGGGGTATATAGATGTGTAGACAGGAGGATTGCGCAATGATTGGTCTTTATGGGTCTGTTGATATATTATAATAACAGGCCGATATAGAAATTATTAATTATTATTACTCCCTATCGTTCAATAAAATTATATTTATGGCATGAACATAAATAATAAACTTATTAGAAAACCTTAAAATAAAAGACTACTTAACTTTTAATTGAATTGACGAAAAAATGTATCGAAGAATATGCAGATATTGAGAATACGTTGCTGAGGTTCGATTAAAAAATCGATTAAAATTTCAAAAGTTCAAAAAGAAATTAAAATAACAGAATGCTGAAAAATAAATTTATTGAAAATAAATATCTAATCCTACAGTTAATTTTCAAAATGCCCGCTCTAATTTATAATGCAAGCTCGAGTCGTTCTTATCACACCAGTTCTCACCATCCTCGAATCTCTGAGCTCCCTTTGCATTTTCAGCGCTGCGTTTATAATTCTATTACGTAGGTCTTCAATATTAGGTACAGGAACCTCAGCAGCGTAACCTTAATATCTGCGTATTCTTTGATACTAAACGGTATTCTTTTTTCTCTATTATCCATTGTTAGTCAAATTAACGTGGCAATCAGTCACACAGCAGCCAAATCGTAAGGAATCAAAGGTTGTCGGAAAAGAATCCATCACAAAAGTCGAAGAAAAAGCCAAGTCGTTAGAAAAATCCAATCTGAGAGTAAGTAAGTTAAGAGAGCACATCTTAACACAGTAAACCCGTAAGAGAGGACTGAGGTAGGGAGGGGCAAAGCAAGGCGCTCGATTCCTGTCTACTTCTGTTCTCGACTCCTGCGTCGGAGGCCTATGTACTCGGGAGCCTTTCTTCTCGGGCCCTACCCGGGTTTTCCATTTTCCGTTGATCATATCTTCGTGGTTTCTTAACAGATTTTTAATTGTAATACCTCATTTGAAAGGTAATGACACGTAGATGTTTTTAAATTCTTATGTTTGTAATAATTTAGGGGGGCTTTTTTGAGTAAATAGACGTTTTAGGGGCAGTCACCGAATTTTTTTTCATTTAATGTTTTTCTTTAACGGTTTTCGCGTAAGATATTTGACTTAAATATTCCTTATTTAGAATATCTTTATTGCAAAAAAAAAAATAATAAATGGGCCAAAAAGATCAATATTTAGGATTTATAGCTATTTTAAGATTTTAAATAGGATTTTTTCGTAAAATTCTTGAAGTAGGAATATCTTGGAAAGGTTTAACTTAGGGACAGTAGGTCTCATAGTAATATCGACTAGAATCGCCCCATACTATCACCCCTTAACGGTTCTGCCACTAATTACCAGTTACCCTGTATAGATACATTGTATACTATACAACGTTGTCCGTTTTTTTTTTCATTTCCTCTACTGTTTTGAGAAATCTGTTTTGCGTTCAACTAACACAAGACCAGTATTTGTTCTGAACTGATTTTTATAAAATATAAAATACTTCTTTTTTTGCTTCCATAAAAATACTACGTTTGTACCCAGAATCACGACTTTATAGCAAACTTTATCTTCAGCTCTATTGCCCACTTTGATTTTCTCTACTGTTTTAAGACATCTGTCCTGCATTCAATTAACTCTAGACCAGTTTTGATCCGTAGTGAACCGTCAGGATATCTAGAATAGTTGAGCTGGCACCTTCTTTGATATTTGAGCTAGAGTATTTCGGAATAATCGATCACTACTAAATATTTCATCGTGGAATCGGTCCTCAATATAGCCAAGTCACAATATTATCACTTTCGCGCTCCAACAATTCTATTACATTCAACCCAAATTCTAAATTCTAAATACAATCCAAATTGTATAATCATATTATCATATCAACTCCATGGCAACATTTACGATTCAGCAATTAAATTAACACCGAAATTGGTTCTTGTTGGGGATGAATAAATAGGAGAAATATAGTAAATCAACCATTGGGAAAGTTGGTCGACTGCTAACATCTCCCCTCATTTGCAAGTCTAGCGACAAGACGTGGAATTCTATTCCATTTATCTCAGTTAGATGTAATATTCACTAAACAATTAAACCTTGAATTGACTTAACAACTTTTGAAAGCCGCCAACACTGACTAGGTATTAACTAAAATTACAGTTTAAAATAACAAATAGTCTTTTTACATTGTTTGTAGTCTAATTCGACCATTGCCAGTTATAATTTTACAGCCGAATTTGCTGTTTTAATACAATCGAATTTTAAAATTAGAATATTATATTATATCTGTGATAATTTCTCTTAAGAATAACTAAGTTTGTAGCCAGAAACATTGATAAATATTGAAGCTCGTAGATATTAGCTGATTCATAAATATTTGTCTCTATAACTTCGACATTTGAATCTTCGGGTTTTTCTAAAAAAATAATTTTTTTAATGCTTTAAAAGAGGGAGCAACCTCGTTTTTTCTGCTGAACCTATTGTATAAAGAAAACAAACAATTTATGTCCGCAAAATAACGAATTTATAGCAAATTTTATCACAAATAAAATAAGAAGAATAGAAAAAAGGAAAATATTTCTTGTGCAACTTTATTATAGAATTATTTACGAAAGGAACAAATGGAGAAAAAAATACCTTAAACAAAAACTTATTCATTGAAATAAATATATACATCTCATTGCTTCAATATCTTTAAACAAGATAAGAAATTTTATGTTTCGGAACTTATTTGAGAAATAAAAAATTGGTCTTAAAGTTGGCAAACTCTAAAAGACTAACAAAAAACCAAAAGTCATTTATTGATCCGTGAAAATGTAATTATAATATATCGCAAAATTTTACTAAAAATTTTACTTGTTATTGTTAAATAGTGAATTAAAAAAAATCTAGTCTGTAAATACCTCAGAACTAATCGTAGGAAGTTGGAAATGCTGTATATTTGGGAAATACTGTTTTGGGGAGAGCAATTTACTCGTAAAGGAAAAATAACCAACAGGGGCAAATCTCCGACCTCGTGTCAATAAATTCCGGTTGTTCTGAGCACTCACGATGTAAATAACATTATGGATGAAAAAATAATTATGCTGTAAGAAAGAAAAGATTAAAACAAGAAATATTGAAATGAAACAAAAAATTAAGTTTAATGAATGAGAGAATTATATTTGATAGACAAAACAAAAAAAACACATTGTTAATGAATATATAGAACAATGAATAAACTATTGCTAATGAACAATTGCTAATGAACAATGCTACGAGGTGACGTGTGGTATAGTAGTTCTCTCCGACGTCTTCTCCTCAACAAAGCCGTTTTTATTTGTATTAATTAGAGATACCTGATTAGAAACACTACTTCGGAGCAGCCGGCGGCATACACTCAATACGATCGGCGATCATCAATACTCCCCCAGAGCTCATAAAGAGGGAACAATACTGTTATACAATTGGCCACAAAAGAACTCGTAAACAGTGATCCATATTGACTGAAGTAACGTTCACTGAATGAAGTCCAAGACAACCCAGACTGTAAGCGACTGGCCGCCATCACAAAAATTCAGCGGTCGTGTTCTGTCAACATATGAATTAATGTGGTGCTTCGATTTATGTATAAACTGTAATACTAAATTCTAATAATAATTAAAGTTTTATGTACAATTATTTCAACATTGTCTCTCGATCATTATTAACAAAACTAATTATAAATTAAAGAATTAGGCATGAATAAAAAAAAATTATTTAAATTTTATAATAACGATATATAGAGTAAAAAAAAGGTAATGAAATTAGTTTAATGAGCGTTAACACCAGGATAAAAAAAAAAAAAAAAAAGTTAGAGACATTAATTAGAAGTTATTTAGATGACTTATTGTAAGTTATTAATTATTAACTAAGTGAGAGATCATTGTGTTTTAGGGCGTATAGATAACAGGTCGGTGTTTTTGTTCGTTAAAACGATTTTAAATCGGCCTGGTTAATATCGATGATTTATAAGTAAATGCATAGTGATTATTTTTTTTAAATCTTCTTTAATAACTTTAATTTCAAGAAGACAAAAAAAATTTAATGTAAAGGGGAAATATTTTGTCATAAAATGTGGTAGTTGTTAAGAGAAGATTTAGGTGGTGTGTAATATCGGGAGATTATGAGCCACCTTGGCGGTCCTAGGTGCTCCGGAATCCAATATAGAATCTCTTTCCAGCCTTCATTTGAGCATTTCCACTCGTCTCCGATGAAGTAGAAAACATTTCAAACTTCCATTTGATGGTATCATGATCATTTCGAATAGGGGAAAAGTGAAAAATTTAAAAATAACAGATTTTTTTTTATATTAGTTAAAGCTATGAAATGCAATGAAACGTTTTTATTACCGATTAGCATTACTAGGTAATTTTTTCACCCTCCAAAATTTTATTTACAATATAATACAAATTTACAAGAAATACCTGAAAATGCTTTTATAAAAACCAAAAGCCTTCTGTTACCTTTCGGTATACTAGGTAATATTATTCTCTTTCATATTTATTCGTTTCGTTACTAAATTCAAATTAATAAATTTTACACAGATAAGCAAACATTATTTGATTTAATCTCATCCTTTCGGCTTAATTTTCAGACAGACATCAGAACTGAGAATTAACGAAACCAGAATAACAATATCAACAGTTTAGTATCAAAGGAAATTAAGCAGTTTTATAGACATAAATGATAATAATGGAAATAATAAAATACAATGAATAAAAAGTTAAATTGTAAAATAATTGATAATAACTTAAAAAATAGCTGTATGAAATATAATAATAAATTGAAATGAAGTTAATAAAACATGGTAACATCACATGAAACATTATTTTAAAATATATAATGAATGACATGTTAGAGATGAAAGTCAAAATAAGTTTGAAATCAGTTAAGTAGTGAATATTAAATATTTTCTATTTACTACGAGTTATTATTTAATTTGCGGTGTATTGTTTACTTTCTTTTATTTATCTTCCTTTCGCTATGTTTATAAATATAATTTACGATATATACATATTTCAGGTTTTTTATTGTTAATCAGGATGGAAACACATTCCGACTATTGCCGAATTAATACAGGAGTACCGCAGGGCAGTATTATAGGTCCAGTTCTATACTCTATATATACCTACGACAACCAACAAATGCCATAAATACTACATGCTACATATGTGGACGATACTGTCATTATTTCGACCAGTATTAATCCAAACATAGCTTCTCAGAACCTACAGACACAATTAAATTATTTATTGTAAAGGAGATAGTTGGGGGGTGCAGTCAAAAAGAACACTGAATAAGTAATAAACTTATAATTATGTACCGACGTTTCGACCTACAGTGTAGGTCATCTTCAGGGCTATGAGAGAGAAACAAACAGAACAAACAATATAAAAATGTACAGTAACAATAATATGCTGACAAGTAATGTAGAAAATTAAAATAGTGGCAGATATGAAGATGAAAGATAACGAATATTAAAAAAGTGACAGAATATAATAAAATTAAGATATAGACAGATTGAGAAAAAAATAATGATAATGAAAAGAAATTAAAATAGTGACAGATATAATAAAATTAAGATAAAGACAGATATAACAAAATTAATGATAATGAAAAGAAAATGTAAATAATGACAGATATAATAAAGTAAGACAGATTTAATAAAATTAAAGAAAATGAGCAGAAATGATAAATTATAAATAATGCATATAAAATAAAACACAGAAAATAAATGTACAGAAAGGATAGTAAAGTAAAAATAATATAAAGGAAAATCAAAAAGGAGGAGGTAAACCAAAGATACAAAATGAGAATATTTACATATACAAAAAAGGTTGGAACATGAAGAATAAAGAAGAACTAGTAAAATAAAGATATAAAATGTATGATAACGGACTTAAAGATGTTACATATTACAGAAAAGTATGGAACTGTATGTACAATAACTAATGTGAATAATAGAAATACTATTGTACAGTAACAATAGTGTACAATGACTGTTTGAAAAACAGGACCTATCAAAATCATTAATTATTTATGATATTGGCTCGATAAATGGCGTAAAGAAATTAACATACAAAAATCAAACCAAGTAACATTTACACTTAGACATTCAGACTGCCCCTCGCTAACACTTTACAATACACCATTGCCCTAACAAACACAGACAAAATACTCGGGCCTTACAATGGACAGAAGACTGATTTGGAAATCACATGTAACTAATTTAAAGAAAAAGTTGAATTATCGACTCTCACTCGTAAGATGACTACTTCACCACCATAAAATATCACTAACAAACAAAATAATACACAACATGCCACTTAAACCAATATGGACCTATGCCTCGCAAGTTTCTCATACAAAAAACCCCAATTACAGACCATTCAAATCTTTCAATCAAAATTCCTTCGTTATATTAAACATTGTTCCTTTTACATTACTAATAAATCATTACACAATGACTTGACCATACCACTCGTGACTGACACGAATAAGAAAACCTACAAAAAAAAACAGGACTCACTAGCTAGACACCCAAACTTACTGGTACAATCATTACTGACAGACACATTACCGCAGAATCCGACAAGGAGACTAAAACGTCTCTGTAGCAGGGATCATCTACAGTGAAATGAACCACACTAAGAGTGCCTTCAATGGGGGAGGTTTCTTCATAAACGCTTCCTCGAGAATCCCTTAGGGGAGGTTTTCAAAATAAGATCGAAAATACAATATGTGCCAAATGGTATTTGTATAATTTCTGAAATAAATATTTAATTATTATTATATTTTTATCTACAATGAATCTACGAATATTTTTGTAAGCATGCTAACCATCTGCAATAATCAATGACACATTCGGAACAGTTTTGTGATTTAATATCCCAAATCCTCCTGTTTGTGCTTTTTTTATAATTGTTTTTTTAATTACACCATTTTTGCTAATGATATCTAGATTTTTTGTAAGAAAATTGAATATTTTGTAACATGTATAGACATGATGTTAATTTATGTCATATTTTAAAATCATTAGCTCATTTTGTACAGCGATGAAACTAAATAGAGGGTATGTGAGCCCCAGGAGGATTAGAAGATCCTGAAGGGTTCATATATGGCTGTTAAAAGATTATATAATTGTCTGCCACAGCTGGATTAGAACCCGGGACCTTATCACAGGAATTCAGTTCTTTCTCCTCTTAGTTATCCCGTTATCCAGCAGATTATATGAATAATATAACGTCATTAAAATAGTTTTAAAAATTTATTGATAAAAAATATATCGATCATAAAGGAGAGCCCTATAGAATATCTACGCTATTCACAAATTACCTGGAAAGTTAGTAATTGGATATAAGTAATTAGCGGTCATTAGTTGATGGTATTAGCTACTTAATTTAGCCGCTAGGAGGGGTTAGTATCGACCCCTGAGGGGGGAGGTTGTCATTAACCCCTGGCATGACTTATTAGAAGTTATTAATTACTAAGAAAATAGGATCCTTAATTAAGGTTTTATTTACTTTTGTAAGGGCCTGTTTGTCACCTGCCTTCATAAATTTCTTATTCAGTTATTACTAGAAAGTGCCTCATTAGGACTGTGTAAATAGTCGGTAAGCAATTATTAGCATTTAAGGTGAGATCATTTATGATGTTATGAGTTTATTAAAATTGAAATGTTCGTTTTTATTATTAAAATGCATAGTGGAATTAGTGGACTTACTATGTATGTGGTTTTACTATGTATATGTTTGAAGACTGTAATGAGGTGTTATATGGCATTCAAATATGACCATAGAAACACGCGAACTTGGACACTGGGCAGCCCAAGCTGCAAGAAACGGAACATTTGCTGTTGGTTTGAGACATCTTCAGCTGGTAACACAGGTTAATTCGGAAATAAGTAATTAATTAATTAAAAATAATTGATTTCTCCTTTTTACCCTGAGGTGGAGCTATCACATCAAATTCGTATCGCAGTCACTGGTATTATGTTAAGCCTGTAAATTATGTAATATCGGAGGGAAAAAATAAAAATAAAAGGTTCAGACCCAAATAGATTATCTTTGGCAATCTTAAGTAATCTCCTATAGAATCCATCGATTTTATCCAGAACCGAATTAAAGACCCAATTGAAATAAAAAAGCTCAACGAATCGATGCCTCGGCCCAATTGCTCAGCTTGAATAATCCAAAACCGATTTTAGACCAGGGACGTAGTAATTTTGGTAGTGATTTGTTTTAGGTCATGCAGACAAGAATTGACCAACCTTCAAACTTCTGGTCCAAGGCGTAAAGTTTTTGATTTGTTCCAGCAGGTTTGGATCTTGTTGATCTAGGCCATGCCTTATAATGTTCTATAAATATAAATATATGAACTAGAAAAGTATTTAGGCTTATTGATATTATTGTAATATGCTAAGATCAAATATGGATTTTAAGAAATGAAGATAAAAAAGAAATGCTGTTTGTGAACCGATTGCCAAAGAATCAAAGGGCTATTAAAAAAACAACTGAAATATCGTTAAAACAAGTTAATACAAATTTCATGATTTATATTAAATAAATAAATTTAGTTATGTTATTAAGATTCTGAAGTTATAATGCCTAATCATTACGATTAATATATGTGTAGTTAAAATATTTTTTGAAAAATCTGTCTATGATGATAAATCTGTGCCCGTTTGTATTATGATATGATATGACTATTATATCCTTTTTAACTTTATCTCTCCAGCTATTGCGCGGTCTTCGTCTTCTTATCTTGGCTTTAATTATAGTACTTACTTATAATGCATAATATAAGTTCGTGGCTCACTCGGTTTTTGAACAAGATGATTCGCTTTCACCTGCTCTGGTTAATTTAGCACTAGGGTCTTCCATTAGAATCGAACCGAAAAGAGTCCGTTTCTTGGTGAGTGGTTACCCGAATTTGGATCCGAAGATGATTAGTAGCCATTATGTAAAGTAGCAAAAACTACAAAACTAAATACAATAACCTTGATGAATACTCGTAAAGAAACAGACATCGAAGTAAATTCAGATAATACGAAATAAATACATGAATATATACAAGCAGTAACGGCAGCGTGTTTTGTGATATAAATATAGTTTGGAATAAGTTTGTTTGGATTATAAACATATATATATATATATATATATATATATATATATATATATATATATATATACAAGGGTCCCGGAAAAAACTCTCCTCGATACGCTGGCATTTAAAAGAGCTGAAACCTGCTGTGGATTTCAGTTCAGGGACAACGACATTCTAATTAAAGAAAGCGGATGCCTTCTGGGTTATTAGCTACATTCGCAAGTTTCGTTTTATATTGGAATATATGATAACATATATAAATAATATTTTTTAAATTAATATCGCAATAATGTATGGATGAAACCATAAAATAAAAGTTGCTGCATGTAAAACTGCATTGATTAATAACAAACATAGATATAAACACGGATATACAGAGTAGAACGTCTGATAAATACTGGATTGACTACAACCTAAAGACTAACATTATAAATTATCAACTAAAGGCAGCTATACACGGTCAGTTTGATGTGCCAGTTTGGTGTGTGTCATTTCTAACTGTCACTTATAACTGAACGCAATATTCGTATCCACACGCCCACTTCGGTGTGTCAGTTCAATGTGCTACCCATTGGAAGCTCCAAGCTTCCAGTTGGTCGCAGTACCACAATTTCGGTTGGTAAATGTCATCTGCACCCATTCCGCTCATCAACAGCCCTACTTTTTTTAATTCCTTCCGAAAGGCTCTTCTTAAACTGTTGATTTTCCTCGTTACTACCGGTTTGTTTGAGAGGGGATCGATCTCATTGACCTTTTTTAACAAGAATTTTATATGATTCCTCTTGTTTTTGTTTGTTACGATAGTCCTTTGAAGCTAATTTTCACAAACATTCCTCGCTTCTGAACAGTTCTATAAATTCTAAAACAAATTCTTTGACCCAACTAACCATATTATCACTCAGTAATAACAAACACACAAAACAAGGGAATATAAACAAGGTCTGGAAAAGATAAAAGGTGATGTCTATCTAAACGACACCTGTACGCATGCGCAGATACTAATGTGACCAACTGATCTGACGCGACAGTACACACGCTCACTTCGGACTGTCATCAGTCGATCAGTCCACTTTTTCGATGTGAGCTCACATCAATTTAGCTCACACACGGTCAGTTTGGTGTGCCAGTTCGATGTCAATACACCAAACTGACACATCAAACTTAACGCAGTGACTACTCTCTTATCTATACACTTTACTATCCATAATGTTATCTAGTCTCTTCTGCCTGTCTCTCTTTATTCTCTTTACTGCTCTCTTACAACTTTGTGCCCGTTCTTTTATGGTTTGCACCCAGGATTCTCAAGCTTAATACTATCTCCCTGTGTGTTGCGGCCTCTGCTTTTATGTTGTGTAGTTCCAAATCTTTTTGATTTCTCGGATCCAGCCTTTAATTAAATGTCCTAAAAACATCAGACTTCCTTTCTTTATAGTTTCTGTGATTTTTTCTATGTTTTGATATATTCCCTTCATTCATTCCTACGTACTTTCTAGGTTTCTGTGCTTCTTATAGGAGCCAAAATTTTCCTTACAATTCTTCCCTCCAATACTTCTAGTTTGTCTAACCTATGATTGAGTGCTAGGCATTCACTTGCGTAGAGGTTTCACTACTGTGGTGTAATATTTCATTTTTGGATTCCATTGGACTAGTGGAGTTATTTTAGCTTTTATTTTGTTGTGTTTTATTTTTTCTCTACCAGAACAAACTTTTAGTTTATATTTATTTTCATGTTACTATTTCAATATTTTATTATTATTACAATGTAGCCCTTTGGCCAGATGTTTGTTTATTAAATTTTATATATACATCTTTGTTAGTCTTAAGCGTCTATTCTATTCGATTTCATGAACGTGAATCATTGAATCACAGTTCATTATAATCATAAATTAATGGTGGTGAATATATCTTTGTTTATTATTAAAAGTTTATTAGTATTGTCTGTCTAGCCACTGTAGTTAGTAAGTTTTGCAGTTGGTTAGAATTCATAATCAGTATCCTAGGCAAGTATTAGGTCATTCGGATTGACGCGGAGGGAACGAACGCTCAAGCATAAGATAAAGCTATTGCTGCTTAAGCCAGCAAGCATAGTTGCTAACTTGGTTTTGAGTCCGGGCTGGCTCCCAACTTGTGCCCCAGTTATGAGGAAGCTGCCTAGAATCGGCTATGGGAAGAAGTTTGTCGGAATTCAATGAATGCCGAGAACGGTGCTGAAGTTTGGACCGTGATGGAGCTCTGTTCCCTCCATCCTCCAATCTCCACGCTTCATCAGCTAATCCATAGGTCGGGGATCTGGATCGGGAGTCCATGTCCCATCAATTATGATATTGGTCGTGTAAACAGCTAGTGTTGCTTGTCTCTAACGGAGTGACGATTTAAAACCATGCCTAACACGAGCGTGTTAAGTTAAGAGTTTACAGCAATAGAATAATTTCCTTAATAATCCTCGTAATTCAAAATTACATTCGTGCATGGAATATGGCAGTTTCCTAGATAAGTTTATCTCTCACCAAGGTGACAATACAATGTTTCAGGTTCAGAAAATATAAATATTCAAAAAATTGTTGGTTTTTGTTCATTTAACCTCACCTCATGCTGCTAATGGAATCATAAAATTTGCTTATCCAGATGTGATTAGGATAGAGATCTTTAACGAGTACCTGAGCACGTACAATCCCGGGCTTTTATTTTATTTCCTTACGGTTATAGGCAGCCCAGCTACGAAACTTTTTACTCCTATAAAAATCCTAAGGCAGCACGTTGCTTGGACCTTGCGAACCCGCGATGTTGGGGAATGGTAGGATGCTGTGCTAATCACTTGACCACAGGTGACTTTAAAATATATTCCAATCCAGTGCCGTTTATACATACATAATAGTTTCTATAGTATATATATGTATATACACTTTTAATTAAGTTTTTTTTAGCATATAGTTTTTTTATTTTGCATTTTGAAACAATGATGAATATCCTACTCAGTTTCATTAGTAAAACTTGTTTACAATCATATGTAGAATTTTTTTTTTAAATATGAAATATATGTTGTTATGTAAACTTTTGTAAGAATGTTTATCTACACTCATTTTTTTCATAATCACTTGGGGGGACTCCAGTTCGCATTGATGCGGACTATCCCCCACTTTACGAACTTCACAGCTGTTCATTTAATTGTATTACAGTTGGAGTTCAGAACGTATTTCTACTTTATTATTACTACTACTTACTTTATGCTGCTATTGCTAAATCAACGATTCAAAACCGGGAATCCTTAATGCCCATCCATGCATAATTAGGATAGGGATCTTTAACGAGTTTCTTACATCTCGCAAGCTCGGGACCACTATTTTTAGTCCCTTCTAAAGGGTACAATATTTTTTTTATTTACTTAAAAAAATCCTAATCCACCTGCAAGACTGCTAAACACCCTTGAAATAAATGTCTGTATCCGAGCTATAGTTCCAGCTGGGTGGCAACATTAAGTCATACAAGGTTGTTGATTAGTAACTATTGGGCTCGGAGTGGGCAAGTACTTCCCAATACGATTCCCGTGCAAGTTGATACTGATCTACGTCGTATTTGCCTAGTTGATAGATATAAACATATCTTGAGATTTCAGAGAGAATATCTTCTGTTACAACATTTAATAAAATACGGAAGATAACGTAGTAACAGAGAAAAAACTCATATTTTCCTATATTCAGATATGAGCTTTTAAATAATTGACAGATTAATCTCACGCTGTTGAACATTCCAGTACTTTTATTAGGCACTTTTACAAAAAAATTTTAATCAATGGAAAATTATATTCCCTAGTAAAGGGATATAAACCCGAATGTAATATAAAAGCGAAGAGAGATTTGGTTTTATAGATTGAATAAAAAGGAAGGTCCAGAATAGAATTGTAAATCAATTATATGACCCCAATTGGCGAATCCGCTTAAACAAGAAAATTCCGTTTCAGAAAGAGGATATTATTTCATTTTACTCCTTTCAAAGTTACCAACTTTAATTTTACTAGGGACTGTCAGTTTCCTTAAACGATTTCTGGTATAATTTATTCGATAAATCGATGGAGAGTTATTATTTTTTTTTAACGCTCTGATACACTCTCTCGACATAAATTCCAGAGTTGAGTGATCAATATTTATTTTTATCTGAATGGCTTGATGTGGAAGTGGCCGAATATGAGTATAAGAAGCTGTGGGTGTCCGGCCAATCCATCAATATTTATTGACTGGGATTTCTAATATAAAAAAGTCAAATGATGTACGACATCTGAAAAGAAAAACATGAACAATTTGGCAGGTCAAAATAAGGAGTGGGAAAGTAAGAAATAAAATAGGAAAAATAAGAAATGGGCAGATTGCGTTTAGTGTGATATTACAGGTTTGGGTTTGAGCGGTAAACCGTAGATGGATGTTTATATGCAGGGATTATTGGAATATATCTATATATATATATATATATATATATATATATATATATATATATATATATATATATAGAGAGAGAGAGAGAGAGAGAGAAGGAAATAGTGTGAGATAGGGAGTGAGAGACAATACATGGTAGTATCGATATGGTTCTGCTCAAGGTAAGGTCTGTATTGTTCCAACAGCTGTGCATGGAGATGATGAGATTATACTCAACCATTGTTTATCCCAATTGTTGCCCACTTTATTGGGTTTGACTTTATTTTGTTGGGTGAGTCTAAGGAGGATATCCAGACTTTACACAGAATATTAAAGTTACTTGACAGATTGAGTAATATAATATTATATACACGATATTTTGAGGGTCATACAAAGTGATTTTTCATAGATTAATATAAAACGTTTGTGGGGAAATATCCGAAATAATTACCCAATGACAGTCCAGATATGAAAGTTGTTTAAAGGAATTTGTAGCATAACCTATTTTAAATTAAAGATAGTGGATCTGTATGGGCTGTTTATCCATTGGGAAATCAATATCCATGTATCATACTTCACCAGACTTTCTAAACTTGAAAAACACGTCATTATAATCCTTCCATATTCCATCGCTGTGTGTCGTGATGCTGCTGTCTATAGAACCTCGACCAAGTGTCTCTTTCCCGAGGCAACTCTCTCCTTCTGTTCCAGCCCATTCCTCTACTCCTGAAACCTTCCCTTACGCTGCTCTCCCAGTCTTCCTGGCGATTCTCCATGCATCCATCCCAAGGAGTTTTACCCCGAACTACATTAGTTTTTGTATCTCCAGGATGTCTCAGCTAGTTTAAAGTCGAGTTAGAGATAGGGTTGCGTTCCTTATCCAATCTCTCCGAATTTTCCTTTCTATGTTTGCAGGTACCTCATTTCTATGGATTCCGTTGGACCATATTGAACATTTTTCTGCTGCTCTAATTCATACCACTACTTTGTCAATGTAGTTGAACAAGGAAGAATACAATTAAAAGGGATTATCCCACCAATGTTTTGTTTATTTTTTTTTGGCGTTACTGCCCTTGAAGGGCATGAGCCTCATCACAGATTGCACGCCAGGCATTTCTATAAGCCGCAACCGCTCTCCATCCTCTCACTCCAAGTTGTCGCAGATCCGCTTCAACATCGTCTAACCACCTCATTCTAGGACGTCCACTTCTTCGAGTACCACCTGGCTTTTCAAAAAGCAGCTTCCTTGGTAGACGATTTCCTTCCATGCGCTCCACATGCCCGAGCCACCTTATCCTGCCCTTTTTTATATCGCTTACTGTATCCGGGTGATCTTATAATGCTCTCAAATCTTCATTTTTTCTAATTTTTCAATGTCGCAGAGTAGATTGGGCCATATATTTTTCTGAGCATTTTACTTTCCCAGGCACATAATCTTCTCTCCATCTCCTTCGTTAGTGTCTCACTGTCATAGGTGATTGTTGGGCGAGTAATAATTTTGCAAATGATAACCCTATCCCACCAATGTTTTAAAATAAAAAAATAAATAAAACAAAATATTAAAAAAAAAAAAAAGACAGAGCTGTACCACTTCAATTGTTTGCTTTCAATGGAACTCTTTATTTCAGGCACTTTTAGATTATATCTTACTATCGCATTCCGAACACCGTCCAACCTTGTTTTACCGACCACTCTGCACTTGAATTAGGTTTTTGCGTTTGTCTAACATGACCCAACTTACATACCCATATGCATGTGTAGGGAGGTAGAAAAAACAAAATATATTTACTCAGAATATAAAATCAAACATTGATCCAAGAAAAAAAGATAATTAGAACCAAAATATCTGAAACTCGTCACTACTAGAGAGATAATAATAATAAAAAAAACTATCAGGAGGTTTAAGCGGAAAAAGAGGAAAGGACATCACATAAGGCATAAAAGGATAAGAAACTAAACGGAAAGATGAAAGAAAGAAGCTAACATGGACTTATGCAGGCTGGAGCTGGCATTAGCTCTCTCAAGAGCGACTGTCAAAGTGTCCAGGCTTAGCCAAAGTCCCCAAGCCCCTCCTAAGCGCTTTACTTATAACTGGCATTGAATTATTTATAGCATTCTCTGTCATCTATATGTCTTTGCCAACAGTAACGGCCGACTGCATAGGTTATGTCTTCGGTATGTATAGAGGCGTATTTAATGGACTTGCTACTTTAAATATCCTCCATATATATAGTTATATATCTAAAAGATGTTAAATAAATCTAATAAAATAAATAAAAATAGGAAAAAAAGATGAGTGAGCCAGTAAAAAGAGTTAACTCAAAAAAATATCTGAGGATTCCTACACGTTCCTCAAATCCTAACACGTTTGGGCTCTTCTACACCTATCTATGAGATTAAGAACTATATTTTGGATTAAACTAAGTGAAAAAAATCTCTACTATTCAATTAAAAGTAGTTATTCTTGTGTTTTAAACAATCCCACAAATAATTAGCATTAAAATAATTTGTCTAATCACAGGAAAATGTTCAAAAAATAGGAAACGTAACAAAAATAACCCACTTTTTTAAACAACCTTATCAATTTTATTAAGCTTATCTTTATTACACAACACTTAATAAAAGAAGGGAAATTAAGTTATTTTTATTTGAACATTTTTGTAATTATTGATTACACAACAGAGGTCAAACGTGAAACTGCACAGCTTGAGACTGATGAGTGTTATGATAATGCTTCCAATAATGCTCAGTAAAAGCTGGATTTAAGAGAATAACTTGTTGACCATAGTGTCCTCAGGTTATCGCTTCGAGTGATGCTACAAGTTAGAACTGTTTATTCATTTCATTCTTAAAATTTTCCAAAAGACAAGTTATCGTCAGCTTTATATTGGAAAAGAGAATATTATTATGGGCAATGAGTAGATATCTGTAATCATTGCATCAAGAAGTTGTCCCAGACACAAATAGGGAACAAAGGCTTTAAATATTTTCACCTTTTATCGGTTCCTTGAGTGTACACTTATATAACGATTACAAGTGCGGTCACCTGTGGTCTAGTGGTTAGCGTAACAAACTACTAAACCCAAGATCGCGGGTTCGTAGCCCGGCAGGTGGCCCTAGGATTTTTTTAAGGGAGTAAAAAATCCTTAGTTACGCCGTCCTTAGGAAGGGACGTTAAACGGGGGTTCCGAGCCTGTACGATGTCAGGAACTCGTTAAAAATCCCTATCTTAATTAAACCTGGATATGCAAAATTTAGAGCTCCCACTGTAGCCTCGTCCGATTAGCCATAGCAGCATAAAGTGACGTTAAATGAACAAACAAACGATTACAAGTTAATTTCGGAAATCAGAAATACTTACGTATTTTGGTGCCACTCATCCGTTAGATTAAAACGGTTATTGCAAAATACGCTATATCTAGAAGTAATGGTTAATGGGTACTCATGGCTTATAGGACACAAAATTGTTACTAAAATGATCTTCAATTTCTAGAATAATATCGGAGTAGTAAGTTCAATCTTTCTCTCTCTCTCTCTGATACAAATAAAATTAATATTTCAAAATTATCTCATGTCAGCTTATCTCTACGAAAAGTTTCTCGTTCTAAGAAAAGCTATAGGCCTGTCAGTAATAATTAATTACGATGTAGAATAAGTACCTTGAACGCTAATAGAAAATTAAAGAGGCTGACAAAAAGTTAATATCAACATGACATCAAAGCTGCTTAGTGCCTAGTGACGTAACCTGTGTTTAAACAATAAATAAATAAAAGCGCCATTAGAGAAATATTTATTTATCATTACTTTATTTCTTGAACCAAAAAAATAATTAAATTGGCACTTTTGAGGACTACCGATACGGGTGAAAACAAAACCTTTAGAATAACTGTGTTCTTTATTCGAAGTTCTAAATCAATTATGGTCTGAGTTATTTAAATTTAAAATTGTTAACAGTATTCTGTTTTTTACAAATACTGACACTTCGAATAATAATTAAATACATTTTCAAGTAGCTTATTTATTAATCAAAACATTTGATGTGGTACAGAAGATCAATGCAAAATATAAACTGAAAATACTAAAATAAATAAACTTGAAATAATAGTTAGTATGTAGTTATATTATTTATAACTTTTATTTTTTTATTTCATTTTATTTAATGTTGCTTCGACTGCTGAGGCCATTAGCGACGTCTGGTCTTCTTATATTTCTTGGATAAACTTTGTGTGTTTTAGTACATCAAAGTCCTCTGTAGTTCATTATTATCTTTGAACGGTTAGCACGTTTCAATATAAAAATCTATTTTTTCTATTTGATGCTCCTTGCATTTAAATAGATGCTTCACTGTAATTTCTACATTATCACTGCTTTGGCTGGTTGGTTGTCTACTACTAAAAGTAGGTGGAGATGAGTCATGAGCCTGATTATTACGCTGCATTATTTTGGCGTGAGGCCGTTTGGAGGGATATTTGTAATTAACCTTGTATTTGTAATTAACTTGATTTTATCATTATTAACATCGTTAAGTTCAACAATACTTAGATCATTTGTACTTTCGAACCCTTCCTTAAATGAGACATTAAACAATGAAAAATAAAATCTTTTAGGGGAACTAAAATTTCAACCAGCTATTAAGTTAATATTAGTAACAATTGCTCAACTATTAAACGTTTTAATAGATACATATAATTATTCTTATATCAATGGAATTCTAACCTTTAAACTAAAGTTGTTAAAAGAAATTGTATAGCTCATGCACAGGCCGTTAGTTGTCGCCAGTCTCGAGCATGTTGCTGACGCGAAATATTTAGCTTTTCTCCAATCAAAAGTCACAAAACGCGAAAGATTTTTCGCTTCAAAAATTAAATTAATACCGCTATATATTACTACGTGTAAATCAAAAGATCCCAGAAACATTGATGGATTTTTAATTTACTTTAGACAGTAAAAAAAGTGTATTTTACTGTTTATTTTATGACCATCATACGACCTATTTGGACTTACGGAGTAGAGCTTTGGGGCTCCACTAAGCCATCGAATTCCTCTCGTATCCAATCCTTACAGTCCAAAATCCTTCGTAAAATCCTCAATGCTCCTTATTTTGTTAAGAATAAACTCATCCATAACGACCTTAATATCCCTTTTGTTGCTGATTTGGCCCGAACCCGGTATCTATCCTTTCATAACAAACTTCATTACCACTCAAACCCTCTAGTTTCAAACCTAGCTTCCTCTTCTATTCCCGATAATCCTCCGAGGCGTCTGAAAAGAAGATGGCCACGTGACCTCCTTAATTGAACTTTGAGTACTACCAGTGGGTAGTTTCTCTACTTGTCATTATCATGTCATTATATATCACTTAGCCTATTCACTTGTTGTATTATTGTAATACAGTTGTTGATATCAATAAATAAATAAAAAAAAAACTGTTTATTTTAGCTATTAAGTAAACTCTCTGGTAATTAATATGAATTTATTATAAACTATTCGGAGGACTTAATTAAGGCGAAACCTGCTTAGCTCTAATGCCCCAATAATTCATGGCCCAGCTGCTACTGAGACTAACTTCTTATAAATAAATATGAATATTATTACTTGTAATGTCTATTTGTTTTTAATTATGTACAAATCATTATATGATTATATTATATTACATACGCAGTTTTGTTAATACATTGAACATCAGTATGTATTTTATTTTATTTTATTTTTAAATAGGAATAGGTAATGTCCACGTACGTTGGAATATATCGATTTTCTACTTTTTAGAAATACCGTTTAATACTCCAATGCCAGTATAATAAATGAAAATAAGAGAAAAGAAGGGAAAGAAAAACAAACAAATGAAAGAGAAAAATAATAATGGAAATTATAAGATAAACAAAAGTACGCCACATCCAAATGGAAAGAAAATATAGGTCATATAAATAAATTGGAATGAAATATCATTGAATAATAAATCAATTCGAATATGGCAATTTGTTTTTAATAATTGAATTTTTAATATTTATTAAATGAAATAGTGAAGATGATGTATCAGATAAATTAATCATTAATTATTAATATATTATTAATAGTATTAATTACCGTTTTCAGGCATTATTTTTCACCGGTCTACTCTCCACATATTGTTTTTTTTTTGGTCAGTGTTAAGTTTATATTTTTCTGTAACTTTTTAAAAATTCAATATTGAAATAATGAGGTTTTTTATGCTAACAAAGAGTTTTCTTTCTTTTTTTGAAGTTGGCATATTAAAAAAAAAATCAATTCCTTGAAAAAAAGTTTGAAAAGAAATTTAATGATTAAAATATATTTCTTTGAGTTGCGTAGTAACTAATGCCTCCTTCCGCTGAATTATTTTTGTTAATGTTGAATAATATTTAATATGAGGAATAATAATTACAAGAGGAAGAAAATGGTCCGGGTATAGGTAAACAAATTCTTTTATATAGGAAGAAATCTTTATTTGGAAGCCAACTAAACATTTGAGGCTTAAAAACAAGGCTTCCAAATAAACATTTCTGCCTATTTAAGAGAATTTTTTTACCTATACCATGATCGACAACTTTTTTCAAATCGAAAAAATGTTCCAAGAATAACAGCAATATTGAAATTTGTAATCGACGTCCCAAAATATATAAGGGGCTTTAAATTTAACATCGATACAAGCTTGCTTCATATGAAAAAAAATCAGAATCAAACTTTTAGGTAATTTTTTTTAAATGGAACTTTCAGCGTAGTAAGGTAAACGAAAGCGAAATATACCTATATTTGTTCAAACTGTTATGTTTAATTCTACTTTTAGGAAAATTCAAGCTAACAAGGTTAATATCCGTTTAAAAAAAAATCAGAACACTTCTGCAATTACTCGTCCTGCTCTATTCTGCTGAAAAGATTTCATAATTAACTAGCGACCCGCCCTGGCTTCACCCGGGTAGTAACGCATATCATGCCTGCACGCTTTGCCTGTCTTATGATTTTATTATTTCGATATTATGAACAACAAATTTTTCTTTATATACGAATTTATTTTCATACGCGTTAAGTTTTTGCGATATCTTATAAAATACTCATTTAAATTATATGGTATAAAATATTCTAATGCGCATGAAATGCTTAAGGTAACTAAAGTATATTGATGTAAAGGATTAATACTGTACTCGTCTAAATAGCTTTCTAAATACCGCATTTTACTTTATCAAATTTTTTGGAGGATAAAATAGGTATAGCATGCTATGCATAAAAGATAGATAAATGCTATATCTGACTATTTTTGTAGATCTATAAAAGAGGAATATTCCACCAAGCAAATAGTGGAATCCTTAATAACAAAGGGATTAGGTAGTTTCATCGATGAAACCTCCCTGGAGGCTATACTTTTGCCTATACTTTCAAAAATTATCGTTATATTTCAACCAATTCACACAAAACCTTGACGAATTATACACCAAAACCTTTCTCGTGAATCACCCTTTTTTTGTTGAAAACCGAATGAAAATCCGTGCAGTAGCTACTGATTTTACCGCGAATAGACATAGGGCCGCGGCATATGACTTTGTTTTATAATATGTATTGCTGTTGTTAATACAAAATAATAATTCTACGTTGACAGTGTTTGTCTCAAAATGATCAATATCTTGCTCCGAACTTTTTTTGCCCTTATCTCAATTGGAGTACTAAAATGTTTATATTCGTTTTTAAACTTTCAAGCTTTTTGAGTGCTGTGAATTTTCAAGTTGTATAAGAAAAAAAATATAAAACAAAGAGGATTACTAACTATATTGGAAAGAAATTGGAACAATAAATAAAATTGGATTTATAAGAGAGTTTAGGAGGAACACTGGTCCTCTTCACTAATTAAAGCGGCATTGCGGCTTGGTTTTTGTCCCTATGCGGATGGTTTTAACAGCAACTGCTAAATTTGTACATTTAGATTCTGACTTTAACAACCTTATACAAACATTATTATTCATTTTTCTTAATAATTAATGTGAATAATACTACTAATACTATAAATGCGAAAGTTTGTATATTTGTTTCTCTTTCACGCAATATCACTTAACGGATTTGGATGAAAATTTACAGTAATATAGGTTATACTTCAGAATAACACATAGGCTACAGCAAGGGCGGATTTACGGGGGAGGCATGGGGGCAGTTTGTTAGGTACTGTGGAGAATCTATTATAGGACATAATTAAAGGCAAATCAGGTATTTATTATAGCATCTTGAAATTTGCAAATAGGCTCTTTGTATAATTTAAGAATGAAATTTGGATAATTAGACCTCCAACGGTTTCCCCCTTAATATAATAGGGATTCAAAGATTGTATGGAATCTGTCAGTTTTGAAATTAGATATCTGAAATTTCGAATGTACGAGTAACTTATATTAAAAAAAAAATATATATTTATTTAAAAAGATCTGTCGTGAAACTTTATGTGGCAGACCAAATTCCACGCGAGTGAAGCCAAGGGCAAAAGCTAGTCAAATATAAATTAACTAATTAGTTAAATACGAAGGCATTTAGCTGAATGAAAGCACCGTAAAAATCATGCAGAGGTTATTTTGAATGGGATTAGTGATTATTATTCTAGTAGAGAAGAAAAAACCTACACCACTACAACCCCCTGAGGGGCCCTTGGGTTCTGTACGTGTATTGTTTTGAGGACAACGGTCGTGCAAGTTGGTGATTTGTCCGAGATCACTCTCAAGCGCTAGGTTTTCCAGGAGGGTTTCTAAATCCCAACAGATCCTTCCTCGGCTCTGAACAGATTAAACAAATTATGTGCCACAGTCGCATTTTAACCCGAGAGTTTCATCACGGCAACACAGTGATCTATCACTGAGCCAACCCAGTCCAAAGTAGATAAAAATAACACGTTCCTTAAAGCTAATAAGCACTGAGTAGGCGTGTAAATATCTGAGAGTTAGGCCGAGGCGTAGGCAAGAAGGATTGTGTTAAGGGTGATCTTACTGGTTTGGGCGGCTGTATGTATGTGGTATCACGTTTACATTATATATTATTATTTTAAAATTTTAAAGTAAAATTATGTATGTGACAAAAAAAAAAGGACTATAAACTTTTTTTGAAAATCATTTGTTTTGCTAGACCACTTAACTTTGAATAGAGTTTGTGCTAGAACTGTGAAAGGACTTCGGTTTCTTTCACCACAATGTCATCCACTTAACACAATTTTTTATTATGTACTCTCTTGGACAGATATATGTTTTAATATTGCTCTCTACATTTGTTTTTCGTAAGGGACCTTTTTTCAGAATAAAATTATTTTTCTATTCTATTCGAAATAAATTTATTCGTGAGTTTACTCAGTTCATTAGGACTTTGTGATAGAGAATGTACTAATAGACGACTTCTCATATCTTCTTATAATTTTAAATGAGGGGAAAAAGATATATATATACAGTGACCCACAGTGAAATTGATACACCCTGTAGAAAGAAGAAGAAAAAAAGGAATATTTATATTGTTACAGGAGAAAACTTCAAAATATTTCTTTATAGTATCATTTTTTTTATAATAAAATAATTTATTGATATTTACAACTGTAATTATATTACATCAAGTAAATCTGCTGTATGAACAAAGGACATGAAAAAAAAAAAAGTTGTGGAGAAACTACCCATTGATAGCACTCCAATGAAGTTCTGTAGTAGAAGATCTCGAGGCCATCTTCTTTTCAGACGCCTCAGAGGGTTATCATGAATATTTTGGGAAGTAAGTTGAACAAAAAGTTAGTAGTACTTGAGTACTTCGGATCTAAGAGTACTAGGACAAATAAAAAAAATAAATTGATATTTACAACTGTAATAATATTAAAACAAGTAAATTTGCTAATATGAACAAATGACATGAAAACAAAAAACACTTGTGGAGAAACTAACCATCGGTAGCACTCCAATTAAGTACTATAGTGGAAGGTCTCGAGGCCATCTTCTTTTTAGACGCTTCGGAGAGTTATCAGGAATAGTATGGGAAGTTGAGAGACTAGCGGATTCAAGTGTGTATGGCGCTTTTCATGGAAGGATAGGTATCTAGTTTGGGCCAAATCAGCAACATATGGGATATTATGATCATGATGGATGAGTTTGTTTGTGATATAATAAGGAGCATTGAAGATTTTACGAAGGATTTTGGATTGTAAGGATTGGATACTAGAATTGGATGGTTTAGTAGAGCCCCAAAGCTCAACTCCATATGTCCAAATAGGTCTGATAACTGTCATATAAATGAGTCTTTTGTAATTAATTGGGAGCTTTGAACGTTTGTCCAGTAAATGTTGAAGTAGGCGAAAACGTCGGGCAGTTTCTTGTCTTTTCAGTCTTGTACGAGGATTCCTAGTGAGACGTTTGTCCATATGGAGTCCTAGGAATATCAATTTAAATATATACAAACAGATGAAATTGAAAATATTCAACTTCGATTATTTAAACAAAATAAAAGACAATAGATAAATAATAAATAGATAAATAAAAATTTATTATTTTGACTGGGAGCCACTGTATAGCTGCACTGGAATCATTACGTGAATTTAGTTACTTGAACGTTCTTTTCAGGATTTACTTAGTTTTTGAAATTCTCCTTAATTTTGACCAATTCAAAAAACAAGAAAATGGAATAATAACATAAAAGAGAAAAAAATATAAATTCACATACCAATTTTATTAAATTCAACTGGTATATAAGTGTTGAGGCTATGTAGAAGTGGCAAACATTTTGATTTTGTATACTATTTATTGCAGTTTTCAGTTAACGAAATTTATTTTATTTAATTATCTTTTCTTTACTTGTGTTTATTTATTCATTTATTTATTCAGAACTTAAAAAACATTTTTATTTATATAAGTAGTGCGCATTTTCATTTTATATGGTTAGAGAGTATTTTATAATTTATTTAAATATTCGTTTGATGCTAGAATCTGCTGAATCAACAGAAAATAAAAATATATATTATAGTTAAATGTTTTCAATTTAGTGATCTTTATATAAATCCTTTTTATATACACCACGAGGTCACATGTTTATATAATCAGCTTTAGTATTTACCAATGTCCTACAATTATCATAATTCATTTTGGTCAAATAATTCATAGTAATCGTCATTACAAGTATATATAAATAGATTGTATTAGGGACGTGTTAGGCTTCATACATTTATATGCAATACTGTTTAATTAATTTTAATTAAACTACCCTGTTTTCGTTTACAACTAATATGTTTAATTTGCGCGCTAAGCTACATTTGTTCATTAAAATATTAGTATAAGAGGTGTAACCAAATTTGCATATTTTTAATATCTATTTTTTATTAGAACTTTTTAGAAAAACTTACAAGCTATGAATTTATGGATAAAAAATGATTTCGTGGCATAATACTTATGGTAGACACAGTAACACACAACGACACACTTTCCTGTCTTAATTAGGTTTTAGAGTTAACTATCTGGAAGCGTTGTCATGTGTGCTGGTTGTAGTCTAATCCTGTGTGGGTGAGTTAGGGTGTCCATGCCAGTTATCTTGAAATTCTCTGTGATAGCTATGTGTTGGCAAATGAAGGCCTGTATGTAAAGTCTTGTTACTAACAGGTCAAGAAACTTTGTATTATATAATTAAAAATTGTTGACTCGAGACATAAATTTTAATTTCGAATGTATTAAAAGAATCTAATATATTAGTTTTAGTCTTTGGATGAACATTTTTTTGTTATTTCTTGACAAATGCCGAGCAAGGCTAGGTGCCGAATTATTTCTCTCTTAAGAATTATTACATTGCTGAAACATATGGAGTACAGATTTCTAGATGAAGAGTAAGTGAAATATGAGGCGTTCAGAATCAAAAGCAGATATATCAGATCAAAAATTGACGTTTTCCCATTTTCAAGCTAGTTTAGTCAAGCAATTTTGTGTAGGCGACTTTTTGACCTTTAACGCATCAAATGTTTAGAATTCAAGGGTTTGCAGCAACAAAGAGTTAACTCTAGTTTTTATAATTTTTGGTAAAATAAAAAAACTGTTCAAAAATAGCGAATGTATTTAAATCGCTTTTGGCCTCGTCCAATTATGTGTCTCCTACCTCTACATGTTAAAGTTAAAGTCCTTTTTGGCCCAAATAATTGCAAATTTCTTTCTTCTTAAAGTATGGAAGCATTGACTAGCAAACTATGATCATCAGTAGTTTTGGTAGTTTAGCATTCTTATTTTTTGTTACTGTGTTATCTTCTTGAATTAAACCAATTTTCTTAAAAATTTTCCTTATTCAATGCTTCTTTAGCTTAATAAAAAAGAAATTTTCCATTATTTGGGCCTATAAGGAGCTAACTCCAGAATAAAATTTACTCTAGAATTGCGAATTTGACGAATTTCGCATTGGAATTTGGCCAAAACATGTAGTGATAGGAGACACATAATTGGACGAAGTCAAAGGCGATTTAAATACATTTTCTAGTTTTGAACAGTTTTTTTTATTTTACCAAAAATTACTCCTTGTTGAACCAAACGATAGAATGACCCCCCCTCCCCCACCAAGAAACGGTTGTTAACACTAGCCTAAAAATGGAGTTAACTCTTTGTTGCTGCAAGGCCTTCATTTGTTTTATAATTAGTTTTGAATTTCATATAGTTATTTAGTTTTGTTCTTACATACATATCTTATATGAATTGATTCCACAAATTTTCAATGGATTAAATATTTTAATGCTAGGGGAAAATTATTTAAAAAAGTAATGAATAGGATTTTTTTTATTATTAATTTTTTCCTGTACGATAAAATAAGTATTTTCAAATCCAATGGAACAGAAATATATAAGATAATGTAGACAAAAGGTAGCGACAGCATTTCTGACACCAACATTCCAAACAAGACTAATTATGCAGATTCCCTGAAAGTTACATCATATTCCTTTTAATAAAAAACATTATAATAATCTGTTGGCATCTATTAATAGCCACGGATAGATCCTGTGGGTTCCAGACATCCTCAGAGGGCCCACCCAGCCTCCGAAGTGGGTACCCTTAATGGAAGAAAAATCTGGCTGTTGAGCTTGATCTCAGACAAATCTACTCCCACAATCGTTGTCCTGGAAACATCACATGTTCTAAACCCAAGACCCTTCATGGTTTGTAGTAATTTATCTTTTTGGGCATTAAACCGTTTGCTTGGGGAAACAAACAGCAAAGAAAAACTAATTTTTTGACTTGCTGACGTATCAGCCTACGCTTTTTGCCTTATGTAGGGACCATCAGGAATACAAAATTACATAACAAAAACAGCGACAGTGCCAATAAAGGAAGAGTATCGCTATAAAAAATTAATATTAATATAAATTAAAAATAATGAAGTATAAAGTATGAGATTCTTTAGTCTTACTTGTGCAGACAAATTTAATTTTAAAAATATGTAATAAAAGGAAAATGTTAACAGAAGCATCTTCTTGCTCTTTTATTTTAGACTTTATCTGAGCTTTAATTACAGTTTTGTCAGAATACGAACATTTCCTCAATTAAATTGAAATTTGATATATATTTTTTAGATTGACACAGAGGTATACTTTTACTAAAGGGACGTCGATGGGGGCAATCAAATATTGTTTTATTAAGGGGAAGTTATCGCTAATTGATAAAATTTATTTATGGAAACATGGAAAGAGTCCCCAGGCAGGTCGGGGGGGGGGGGGAGGGGGGGGGAGGCGGCATTAAATTGGTCGGGAAAAGCTGAAACACGAGCCTCCTCGTCCGGGCAGGAAAAGGCTCGCCTGGCTCAACTGATTTTTTTTCCCCCAGGGAAGGGCTTTCCCTCGTAATTAATCTTGCCATTTACACTTTGTCTGGAAAAGAGTGGAAAAATGTATTTCGTATTTTTGTTATTTTTTGTTTTACTCCCAAAGATGTCAAAACCGGCTAAGTCAAAAGAAAAAAATATTTGGTAAAGGGAATTCGGATTTATCATTGCTTCGAAAATACTTTGCTGTAGGGCCGTGGTACTTGTGGTCGTTATCGATTATAAACTTCAAAAGCTATTGTAATGGAAAAATATTTTTGGAGAAGTCAAGATCCTAAACTGAATGAAGTTTAACAATATTCATATAAAGTTATTTTATTATTTTTTAATTGAAATTTACAACTGTATTATAGCAACGTCTGTATTACTGCAACCCGTGGAGGTTCCTAGGTTCAGTACGTGGTAGAGACTCTTCTGGTTCTACGACAGCTGTTGTGCAGGGTGAAGATTTGTCCTAGACCACGCTCAACCGCTGGCGGAAATTCGGATTTCCCCCTATTCTGGGTACCCACTTTATAAAGACTTGGTGAGCCAGCTCCTATTTTAACTTAGGTCCTTCGGCACTGCAATTCAGCGCTCTACCACTGTGCTACTTCGCTCCATATTATATTATTATAATTAAAAAGTAAATTGGAATGGTACATAATAAAACGGGTAGACAAGTAGAAAAACTACCCAGTGGTAATTCTCAAATAACAAATTCAACTTTAATGGTCACGAGACCATATTCTTTTCAGACACCTCAGAGGGTTACCAGGATTGAAGACTCAGCTAGGTTTGAAAGTAGTGAATTTGAGTGGGAATAAAGTTTTCCCGAAAGGACTGATATTGGTTTGGTCCAAATCAGCAACACCTGGGACACCAAGGTCATTATGGATGATTTTATTAATAGCAAAGTAAGGGGAATTGATGATTTTGGATTGAAGGGATTGGATACTAATATTAAGTTATTAGTTTTAGTGAATTTAAATCAAGGTTAGGGGTAGCTCAGTGTGTAGAGGGCTGAGTAGCTGTGATGAAGGTTCCAGAAGGTAAATTATTTAATATGTTAATAGCCATTGATTTGCCTGTGGCTCATTCAGCATCTACAAAGTGGAAAACCGTGGGGAGAGGGGGTAAAATCTGGCGGTTCACTGTGATTTCGGCCAACTCACCTCCCTGGTCAAGGTTAGGGGTAGCGCAGTGTGTAGAGGGCTGAGTAGCTGTGATGAAGGTCCCAGGAGGTAAATTACTTAATATGTTAATAGCCATTGATTTGCCTGTGGCTCATTCAGTACCTACAAAGTGGAAAACCGTAGGGATAGGGGGTAAAATCTGGCGGTTCACTGTGATTTCGGCCAACTCACCTCCCTGGTCAAGGTTAGGGGTAGCGCAGTGTGTAGAGGGCTGAGTAGCTGTGATAAAGGTCTCAGGAGGTAAATTATTTAATATGTTAATAGCCATTGATTTGCCTGTGGCTCATTCAGCATCTACAAAGTGGAAAACCGTAGGGAAAGGGGGTAAAATCTGGCGGTTCAGTGTTATTTCGGCCAACTCACCTCCCTGCATAAATTTTGGCTTAGAATTAGTTATGAACTGAATCTTATTAAGATCCTTCATGAAGTGTAGTGACACTAGTTTTTTACAAATTTAAATGATATATTGTTATTGCTCGGGATATATTGATTATAAAAGAAACCTTAAAATTTAGAGATGTAACCGAAAACATCTGTGAGCAGTTACAACAGGCTTTATGGGTGAGTTATCTGCAACAGAATGATCTAGACCTAGTTCATCTCTAATTGTAGAAATCGGAAACATCTAAATAAAGTAGAGAAATTATAGCGGGTGTAGTAAATTCGTTCTTTCGTAAAAGGCATAAAGGTATGGACTATTGTTAAACTCTAGTTACATTTTTCACACCTTTGCGGATATTCCTTAGTGATTGGGCGAGAGTGGGTAAGCCTTCTAGGTGATACCTTAATCTTGTAACTCGTGTAAGCTTATGACGATAACAATATAATTATGTGAAAATCATTATATATATACATTAAATTTATACAGAAATACCTGTTAATATTTCGCCCATTCAGGCATAATCAGGATATAAAACCCCCCGAATAAATCGCCTCCTTACCACAAAATTCAACAAGATACTGAACAGAGGAAACATTTCACCAACCCTAATGCAACTACTTATATATAGATGTAATTTTTAAAATTTTTACTGAAATTCATAGTTAATTTAGGTAATTGAATTAAATAAATGTGGCCATGAAAGACTACTTTATTTAACATTCCCGAGGCCAAATTCGTGCAATGTTAATTTAATTTAAATTAAATAATGAAGGGGTGACTAATATATGAAGGTGTAGAAGGCAACCTGAATTTTATTTTGAGGTTTGATTCAATTTTTGGTTCGTTATGCAAAAAAATGTTTTAAAAACATGTGTAATATTGTGAAAGAGAATAGGTAAAAATAGTTAGAAAAATATTGCAAAAGTAGGTAACAACATATACGTAAATGTATTGAACTTTTACTAAATCCTAATAGAATTTCTGCAATATTCACAAATATTCTTGAATAACTGATGGAAATTTCGAAAAGGATTGACTTAAATCAAGATATATATTCATTATAAAAAAAGAAAGGGGAAAAATTACACTGGTCGACAAAATTTAACTTTTTTTCTTTCACAAGAATTAAAATAACAGATTCTAAAAGTATTTTTCGTGCTGAATTCAAATATAATTACAGTTTTTCCTCATCGGGCAGGAGTTTTGTGTGATATTCATTTGAATTTTTTATAATATTCCAAAAAATCCGTAACTAGCTATGTAACTCAAAATTATAACTACTGATTCTGACTTACCTAGAAAGTGGTAGATAGTGATTTTCGGGTATATTTTGCATCTGGAACGTCTCTCATTTTAGTCCAACAGTAGTCAGCTAGTAAATTGCAACTCCACTTGCCTTGGTACCTCTTCTCTATTGTAGAAATTTGCTGATGAAAACGCTCACCGTGTTCACCGCTGACAGCTCCAAGGTTTTCGGGGAAGAAGTCCAAGTGAGAGTCCAAGAAGTGAATTTTTAAAGACATGTTGCATCCCATAGCTTTATAAAAATGCAGAAGATCAGCCACTATGTCACGATAGTTTTCTGCTTTATGGTTTCCAAGAAAATTGCAACACAAACTTTTGAAAGACTGCCAGGCTGCTTTCTCCAGTGGATTTAACAGTCCCTCAAAATGTTCATCAGCCATTAATGATCGGATTTGTGGTCCTATAAAAACTCCTTCTTTCAATTTAGCATCACTGACTTTGGGGAATTTCGATTTCAAGTACAAGAATCCATCAGAAAGTTTATCCATAGCTTTGACGACATTTTTCATAACTCCTAACTTAATATGCAATGGAGGTAAAAATATTTTTTCAGGCTTCATTAAAGGGACACAAGCCACATTTATCTGGCCAGGGATAAGAGATTCACGTTTTGGCCATGACTTTCTAACGTAGTGAGACTTCTTATCTCTGCTGTCCCAATCGCACAAAAAACAGCAAAATTTGGTGAACCCAAGTTGCAAACCATGCAATAAAGCAATGACCTTTAAATCACCACAGATATTCCATTCATATTTTCCATATTGTATTTTCTCTAAAACTAGTTTCATATTTTCATATGTCTCTTTCATATCAGCGGCATGCGCTACCGGTATTGATGGAAGTTTATTGCCAATATGTAGCAGCACAGCCTTCAAACTTACTTTAGAGGAGTCTATGAACAATCGCCACTCATCTGGCCGGTGTTGAAACCCAAGAGTTTCCATAACTGAACAAATATTATACAATACCATTTTCTTCAGAGAAGTATACTTTGAAAACACTATGGCGGCTACGATATCTACTAATTCTTACATCTTTTTGGAGTAGATTCCACCCTTTGAGTCTGGAAGCTAAAACCTCCGCTTGCTGTTTAGACAGATTTAAATCGTGAATCAAGTCACTAAGGTCTTGCTGATTGGGAAAGTATGGTTCTGATGAACAGCTACTGGCTTCATATGTAAGATCATTTTTATTTTCATCTGAATCATTTGAAGTTTCAGTCAGGTCAGAACCAGAATTATCACTTAAGGTTGTATCTGCATATACTGGTACGGGGAACTCTTCACTGTGTAAGACAGGTCTCATTGCAGATTGCAAATTCGGATACTTAACTGTATATTTTGTTTTAGATGTGATTCCTTTAATATTTGTCAAACAAAAATAACAGTCAGTTAAATGATCCTTCGGTTCCCTCCAAATCATGGGAATTGCAAATGGCATATGATGTGTACCATATTTCCACACAGTCAGCAGTCTAACACACGAAACACAGCATGTATTTGGGGCCCAGCTCTTATCAAAATCACCAACTTGACAGCCAAAGTAAAGTTTATAACACTTCTTTACAAGTGGGATCAAATTTCGCCTCTGAGACTTGAAGGTCAGCTCACCACAAATATAGCAGAAATTATCTGCATGATTTACACAATTTCTTGGCATGATGAAAAAATAAAGCACAGAAATACAATATGCACAACATACAAAATACACTTCTAAACAGAAAGGAAGGAAATATTTCACTACTCAACAATCTCACAGTCAGCTCAATACTGACACATCACAATGCCAAAGAGGTCTGAACATGTATAAACAACAACAATGAACCTGCACAGTCATGTTTTATTGCGCTTCAGCATGACATTGCAAATAATTTCAATAATACAGCTTGAGTAAAATAGCTACATATGAGGTAACGGTTCCTATGACAGGTCAAAGAAAACGCTAAAATCATATTTTGAAAAGTAGCTTTTACAGAAAAACTATGCCTGATGGGAAAACTCTGACTACATATCTGAATTCAAGATGGAAAATGCCACTAGATTCACTATTCAGATCTCTTGTGAAAAAAACCTTGTCGACCAGTGTTATTGGTCACTTCCAATGATGGTGCCATCTAGCTGTTGGTGGTAGAACCAAACTATCTATCGGTAGTATTTTCTATATAATATGTATTGTAATTATGTTGGAATAGGTTACAATGTGTATTGTTATAATTACTTACTATAAAAATATAAAATTTACTTGCTCACATACTTATATTTATAAAATAAATATACTGAAACGGAATTTTGGTTCATCAATAAACTCTTACCAATCTAAGCGATTCTAGCATCGATGCTAACAGATAAATTACTATATCAGGTAATATCGAAAAATATTTAAATGCTAACGATTCTTTTGGAAATTAATTGAACGAAGTAACCCTTTTATTATCCCTATTCATGAACATTTTTCGGGGACTCGCTAAAAATATAAATCTCCTACTGTAAAAAACTTCTTAGAGAGAAAGCATTGTTTAAATTATTCATCATTTTCCAGTAACTCGTCAATATCAGGAAAAGATCTTTGATTTGACTTTTGGTCTCGTAGAAACCCTCTACTGAGTATTAATTAATTATATATATATATGGTAGAAATTTCAGAACCCTTAAACATTTAAACAGGTGTGAGACAGGGCGATAGACTCTCTCATATACTGTTCAACGTCGTCCTAGACAAGCTTATGAAAGAAGTAACTCAAGAAACGTGAGTCTTGGAAACCGATCCGACTGGGCTTTTCCAAAAACATGATGATCTGGCGATTTTAACAGAGGATGAGGAGACTGCCATCAAGCAGCTTGAGATACTTAAGGAATGTGCATAAAAAGTGGGACTACGGATCTCTTTTGAGAGAACTAAATTATTCTGTTCAAAGACAGATATCACGAGCATGAGAACAAAATACAGTAAAATCGACCGGGTCCCGTGCCTTAAATGAGAATTCATCGAACCGACAGGCCTTGAGAAGATCTCGCAGCTAGACCATCTCCAAAAAGTCAAGAAGGCAATAGGGTTAGTTCAGGACATATACAACAAAAAATGCATGTCAGGACAGACAAAAATTCGGCATTACAACACAGCCATAAAACCAACAGTCCTTTAAGGAAGTGAAACATTGTCACTTAACAGAAAACAAGAATTAGAAGAAATCAAAAAGCAAGAGAGGAAGATCATCAGGAAAATCCTAGGAGCAAGATATACCCAAGATGGCAATAAGCTACAATCAATCAAAACAACAGAAAAAGTTTCAAATATTGAAATTGACCTTAGGAAAAGACGAATGAAATTCTCACGAGATGACCAGAAAATCGACTGTCAAAAAGAATATTAGATTATGTTAGCTCATTTAAGAATTCAACACCTAGGCTGGACGAAGGGACCTCAAAAACGCAAACATATGTGCATCAGGCATTTTAGAAAGAGACACCTTCAGGCACAAAGTCAGCAAGTGGAAAGTTACATCAGATCAACCAAAGCAAAAGCAGTGCAGATAGAAGTGGTTGGAAGAGCGTAAGCAAGCCTTCTCAGAGAGAATGAAAGCCTATTGGAAGAACAAGAAGAACCCAAAGAAAGCTTGATTGAGTTGTTTACTTAACGTCTTCCACTATTGGCAGAATAGGCTAATAATAATAAAAATTATAATAAATGTCCTAATGTTCCAGATGGTGTTATACGTACATATCTGCTTCTCATTGCATTTTGCTATGACAGCCATTCTACTGATTTTCGATTTGTTGAAAGTTGTGGATGAATATATATAGAGAAAGAAATAATCAAAATATCTTAATTAGAAAATTATGATCTTTTAATGTAATAAATGAGTGGTTTATGTTAACATACAATTAATTTCTCAAAAATCATTTAAAGATAAAAGCTGGACATATATATCAGTTTCTTTTACACTTATTCCTGTAACAAATGGTTTGCCCATCGAACTATAAATAATTCGGGCTTGGGAAGAATCGGGACGCGAAGGCTCGGCGAACTGTAGAGAAGGGAGGAGTTGAGATTGATGGTCAAACAAGGGAGCGGGTGAGAGATTAAGACGAGGCTGCAGATGTTGACTGGCTCACTGACGAAGGACCCAACTTTGACAAAACCCGCTCTGATTTACGGGATATGTTCTTTGGCTAATTTATCAATCGGGAACAGACTCCGCCCCCCGGATTTCTGATTGATTGTCTTCCGAGCTGTCCGCTACCGTCTCTTGTTTGAGGACTGTAAGGAGCAGGAAGTCTCGAAAAGTTCGTCATGCTCAGTGCACAGATTTTTATAGAGGCTCAAAGCGAATCTTGACATAGGTACAAAAGTGCCATGTCACCAAGAAAAATAACTAACTAACTGTATTAAGTGGGGAAATTAATAATAGTTTTTAAAACACGCTTTAATGAGAAATAAAAGTAAAAAATAATTTTCAATGAGGTTAAAATAACTTAAATGTTAAAAGCATTCTAGATTTATTTATTCTGTACAGGTTCCGAAGATCGTTAGTCTCCTCTTCCACATATTATCCGAGACTATTTCCATGTTACTAAGCAGTTTCCATCGTTCTTCAGTATGAGCTGGAACCATGTTTGTTTTAAACTCTTCCAGGAATTCCAGGTTTTTGGAACTTTTAGTTCATCGAGAGGCATTCACTGACGAAGAGGAATTCCGTTTTTATGGCAGTGCTATAATTTCTTATTTTTGCATTCCATTAGATGCCCTTCTTGTTGTAAATATTCTTTGTTAATCCTTATGTCCTTACGTTTTAGAATTCGATCTTCAAAAACTTCTTTCACTAATCCACTTTCCAGTATAGTCTCGCCCAGATACCTGCATTTCTTGACCTTGTCAATCCGGCTGTTTTCCATCTAAGGGAATTCAGGTCCAAGCTTGTCATTTGTCATAATTTTAGTGTTTTCAACTAAGATCCTCAGTACTTCTTAACTTGTGATCATTTTATTTGTATGAATAATAAATAAATCTTACTTTATTTAGTAAATAGTAAATAAATGATCGCAATAAGTAATTTGTTGGCTCCAAATTTTTTTCTAAAACACGATATGTTAGTTTGTTTTAGATGGATTTCGACCCATTTTTATATCCCCACTTTTATAGTCCAAAAATTAAATTTTAAATTATTAAAATTAGGAGGTATTTTATATCCAGAATCCCTTCCCATTTTTGGGATCAGATCTTCTTCGGCTACTTTCTCTAATGTCTTATTCGTATAGTCTATCCCAGATACCTCCATGTTTGGGCCTTTCAATCCGACATAACTCCGTTTTAATTATTTGTTATAAAAAAAAAAAAGAGAAAATATTAATGTGTTCAAGGGTATTGAAATTAATTTTATGGCGTTGTTGGTCTATTGTTTATAATCTGGGATACGTGCAAAGGAACATTCTGCCTCGCTACCGTACCTGCACTTTTTAAGTTATTCCAGCTCAGACCCTAATCCAGATTCGTGTGTACTCTTGAATCCGAGACGTTAAAACGAATTTCGGCTCACACAGATGGAAGCATACATAGCATATAGGGCTGAGCTCAGGCCGCTGAGGAATGCCTGCCTTTGTCTGTGTTTAATTTATTTAAAGGCCCCGTAGGAACGCAACGTATCCTTTTGATCTGGCGGGATAGAGGGCGCTAAAGGGTGATAATATGTAATATGTATGCTCAAAGAGGCTCAACATCATCAACTCCACGGGAGCCACTTGCTAAATCTCTCCTCGCTGTAATCGAACTAATGGATCATTAAAATTCAACCCGTACGTAATCTGACTCTAGTATTAGGACTGGCCGGTCACACGCCGCATTCTAATGATGTTATTAGTCTTGCCATGTTACAAATGTTTATAATAAACCACCAGAGCGTTCCTATACAATAAATCGCTAGACATTAAATGGTCGCCGTATCGGATATAAACTTCATAAATGAGGCAGAGCTGGACGAGTGTATTGGGTCAACGCAATAGAATGGTCAATTTTTTTTTCAAAATAAAAAAAAACTGTCAAGCCCCGTCTGTGAGGTTTTTTTCTATGAGAAAAATAAATTTGATATTGAAGGGTCACCTCTGATAAAAAGGTTAGGATAACAACCGCCTATGCCCAATTATGGGTTCATAGCTCGGGAAACTCCAATAAGCATTCATAAACCCATAGGTTTTTTTTCGAGAACAGTTTAATGATTTGAATATCCCTGCAAAATCTTATTCTATAAAAAAACCAAAAAAAAACAGCATGCTTACTTTTCTCAGTTTTCTAAATTTTATAAATTATGGAGAAGTAAATTCGTTAATGAATAATCACATTACAAAGAGGTTTAAATTTCTAATTGATATAAACACAAACACATTGAAATATAAGAGAATACAAAGAGAATTGAGTAATGCCTGTGTGGTTATCAAATCAACTTTCTGTGGCCAAAATACGGGTTCACAGCCCGGCTTGTGGCTTGTGGAGTTTTAAAAAAAGAAAAAATCCCTTAGTTATGCCGTTCTTCGGAAGCTTGTAAGATGTCAATCCAAAGGCAAAATTTATTATTAGCCATAATTGTATAAAGTGACGTTAAATTAATAAACAAATTTAAAACAATCTTAATTACAATCTAATTTCCAATAATATTAATATCAAAACTTAAATGATTAAAAAAGTGAATTTGGAAGTTATCATTAATATGGATAATGTCATGCTCTAACTGATTTAGAACGAAACATTATGGTTAGAAAATATTTTTTTTAATTATCAATTAAATAGTGAACAATATTTATAATTGTGAAAAATAAACCAAAATAAGCTTAGTGATATCAAGATATGCCTTACTATACTACTTCGGGATATTATTTCTGGTCAAAGGAAAAAAGTGAATGTATATTTTTACTTAATTTTCATTTACTATATATTTTATTATTTATTTCTATCGCGCTACAATTACAAGGAGTCCTAGCCTCCTCCACCTGCTTCATGCAGCCATCTCTTGACTCCCAGATTTTCCCTCGCGTCTCTGTCCACACCACCCGACCACCTCAGCTTCGTTCTCTCCCCTTTCCTTGTGCAGTAGAGAGGTTCAGCCTCACCTTCCATGAGATTCACAGCCCATCGCAATCTCCTAATCTTTAAGGAGTAAAAACATCTGCTTCATTGTATATTGAGTACACCTCGTTGTTTGTTCTTGGTCAGTGTCCATCTAGATAAACTATATAAGATAGAATATTACTTCGTATCTTTTTACTTTATACTTTTCTGTGATTTCTGTTTTTAATTTAACAAAAAATATCTCATCTGTTCCTTTTGACCCGCAGGATATATTTTCGCTTTATCACAAGGGAAACAAACCTAAATTATTAAAATAATAAATTCGTTACTTATCATTAATATTAGTCTAAATAATAGCAGGACCTTTTTTTCTTAATAATATAATTTCGAAATTGATATTTACGATTATAAAAATAAACTAAAATTAGCAGAATGGTGCCTAGAAATGGCATTACAATAACAATAAAATCACCTCGGGGTCAAGAGATGGGCGGTAATGGGCTAAGTGGTCCTGTAATGATCCCAGTCCTGGTGAGATTTATGTGCGGCGGAGAACCCTCAATTCCCGACCTCTTTCCCAGCCTCTGGCCCCTCCAATAATCTTCTTTTTCCTTTCTTAGCAATATCCCTCATCTCAAGTTTCAGTATCAATTGCTATTATGATGCGTGCGTGAGTCAATTTGGTTCAGCGTTTAGTTGAATTGTTATCTGGTTTTGTTAATAGAAATAAATATTAATCTTCAATAAGAGGCTAGATCGGTTCTATAGCAACCAGCCATTCCCCACCCCTAAACCCATATAAATAAATAGTTCTAAAGTGCTTTTCCTTCGAATTTTGCTACCTTTTACAGCAATTTATTGCATTTTAAGCCATTTCGTGACTTATGTTCTAGCTGATGTTATATATAACAATAACGATGTTATTGCCACGGTGCTTGTAAATGGCGGCGTTTTAAAGCACACGAATACCAGCCATTTTGTTTCCATTTACTTAATTAATTATGTCCTAAGAAGATATTTGACGGGTATAGGAAGAAACTCGCAATACTTTTAAAAAAATCTTCGATTTTATTCTATTGCTATGTATCATACTATCCAAATTAGGCTTTATAAAAAATAAGTTGGGATTATAATGAAGTTTTGTCAGAGAAAGAGGTTAATGAAACCAACCAGAGTCATGGAGGCAGGAAGCAGTAGAACATAGGAGGGAGCGATATACCTGCAGAAAAAGAGAGAGTTCTTCAGAAGAAGGCGAAGAGAGAGGACCTGAGTTACAGGTTCAAAAGATACCTATCCTAATTTTTTTTTAAAATTTATTTATTGATATTTACAACTGTATTACAATAATACAACAAGTAAATAGGCTGAGTGATACATAATGATATGAGAATGACAAATAGAGAAATTACCCACTGGTAGTACTCAAATAAAAAGTTCAACTAAGGTCACGTGGCCATCTTCTTTTCAGACGCCTCGGAGGATTATGAAAGGATAGATACCGGGTTGCCTATGCGAATTATACTTGGATTAGCGAAACCTGGAGGACCACTCTAGCATTATCCGACTAGCAAAAAAAGCGAAGAAAAGTGATTTTAAATAAATAGCTTTTATTTTTCATTAGTCTAACATTCTTATTATTTTACTTTGCCTATTTTCTAATTAGCATATTTTTTTTTTTTTTAAATTTATTTATTGATATTTACAACTGTATTACAATTATACAACAAGTAAATAGAATGCGTGTTACATAATGACATGAGCATGACAAGTAGAGAAACTACCCACTGGTAGTACTCAAATCAAAGTTCAAATAAGAAAGTCACGTGGCCATCTTCTTTTCAGACGCCTCGGAGGATTATCGGGAATTGAAGAGGAAGCTAGGTTTGAAACTAGAGGGTTTGAGTGGTAATGAAGTTTGTTATGAAAGGATAGATACCGGGTTCGGGCCAAATCAGCAACAAAAGGGACATTAAGGTCGTATTAGCATATTAAATGATTATTCTCTATTATGGTTTAATAAAATAGACAAAAACTTGTAAATACTTTTTCTTGGGAATTATCGAGATGAAGAAGGAGTAATGTTTAGTATAAATAAATAAATAAAAAGGAATTTACTTTCAGTTCTTGAATTCAGACATATACTCGTTTTAACCATCTTTTGGCGATGTTTGTAGATTTTATTGTTCTCATAATCATGTCAAATTGGCATGATTTTGGAACACAATATGGTCCCGAAACATCGCCCATAAATAACTGAACTATTATACGACTCAATCTCATAAACTGAAAGTAATAATTAATTTTAAATGTAACGTGAGTTTTGCTGTCTTGAGAATTTCAATCATTACATAGTATTCCGTGAGACCTACAACTTCCAAATCACTTGACCCAGAAGTTAAATTACAAAGCTATTTCAGTTTAGAAAAGCATAGTACCCACTTTATGCTGTCAGGGATCGTGACGATGAAACTGAACACGTGGAGTTGTGGAGAATAAAAAAAACCCTTGGCGCGCGAGCGATATATATTGAAAAAGTTTTTTATCTCCGTCCCTATCAGAGAAGTTTCAATTGAAATCTATGTTAAAACTTTCTCAAAACGTGAGAAGGGGTTGTTCTAAGATATGGAACGGCCTTCACTCTGTACAACCGTTTTCTCTCTTGACGATCTAAAAGGTTTAAAATAATTTAAAGAATTTGTTTTCTTGACTTATACCTGTTTTCCCCTTAATTTCTCTTTGCCTTTCTGGGAAGATTGTAAACATTGTGTTTAGGTATGAACATTTTCATAGATGTCTTCAATACTATTTTTAGATATCTATTCTATGTTGGTAGAAGAATATAAGCTGCCATGTCAAGATGCTTTCATGGCTTACAATGTCCAAACATATTGAAAAAAGTGCAAAGGTGCTGATTTATATTACTCTTATTATACCTATAGAGTTCTGGTAATTGGTCACTGAGGACGAAAGATTAACATCGCGTCAGCGTTTTTGAAGGATGATCCTAAGAAACATTTACGGTCCAGTTAGGGACGAGGCAGGATGGAGAATCATGCATAAACATGAGCTTCAAGTTTATAAAAATAAACCGATTACTATAGGCTGGTTATAGAAGGAGTATGGATGAAAGTGAGATATCGCGAAGACTCTTGCAGTAAAAGCCCCTCGGTTTGCTCAAGATTGGAAGGCCAAAAACTAAATGGTGAGATCAGGAGGATAGGGATACCGCAGCTATACCTAGCTATATCTAATTGGAGGGAAAGGCTACAGGACAGGGAGTGGAAGAAAAATCACTTGGAAGAGGCAAAGGCTCGGGAAGGATTGTAGTGCAGAAGAATAATTAGTGTATCTGTTACGCAGGTTTTCGCTTTGAGTTGAGTCACAAGCATTTTTAATTTTTCATTCGTTTCATTTTTAATATTCTCGAAAATAAAAATAATCGTGAGTTTTTGTATTGAAAACATATTGATATTATGGAAAATGGGTATATTTCGGTAATCGTTTCATCAAGAAATAACTGTTATTTCGCTAATGTTATGTTCGCGTCTGAGGTGTATATCGAGTCGAAGGTGGGAGGCTTGCTTTAAGAGTGATCTGGCGGATTTGGGTTTGGGTAATGGTCCGTGGACAGAAGTTTGTCAGCAGAGATTGGTGCTATCGGCATCGAGCCTTCGGGTTCAGTAAGCCTTATTATTATTGTTATATTTATATGGAATAATAATGGTATTAAAAATAGATATATAAATATAATAAATAATTCAAGAACAAAATAAATATAGCTCTCTGAGAGCATATAAACATGTCTCGTGATCTTCGTTATTTTTTAACATTTTTTTTAAAACATGAGTGAATTCAAGTTAAATAATTAGGCAAGTGATTTATTTTTCTTATATGAAGCTATAGTGATTATTAGACATCAGTGGATGGTTTTATTTTGGTACATGAGAGATATTGATTGTAGAACTGGTGGGTGGGGTGTGGGTGTTCGGTGACAAGAAGAACAAGAAATTTATTTTATGAGTCCAACTTCAAACTCATAAAGGATAAATAAACACGTATTATTTTATATAATATGGGATAGGTTTAATTAACATCATAAATACATTCTTTATGTTATTTAGTTTCTTTATGTATTATTAGAGTCTTGTACTAAAACGCGAACTGGAGGATTTCGTAAAAGAGGTTTTTCTTGATTTTGGTTTGGACTAAGTTCCGAGAGGTACTTAAGGAACTTTTGAGGCTTTCGTAATTCTATATCAATTTTGTTTACATTATTGCAGCTTCCATTTTTCATATTATTTTCATTTTCATAAAAACAGCAACTCATCATTTGCTCTATACCAAAACAGTTCTATTTTGTAATTATAGTGTATAAGGATATATTTTTTTTTATTTCTCGAATTTTATTTTATTTTGCAATCCCGATTTTCACGGAAAATTAAATCAAGATAATGGACTATTAAAGGCAAAGTGCCTTCGCCCTGCGAGACATTTATGTTAGCAAACTAAGTGAGTCAAATAAGTGAGAGAAGACTTAATAAAAGTACAAGGGAAAAAGGGGAAAGTTGGAATTAGAGAAGGTTAGCTGTGTAAATGGTTTCTTAAATGCAAATTACACCATTAACAGGGAGGTAATAGATTTTTTATTAGATTCTCTGTTTTACGTTTCTTACCAGCAAGGTAAGGAAGCCCGTATAACCGTTTTTTTTCTGGGGGTTTCTCTTGTGTACCTAATCTGGTATTCAATATAAAAAATTGATTTACTTAGATATCGCTAAGTTAATATTATTCAAACGATTTTAATTTATTTTTTTAAACTTTACTTTTTTTGAGAAGCTCAATTGAACAAATATTACAAAAAAATTCTTTTCACTTTATAAGTAAATTAGCAATGCACATTAAGATCCTAGTACATATAGTAAGATATGAATTAACAAAAGCAACAAAGAATATTAGAGTTTTTATAACTTCCTTAACCGGTACCTTAGCTTTGCATATAACCGGACAATTATTTTGGTGGGTACTTTTCCATGAAATATCTGTTTTTACGATTATTTAGTAAAACAACTTTACTAATTCAAAATATTTACCAATTATCAAATTACGAATCTCAGAACTGAAAAATTCTGTGTCTTGTGATGAAATAAAGTTCGAAAATGCGGTTTATACTTGAAAACCATTGTAAACAATTTTTATCCTTAATGAAGTTCTTCAAATTTCTGAACAGATGGAAATCTAGAGGTGAGTCTGGCTAAGAAGATGGCTGTGGGAGGACTTTATAAACTAGCGCCTTCAGGTTATTCACTGTCTGTCCTGAAACACGAGATAGGGCGTTTTGTGGCGTTAACCATCCGAATAAAAACTGCAGGTGGTTTTTTAATTAGTTTTTGTTGCATTATGTCAATATCCCTGCAGTAAGATGTGGATGTGATGGTTTTATCTTCGGGTAGAAAGGAGATATGAATTTTCTCCAACCAGTAGCTAATGATCCGGTCGTTACAACACCCTTTTCCAATAATATACGCCGCATTCACGCAAGCTAATTATTTATAAATGTAGCACGTCAACTTAGTGGTTATAATTACTTAGTAATATTTTTAAATACTAAGTTAATATAACTATTAAGCTCTGATAGTAATTAAAAAAATTACACGACTGTCTCATTTCGTGTTTTCATAGTCCTATTTGATGGCATATTTGAGTGTTCGTTGAATTGTTTAGATAGTAAATATTATCAAAAAATGTCGCTTGGAATTAGAGAAGGTTATTAGATTCTCAGTTTTACTTTTCTTACCAGCAAGGTAAGGAAGGCTGTATAATCGTTTTTTTTTTCTTGAGTTTTTCTTGTGTACCTAATCTGGTATTCAATATAAAAAAATTGATTTACTTAGATTTCTCTTTTGTTGGGTTAATATACATAACAGCATCACGGCATATTTATAACAAATCATTAAAACCTGTAAACATAGGCCTTGAAAACAACAGAAGTCCACTAATTTTAGGAATAGTAATAACGGAATTAAGGAACGACCCAACATAATTGATGTTACATAAGCATAAATTATTTAATAAATGGTACATATACCTTAAATACGGGAAACGCCGCATTCACGCAAGCTAATTAGTTATAAATGTAGCACGTCAACTAAGTGGTTATAATTACTTGAAGATCTCGTGTCATTGAGAGAGGGCGGCCTCGAGGACAAATCGGCTCTCAATATAATAAGCACATGAAGACGATAAGGGTCTTTTCCCCTACTCCCCCACTTCCACCCCCTCTCATCCGCCCTTCTCCCCTCCCCCTGCCGAGGATCTATTTGTCATGAATGCTAATTGACCCAGCTCGGCTTCATAACGAGAGCTTTTGATGTCTCCCTTCAAAGGATAAAAGGCGAGGAGTAAGCCCCGGAGGGAGGCTTTGTCGGATCGCTCGGCGGTCAACCGCGATCTCTTCCCCCTCAACCGCCCGGTTTTACATGAGGTCTCTCGTTCCTCCCGCGTATTCCCGGAATAATTTAATTGTGTCCGCCCTTAGCCATCCATCTTACCCCGCCATACAGGAAGGGGTCACGGCTGTTGGGTCCAATTTGAGAAGTTATCAGTATGTAAGCTCCCTTCTCCTCTTTCCTATATTAAAAACATCTCCACGTCATTTGCTCTAATACAGGCCCTTCTGTATGAGGAATAGGTTCGAGATGAAAATTTATGGAAATAAAGTGTATGATAATAAATCAAATTTTATTAATATATATTAATATAACAATACGTCTGTGAACATTTTTAAAACTCTATTAATCTTTTTCTCTGGATCAATTAACAAATATATAGCTATATTTTGTAAAACTTTACTTATTATGTATTTTTTATTCTAAGCTCCAGCCAATATATATACAACTAAATTTTGATGGCGTTTCGCTTTCTTGGTATTTTTTAAGGTTCAGCCCATAAAAATACGAACATATTTTAGCAAGGTTTCGAGATTTTATTGTTCTATACTCCATACCTTGTCTATGAAAAAACATGCTTTTATTTAAATTTAAGCATCAACCGTTATTTGTTAAATAATTATTGAAAATAAAAATTTAATGAATAGAAAATTGATAAATATTTACATATTAATATTAATTAAATGTTTAACACATTATGCATAATTAAATAAATTGTTTATAATAATTGATAAGAAAGGTGTTTTGCAACATTACTAAATAGAATATACCGAATAATTAAGTTTCCAATTAAAAGTTGAGAATCTTTAGAAGATAAGATAGTTGTTAAGTCATTTTTTTTTGGAAGGGTGGAGTTCAAAATATTTTTTTTTTACTGTATTTATATTCCATTATTCTAATGGATTTTAGGTTGGCACTGTTTGAAAAAAATTGATGAGCGCCATGAAAATGTTTGGCTGCGTGACGTGGTCATCTTCCGAACATATTGTGCACAGACAGTCTAGAGTGGGCCACCAAAATTTACGTTGATGGTTTCCAAGCATTAAAGGCAGGCTGCTCCTAACTGCATCATCAATCCCTTTAGTATCAATCCCCTACAATCCTTATTAACACTGAACATTCGGGTTAAAGGTCAATGGCAAAATGGTATTGATCCAAGAGTTGTATTGGGTTGGGTCAGTGGGCGCACGAAGACCTATATATCCTCCTCGGGAAGGACCGGTTTTAAATCAAACCTCCGTCTGCTATTTCCCATCCTGGAAAACTACAACGCAATTCCCAATGATAGAACAGAGGTTAGGTCATCACTCCTTTGCCTGGTGATTGTCAGTTGTTAGTCCTGGTCAGTTAGCTGATCTGTCTTACATACCCAATGATGTCTGATGAATCTCGAGATGGGTTTGTAAGTTACACGACAAAAGATTTCATACACTCAATTTCTTCACATGGTTATCTAGATCTTGTTTGTTGCTTTATGTATATTTATGGGTGTCCAATTATTTTTCTCCATGATAAGAACAATTAAAATAATTAAATTAAGAATGCTCGGTTTAATAACCTCTAAGAGTTACCCCTGTTTACCACCTTTACTATGCTCAAGCTCTCAACCCTCTCTAACTTCCTTATCTCCCTTTCCTGTTTTTTTCCGGTTCTCGATCTCTCTAGAAGCTTTGTAGTCCATCTTATATATCGATCGGTGTCTCCTTGAAACTTTATATTGTCTTAAAAAAGAGTAGATCAGATATTCAGTAATATGCTTCGTATATTGTGTTCTGTAAATATGGTACATAAGATGTGCTTGCTTTCAATTAACCTAGTTTAATCGAAATGGGACGAATTTCACCATAAATATATGTTATACTATCCAAGGGGACCCTAACACATCTCTTAAATATTCTTTAAGTGGTATAGGAGCTCCTCATTTCTTTCTGATTCTTCAGTAGTTATTCGTGTACGAAGTGTACTGAAGGCTTACGGAATAATGGTTTATTTATAAATCATTTTGTTCAAGTAACAAGAAGATGAAGTTGACGCGACCACTATTGATCGAGGACAGCCTGATGAGAGGCGATCAGATCGAAAGGGATGATAAGGGCAATCTCTCTCGTGTTCATCTCATTGATGTTATCTTGAGAAGTGCGGATGGGGGAGGGGTGGCTCATTTGTAACCAAAACACTTTCACAGTATGACTAGTTCGATGGCTCTTGTAAATAAAATAATAACTAGTTTAGTAGTTTTTTTAATAATATCATTATATTAATATTCGATATCTTTTCTTTCTTTTAAAGTCAATAAAATATATCTTGGGCACAAAAGAAATGCATGGTGCCTACGAAATTCATAATATTACACAGTTTACTTTTCAGGGCATAAGTCTTTAAATCTATCTAACGTCTTCACATTTAAATACCCTTTCAAGTTTCCACGACGACTATTTAAACACAAAACTTTAGTGGTTTCTGGTTAAGACCGTGTTGCTGAATAATTTATTTTATTCAAATTATTTTAAGTTGTTGTCTTCACATTTATTTTATTTTTTATGAGAGGCCTCATAACTCGGACAAGATATATTATATATATATATATATATATATATATATATATATATATATATATATATATATAATTCTCTTGGTGGCTTTAATTGTATGAAAAGAAAGTTTTTAAAGTTTAAAATATCTGAATAATAATAACAGACTACGCAAGACGAAATTAAACCTATAATAATGATTAATTCTTTCATTAATATATAATGAAATGCTTTAACAAACAAAAAATCATATTGTTATCGTCAATTAAAAATTAATTTTAATTAATAAGGTTTTTAAAATTATAATATGCACATAATTTAATAAGTATTAATTTAACAAAAACAATAATAGCCCATCTGTACAATACATCAGATTGCATCAGGCGTTATGGACTACCAAACCCGCATAACCGTTAAGTATTGCGAGACTTGCATAACGCATCTCCGTTTCGAAGTAATACATATTTTCAATTGTACATACAAATAGACATATAATTTAAAACAACTAATATATTATTAATTACTATATTATATTAGACTAACGTCTAAAAAATAATTTATTAATATATTATATTAGTCTATTAATTTTAAATTAACAGTGATAAAAAATTATTCAAAACGATCTACAGTCTTGGTCATTGATTCTCAATTGTTTGTGTCTTTTTTTCTTTCAAGGTAGCATAATTCTATCTTAAACAAAATTCACTTCATCCTTGATATTATTAGTTTTTACATAGAAATAAAAGTAAATAAATTAGATATATAGAAAATATCGTTGAATTTTTATCCATTAAATTTACTTTAAAGATTGTACAATGTGATTTATTTAAAAATAAAATTTAAACATTTAATTAGAGTGCTATTAGATGGTATCTATAGTGGTAGGTAGTGGAGTAGCTCAGTTGCAGAGCGCTGAGTTGCTAAGCTGAAGATCCATAGTGTAGGTGTTATTAATTATTTAATCCATTATCAGCCATATATGGACCCTGTGCAGGTAGCTATAAAGTGTGTACCCATATTTGGGGTAAAAACCTGGAGATCGAGCATTATCTTCAAGTCACCTCCCTGCACAACCGTTGTCTTAGAAACAATACTGGCTCTACCATGTAATAATCCAAGACCCTTATTTTAATCATTACACTATTCTACTCTTTTTAATTTTTCTTACTGTTGGTAGGATTTGCAAAGCCACCCTTGCTCTGACTCAATAAATGGGATACCCATCATTGGTACCGGGATACCGGGGTTGCCTCCCTTTTGATTAGAACTATAGCTGCTATATTTACGTATCTCCTTATCTATAATTTCTTTTCCTTCTTGGGCCATATATCTCAACATCTCAGGAGATATTTCATCTATTCCGGCTGATTTCCCTATGTTCATATCTGACAATGCCACGTATATCTAGAATTCCTCTTTCCAAACTCTCCTCTCAAGATTCACCAACGAAATCACCACCTTCTTCTAGCGATTCTCCGAAGTATTCTCGCCATCTTTCTATAATTTTATTACTATTTCGTAGAATATTTCCTGCTTTGTCTTTTATATTGTTTAGCAATGGAGCTCTTTCTCTTTTTAGTCATTCCATGATCTTACAAAACAATTTATGGTTTGCCTTTAAGTCAATTTCCATTGTGTGGCCCAAAACTTTTCCAACCATTCGTATTACTTCAATTCTTTCCCTCAAGTATTGTTCTTGGGCCTTTTTTCAAGATCTTTAAACTGAGCTGTAATGGTACAGGGATAGTTTTAAAATCCTGTGTATTCCTATTTTCCTTGTCGACTTTCTTACTACATATTATTACGAGTGTGCAATCCTTATTTCCATCACTTTCACTCAGTTATAGTGTTATTCTTTTTACTAATTTATAATTATTTTCATTTATTGCGACATCATTTGCCTTCAACTTCGTTTTACTAGTTTGCCATTACCAATCATAACACCTAATTATCAAGCTTCATTTTTAACCTGGTGTACAACAATTACTCCCTTCAGTTTTAGGAACTGTTTTTATTTTATGGAACAAACCTGAATAGTTTGCCATTACCAATCATAACACCTAATTATCAAGCTTCATTTTTAACCTGGTGTACAACAATTACTCCCTTCAGTTTTAGGAACTGTTTTTATTTTATGGAACAAACCTGAATAAAATTATTGGTAACGAGCATGGTGACATGAATATCATGTAATTCATTATTCATAAGAAGCGAAAAAATATTACAGAAAATTTTATATAATTTAAACTAAATTTAAAGCAGTTGATGGATTGTATAACACATCTAGAACCCTTTCAAAGCACTAATTTTCAACAACACCGTAACTTGTTAATTAATAATATTAATTAATACTTAATAAATAATTATAGATAATAATTAATAAATAAGTAAATAAATAATGCAAAACAGGATCCATAACTATATAACCTAGAATAGCTCATTGAAAACTAATGCCGGGATAAAACCAATTTATTACCATTAACGAGGAACACGCTTTTATTATAATAGAGATAAATTATTCCTTGGAGGTATTAATCCATTAGTCGGGCGGGCCGAAAAATTAATAAAGTATTAACTGTATTAATATAAATTACTGAAATATTAAAAAAGTAATATATCAATATTGAATTTTATTTAAAATTTCTAATTAACCTTTCTATATTTCTAATTTATTTACTTGTATTTCTATCAATAAAATAATAATATCAGGGATGTAGTGAATTTCGCCTAAGATTGAATTATGCCACGTTGAAAGAAAAAATACACAAACAATTGAAATTCAATGTCCTAGAGTGTGGATCATTTTGGGTAATTTTTTATTACTGTTAATTTTATAGTTACGACTAGTAGTTACAATTAGTTGTTACTAATTACCTATTTATGTATAGCATAAATAAATACTAAACATAAATAATAGTAACATAAATAAATAAATACCTATTTATGTTAAAAATTACCAATATATGTAATTCAAAACATCTATAACTAGACACGGGAAAGCGTTAAGCAATCCCCGCAATACAAAACGGCTATGCAGGTTTAGTAGTCCATAACGCCGGACCCGATCTGATTTATGTTATATGTATTATATTAAAGTATCTACATATTATAATTAATTAAAAACTTAATTAATTTATTGGAGTTAATTTTTAATACTCAATAACAATATGATATTTGGTTTGTAAATGCATTTCATTATATATTACTGAAAGAATTTGTCATTATTATAGATTTAATTTCACCTAACGTAGTCTATTATTGTTTTTCGGATATTTTTAACCTTAAAATTTTCTTTAAGTACAATTAAAGGGAATTATATGACATTAAATATCTTGCCCCAGTTAGATCTCTGATAAAAAATATTAGAATTATATAAATAAAGTATATAGAGAAGGCATATGTTTTAATATCTTCTCAAAATAAATTTTCAAAAAATACATCCGACTGCGCAAGTAATATAAAATTTATTTTCGGGATTAACGATTAAAGACGTTATGGATGTTTTAGAGAATAGTTGCGTATATTGTTATAGATTCTATAAACATAATTTAAAAAATGACATTTTTAAAACAATATTCTATTTTATTTTTTGTAGTATTTCTTTTTTTTTCTTTTCAATTCGAATAAAATATTCAAGGAATAAATGAATGTAAATGCAACTTTTATTCATTTCATCTTTAAATAAAAACCAATATCAAACTGCAACAGTTGGCTGCATCGTTCGAATATAAATTTTGTTTATTCATTCAAATTCATATTCGTATTTATTAAACATAGATAATTTCAATATGGTTCAATATATACGAGATATCAATATGGCTGGTTCGATATATATATATATATATATATATATATATATATATATATATATATCAATATTTGGGTTATCTGTGCAAACTTTGCTTCCATTGAGAACAAAATTATCTTAGTTTAAAAATAGTTATGTAATTTTTTTTTCATTAGGCATTATTATTTATAAGGCTTTATTTTTCTTTTTTAGTTTTTTATGAAAAATAACAAACTGATAAGACACAGTAATATTAATAATGTTCCAAACCCGAGTAATAAGAGATATTGAAAACATCCAACAATTTACACCTACTAAAACAATTTCTATGAATAATTTACCGTTTATTTACAATAAAGTTTTAATGTCTCCGTTTAATTAAAAAATAAAAAATAATTTAAATACAAAAGACAAAACAATTAACAGATTTTCTGAGACAATTTTCTTCCGATTCCGAAAATAATGTTTAATACTTTTCACTAGTCAACATAGCCAAAAAATAAACCCATATTGCAAATATGATGTTCACGATCTGTCAGGAATATGAGTCATTTTGATTATGTATTAATATTCAATCAGCAGTTCTCTTAGCCATTTTTAGGAGCTCCCAGCTTCTCAAGAAACTCGTACATTGTTTCCCTTTTCACTGAATCACACGCTTGTCGGAAGTCCACGATCAGATGGTGAAGGGTAATGTTGCATTCGTATCTCTTCTCCAGCATTTATCTCATTGAAAAAATCAGGTCGGTAGTGGACCTTCCCGGTCTAAATCCAGACTGGTAGTCACCCAGAACAGTTTCTGACCAGTTTGTAAGTCTTCTACTTATTGCTATCGATAAAACTTATATACCGAATTCAGAAATGAAATACCCCGATAGTTGAAACATTCTGTTCTATCACCATTTTGTATATTAGGCAAATTAAGATTCCGACCATTCTTCAGGCATTTTTTCATACATCAAAAATAATATTGTAGATATCTTCTTTTATCTCTTTCTCGGCAGTTTTGAACATTTCATTCTGGTTACCATCTATCTTTGGCGCTTTATTATTTTTTAGCTGTGATATAATTTCACTGATCTCTTCCACCTCAGGGGGGGGGGATATCTGCTTCTTCCAAGTCCTCCACCTCACTTTGTACATTTGCAATCAACCTGTCAGCATTTTTTGCTTCTATCCATCTCTTTAATATTTCTCTTTCGTGACCAAGAAGATTTCCATTTTGGTGTTTAATAAAATTTCCTCTTGGGTTGAACCCTGCTCTGATATTCTAGTTGTTTTTGAAGAATTTTCGACTGTCCTTTTTCATAAAGTATTCTTCCGTTTTCCCAGGCTTTCTAATTCCTGTAGCCTTTTCTTTTTACGATATAGCTTCTTCGCTGATCTTCGCTTTTCCTGGTACATTTCCTCAATCAGTCTCGTTCCTGTATGCTAATTCTTCAACCGAGCTTCATTTCTTGGTTTTATTTCAGCCTCGTATTCATTTTCATACCAGTCTTACCTTGATATCTTGATTCTTAACCCAAGCACCTCCTCTGTCATGTCTCTCAACACGTTCCCAACTTTCCTCTAAGAATAATTCAAATCTGATACCTCTCCCACTTGTCCTTCATTCATTTCGCAGTTTTCCTGAAGCAAAAGTTATTCTCTTCACTGCCTCTTGCCGGGGCTTTGCAGCTAATCTCTGCCTATATTTCATCAAAACCAGATAGTGGTCACTATTGCTGTTTGCTCCTTTATAGCTTCGCAGATCTGTGTGATGCGTATCTTGTATCTACTAATGCATGGTCTATATTTTGATTGGGGACTGGCAGCGGTCCTAGCTAAGCTAATCTTACTGATGGAGCTAATATAATATAATATAATATATATTATAATAATATAACATATATATTATATTATATTACATAAATATATTATATTAAATTTCATAAATATAATAACGTCCTGTGTGATATATAGCATACGCCTTTAATAAGTTTTATTGGCACATGATCAAACACGCTTAATTTATTTTACTCCTAGCTTTGCCATGGATCCTTTTTCCTCTCAGGATGGTTTATCTGCCCCGGTTATTTCTGGTCTATGAGAGGCAGAAGCCGCGGATGGCCTTAAGATGTTAGGAGCTGAGTTAGGTGGAAGAACGTCAGCAGATTGGGATTGAGCTGTTGGAACGGAGCCAGTTCCGCTAGCCATTGCTCCCTTCTATTCCTGTAACTGTCAATAATTGGCCTAGCTTCTGGTTATTGCTTATAATATTTCACAGATTTATATGACAGTTGTCTGTTGATATTTACAAACCCATTTATGAAAATATGTAATGAAAATATTCATGTACCTGATACTTATACAAATCTGCCTCTTTTTTCGAAGGTAGTGGATTAGTTCGGCGTGTAGAAAAATGGATTGCTGTGCTGAAGATCACGGGGTTCAAAACTAGTTGGCAGATAAATTATTTAATCTGTCAACAGAACCTTAAGGGGTCTGCAGACCCTTTGGGGCTCATCCAGCCTTCATAAAGTGTAACCTTTAATTAGGAGGAAACCTGACGGTTGACCTCGGACAAATCAAAATCATGTACGACCGTTGCCTTTGAAACAGCACAGTTTCTACCTTTTATTGAACCCATTACCATGAACAGCGGTTGTTCTTGGAGGTGATTTAATAATGCTAAAGTGCATTTGTAATAAGTATAACCATAGTAAAATTAGAAAAGCAATGAATACTAGATTTGTACCGAACTCAATCTCAACTCCGAACTCAACCAGGGAGATATTGAAGATTGTTTTTTAATCTAGGCTATCCTTTACATACTTACCATAGAATCTTTGATATAAGAATATTAAAATACATTTTTATGACTTTTGTTTACATTAAATGCTAGGACTATTTCTGAATATGAAAATGGGTAACTTAGCGATGTTTTACCTGTTATCCTGTAAGAAGCCTTCACAACGGGTGAATAATTAGCTTAAACGTGTTTCTGATATTTCTGACGTGAGTTTCTGAACCTCGGGCTGTTTCAAATTAGGCTGAAAGTGACGATGTGTTGGCGACTGAAGTTTCCTAATTAATTCTAAAGATGGAAAACAACTTTAAATCACGTTAAATGGGAATGTCTTCTTCAATGGTTGGAAAATCGTGGTTTACATCGTTCAAAACTTAAGGGAATGAAACGTACTTAGTAAGAGGAATTTTACTTTGAATCGAAAAAAATAAAATATCCGTCGAGTTAAAGTTCTGAAAACAGGAAAAACATCGAGTGTGATCTTGGGCAAATCTCCTCCCTTCACAATCACTGTCTTTGAAACAGTACAGTATCTACCATGGACTGAGCCCAATACCCTTCATAGATTGTAGTGGTGCAGAATCTTTTAAACTTAAAAAAAGAATTATAGTGTTTCTTGAAAAAATTTAGTGTTTTATAGTTTCAAGTAATGCAGTGTGTATCAATCTGTATATTAACAACAGTTTCCAACATTCTATAAAAAATCTCATATATGAAAAATTATTATTAAAATGTTCATACACCTGATACTTATAAGTATAAGTATTCTCATAAACTATCTATTTTAATTTAACATAGTAAATTTGTTATATTCTAATTAATTAAATATCTTTATATAGTCTTATTTTGTTATGTACATGGTTATTTTACTTATGTTAAATTCGATTTCCTTTAGTCTGATGAAATATGATAATATCGTAAATCATTGATAGTATATATCTGCAACTTTACATTTAATAAATATAATTCTCCATATTGTTAAATTTAGTACCTGGAATTTTCGGCAACAAAAGCACGCTAAAATCAAAACTCCATTCAATAGGTTATTCAGAAAACATCCCTCAATTATTTATCGGAATTTTCTAGGTGAAGATTCTTCGGTAAAGTGAATTTAGGCTCGGAGAGGGGGCGCTCAAAGAAGGCAGCCTCTTAATTTAAATCCCCCGCTCGAATGTTATAAAGCCTCGGTTCATTTCGTTTTGGCCAAAGGTTCCCTCCAGAGAGATGATCCGAAGTGGCCCTTATTAGCCCGCCCTTATAAAGCCTTCTTAGCGGAGGGCCTATACATTATTAATTCTCGTCTCCCTAGGGTGCTATTATTTGTCTCCTTAACCCCTCAAGGGCATCCGCAATGACAGCGGCTCATCTTCATCTCCCGGCTTATCTCTTGACTTATAAGTGAAATTAAACATTCAATAAAGCTCCTCAGAAGTTCAATTATATTTTGACCTCTTTTCACAGGTATACTCTAAATTATATATTTCCCTAATTAACAAATAACATAGAGACTAATCTATATCTCACCTATTCTCAAATATGGTTCTCTCATATAGATATATTACTTGCGGGAGATAATAAATACAGCCTCGAGAGGTACACCCAAACTACCAAATGTTTTGATTGTGTAGCTTCACTAGGGTCCTTCTCAGTCATGTACAATCGGATCTTGGCCGCTTGGGGTCTGCTGGGGCTCGAAGATCTGCATTTGTTTTCTTGAAGCAAACCCACCCGAGATTCCTATAATATACCGCTATATTATCACACCTAGGGTCGGTATTGTTAACTGCCTACTATTTAATGACGTGCTGACATAACCTTAGAAAGATGAGATAATTATATGCAGGATTTGGCTGGTTTTTCCCCGGTGTGTGATTCTTCATCCAAGTGTTTTGATTCCTTATTGCAAGCTCCATAGCCCGCTTGGCCACATTGTTCCCATATATATATATATATATATATATATATATATATATATATATATATATATATATATATATGGTTCCAGGACGTTCTGCAGAACCCAGGCCATGATCCATGGATTTGTCAATGTCCTTCAACCCGATTGTACATGGATGGGAAGGACCCTAGAGAAGCTGCACCATTCGGTATCCCTCTCGAAGCTGTTTTTATTATCTCCCACTAGATAGGTGAGATTTTGATTTTGACGTTTTTTAAATAGGGAAATGTAATATTCAGAGGATTTCCGAGAAGAAAGAATTTTTTTATATTTTTGTATTTATTTTTTAACATAGCTTTATATTATTTTTCATCGGTGATATCCTAGAAGCTTTTCAATTAACAGTGTCTTTGAGGTACAACCAGAAATGTTTTCCACATTGAGCTGCCTGAAGTGATGTTGATGTTCTAGTAGTTAGCAAACTATGGCATACCTGGCGAGAGCTCGACCACAATGGCTTTAGGCCTGGCTTCGAGAGGAGGCATCCGGTGCGGGCATAGTTGTGCAAGTAGGGCACCAATACGTCCAAATGGCAAACTATCGCAGGTATCCACGAAGCAATACCTAGCGGCCGATTTCACAACTACCAATTAAACGTTTCAAACTGGACATAACCAAAATAGATCATTAATGTATTTTAAAAATAGGTAAAATGTAGTCGAAATGAGTAATGTTTACATTTTATAATCCTGATCTTAATATATTGAAATGAACGAATTTTAATAAAGAAGATGTATTTAAATTAATGCATCCGATATTAAAAAACTATTAATTGTGAGGTAAATAGTAAATGCTAAGAACATTACATATTTATTATACTTATTATTTTCTGTAGCACATCCCATGAAACATACTTATACCGCCCCAATGAATAAGATTATGTGATATTTTTTTCCAAAAATGACCTTTTTTACTCGGAGTCATGATATTTTAGTATTTTTTTAAAGTAAGGAAATGGCTTGAAAAGAAGTAATTGCTTATACTATAATTCCGTTTTAAGCTAAAAAACTGGCAAAAGAATGGCAAGATTTCTCTTTCCTCAATACGTGTGCAATTGCCTCACTCAGGGCAAAATTCGACTTAACCGCTTATTCACGAGGTCTATAGGGCTATATCTCCGAACTCCAAATGTGATGTTTCAGTGTACTGTTTTGGTTAGGTTGCATGGTGTACGAATCCAAACACTTACCACTCCGTGATAACAAAATAGTTACAGGAACGTTGTGCGGTCAGTAGCCACAGACTAAAATGCAAAGCAAATGATGTCAAGAAATATGGAGTAAACAGCTGGATAACACCCGCTAGTGACAGAAGAGCATGACCTAAATATACATATATTATATATACCTGAAGAGAATGGCGATTGGTGTTAGAGGCCTTGATTCGCTGACTAGTTGTCTATTAATAGTTGATTCCCCAGAAATGCAAAATAATGATAATAATGATGCCATACTGAGCGTCATAGTAGACTAGATATCTTTTTAGATTTAATAACCAAAAAAGTAGAACATAATAATGTCGAGATCCCCAACTAAAATAATATAAGGCCAAAGGTGGGTTAAAAACTGAGGAAATGTGAGTAGCTGCCAATAGAATTGGTGGAATTCTATCATTTGAAAAGCGTTACTACCACCCCAATAATAATATCCACCAATGAGCTGATACCCAATGCCATCAGTGGCACGTTCAGATGGAATAAATTTACCCGTTGATGTGATAATAGAGGCAGTCAGTTCTCTCAGCCACTGGTGACTATATTTCTGTTCAACAATCTTAGATATTATTGAAATATTACCTTGCAATAGCGATAAAAACTGAACAGTGATAACAATAATATTATCTTATTATGCAAAATCTATAATACTTTCGAAGAATTCCCTGTTTTGACTTATCGTGTTCATCTCAGTTATTTATAATTTCTCTTTAACGTCTGAAATATTTGGTAACATTTGAATTGATATAGGATATGATGTTTATATATATATAAATGTTGGCCGGAGGCGGTAACGAGGCGGGAGGTAACCCAGACCGCGGTGCCAATAGCGCCCCATCGACCCGACAATGGTTCCCAACTATGGCCAAGTGGATTAACTTTGAAGCACTAATGCAGACCTTCATTAAATTGACACCTCAAGTCCTCTAAAGTTCTCTAATCTCCCAAGTGATCCGGTCGCTGCCATGCTCCCCGGGGATCGGAGCACCGCAAGTTCTAGCTGGTTATGACAGCCCACAAATTTTTATTGAAAATGTTCATCAATGCCTTAATTTCAACCATCCGGGCATCATTATAATACTCCATTTCTATAAAAAGTGAATTAGCAGTATTGTAGCGAGCTGGTTGATATGAACTCGGAATTAATTCCGAATCCCATCATTAATTAAAAATATCTTAGCTTGATTGAGTTCTGAAATGTGTGTCTCATTCTCGACAGTGATAGTCTTGCCAATATTTAAGTTTTACAAATGTTGTATAACTAACAAACATTCATCTTCATACAACCTGTAATAATAAAAAGCATTGGGTTCAGTACTTGGTAAGGACAGTATTGTTCCCAAGCCAACGGATCTACAAGGGTATTTGGCTGAGATCACACTCAAGATTAATTCTCCGAGCAAAGGTAACATTCAATAGAAGATTGTAAAATGGTAAGGGGGTGAAGCCCATAAATTAGACAAAATGAGGTAGACTTTTTTAATTTGTGTCTACTTTGCTAGGCCATCGTCAGGGCAGAGGAATGAAGAGTACATCACACGATTCGAGAGTACATTCAACGAGCGATGAATTAGTGTGGGAAAGATGCAGATCTATGGCGTATACACATGATAGCCGAAACATTGTGAGTTGAGATTAAGATAGGGGACTTGAATCGGAAGAGATCGTAGAAACAGAAAGGCCTTTGGATGTTAGCTATTTGAAAAAAAGTACGTGACTAAGAAACACAACCTAAGAAATAGGGGTAGTTCAATGGTAAAGCGCTGTTCAATTGCTGAAGAGTTAACAGCCGGGATGGATCGTATGAGATCAGGAGAACCTGCTTTGGCTCACCCAATCTTTATAGTAGGAGGGAAACCTTGCGGTCGTGCCTGATCACGGACAACACTCCCTTGCACAACCGATGTCTTTGGAACAGTACAGTATCTACGACGTACTGAGCCCAAGAATTTTTATGGTCAAGTACATTTTAACATTTATGTGAAGTGAGAGAAAAATGACACCTATTTTTTATAATTGGTCTTAACTGTTTATACATAAAGTAATGGTAGTTATGTACCTGATTGTATAATAATGATTACCTTCATTAACTGTTTATAGATTTTTGATCTTTATTATACGAGATAATTAATCCATTGGAGAGGAAACTAGCAAGGACCGGACAGATAGGACTAAGACAGAGGTCCCATAAAAGGAAAGTAGCACTTAAAGCGTGAGCTAATGGGAGCCGACTGTAAATCGTCCCATTGTGTCCCCGATCCGGGACAATACCCTGCCCCGTTTGAATACTGTCCCCAACCCAACCCACCACCCTCCTCTCGCCCCCTCCCTATCGATCATACATCTCCCGCGATCAGATCTTCTGTTCCCTCCCCGCCCGAAAACTTTCCGATTCTCCCTCCCTCGGCGAAAATTGTCGGATTCAGCCTCCATTAGCGGCAAATGGCATTACAAGGATTCGGGACCTTCCTCGCTCCTGTTGTAAAATAAAGTTCATCTCAGATAACAACTACATTCATATGCCAAACTTATTTTATATGGCTATATTTTTCGGTAATAATTGTTCGGAGTTTATGGTTCGCTTAGGTTTGATAGAAGGATATTCGCTTTCCCCTGTACTATTAAATTAACACGTTTTAAAAAAGGCGATACAAAGCGAAAAAGGTTTGAATGTGAATATGTATAGTGAAATATCCGTGCTTGGATTTGCGGACATTTTGGTACTTTTGGGTTAGGACGTGGAAACTATAAAGATAACTGATGAATGGAGGTAAGAATATAGGGCTGGAAGTAAATTCAGATAAGATTAAGTATGTATCATATGTTTAGCAGCAGAAAAAGGAGAAATTTTGGTGACATTGTCATAGGTGGAAATAAGTTCCAACATGTGGAGAAGTTTAAGTACTTGGGGCTTATGGTAACTATAAACAACGAAATTCAAGAGGACATAAAGGCAGTAAATGGTTGTTATTATTCGGTCTCGACATTACTAAGCTCGCTTCTTTTGTCCCGAAATCTAAAAATCAGAAATTATAAAACCATCATCCTTCCAACTCTTCTTTATGGATGTTAAACTTTGAAGGATGAACAACGTCTTTAGGTATTCGAAAAGAAGGTGTTACTTAGAATATTCACTACAAAAAGGATGGGAGCACTCGGAAATATGAGATATTAAAGAACGCGGAATTGTGAAGCATAAATCTGGTAAATATTATTTATTTGTTTGCGATACGAAAATTAAGACGAGCCTGTAAAATTGTTGGGCTTAGTAACGAACGAATTCCTAAGTGTTAATAAACATTGTACCGACTGGGCAGCGTCCGAGGTGTAGACCGAGGCGTATATGGGAGGATTGCGTTAAGAGTGACCTTGTGATTGGGTTTTGGGTAGTGGTCCGTGGATAGAAAGTTGTAAGCAGAGATGGGCATCGAGCTTTCGGGTTCGCTAAGCCTTATTATTAGTAATTATTATTATATAAATCTTTTCTAGTGGAGAATCTACATCATAGTGAAGAGCATTCCAAGAAGAATATTTAAACAAAATACAGACCTTGGATCACAATTAACTACATTTTTTAAAGTAAAACTTAGTGATTTTCGTTAATTATGAATGCTATATTATCTCCTTTAAGAGGTTGCATATATTAATATTTTATGATGGGATGTCATAAGTAATTTCTGAAGGTAATCACTGTGATTATTTACTTAATGCCCATTAATGTTTAATCCAACACCATCAGTGGTTTCTTATTAGGAGGGAAGACTGTCATATTCTTAAACTATATAGCCCACACTGTATGTATCAATGACAACCAATGAAAACACCTTGCCTGAAGTTTCCAGCTGTTGTTAGGTGTTCTTCAGTTATTTATAACCTTTATTACTTTATAGATTATTTTCCAGAGATTTGTTGGGTGCTTGTCAATTTACTGAACAGGCTAAATATCAGGTATAGGAGATCAGTAATAATTATTTTGTATACTATTAATACTTAATTTAATCTGAAAAAAATATTTATACTTTCTGGAATGATGGCAATAAGACTTAGGTTTTAAGACGATCATTGTAACAAAATTTGTCCTAAGTTTATTTATCTAAACACATTTCCTGTTAAATAAAGACGCCTACTAAAAATGTTTAGTTACTTACAGGAACAGCTGCTGACTGTTTTTCAGCTTTGAGGGGATCCACCAAGCCAACCGTTCCCTGTAAATGCTTTGCAGCTTTATCCAAACTTGGATTAATAACCTATGCTTCACTATTTCTCAAGCTCTTGATGTAGCGTCTATTGGTCCTGTCTACATTAATTTTTAGCATGAAATAATTTTTTTAACATGGTCCGTAATATTATGATAATAAATCTAGTAATGCCAGATCTATTACATATATTACGGCGCATTTCTTCAGGCATAAATTCATCTTGCATCGCTTTGATAGGTTTTAGGTTGCCTGGTTTAAAAGGATCTTTCCGCAAAAGAGCAGTTGGTCAATAATTAATTATAATAGTTTTTGGTGTGTGAGGTGTCTCAGTGTTCAGTAGAGTGCTGAGTTACGGAGCTGAATATCACTGGATCGAGTCTGGTTGTAGCAGGCACATTATTTGATAACCATCTGTTAACAGTTATGACAGTTGATCGACCCTTTATCAATGTGAGCTATGCTGATCATCCTGGGGCGCACCCAGTCTTTATATAATGGGTAACCTTAAATTGGTGGTTAAGGGCGGATCCAGGGGGGAGGACACCACGAGCCGACGGGCAAAAAAATCAACAATAACTTAGAAATACACTTGTAGTATATATAGAAAGGCCTATTACAATATCTAAACAATAGTTTCATTCATGTTATTTCTGTTATTTGAACAACTATCATCACATGATTTGCCTATAAGTATGTACTGTAGTGGATTCTCCACAGTACACAATCAACCGTCTGGGAGGCATGTGCCCCCGTGCCCCCCACCTCCCTGGATTCGCATATGTGATTTCGGCTAAATCACCCCTCTGCACAACCGATGTCCTAAGCCAACATAATGTTATTTCTAAAAACAACTCAAAAACTATCATGTACTTAGACCAATTCCTTCATGAATCGTAGACGATTCAGTTTTGTTTTTTTTACGAAAATTTATTTCAAAGTTTATGTTATCATAGTTATAGCTTGATCAAAATTATGTTTATTTTATTTATTATTTATTAAGCTTTTGCAACATATTTTTAAAACTTTCAGAATGTTATCAGGTTAATAAGAAAATTCATAAGGGCCCGGGTCTGATATTGTAGTCTCCGCTTTTGGGGCGTTAGGGTTTGTTTTACGTGACTATGAATGCAAATTTACCTATTCGCAGAGCTGGTGTTGAATAAATTCATAATATAAAAACAAATTGGAAAATTCATGTCCTCGATGGGAACCTGCCAAAGGACTACTCTTATAACTATTTTCGCTTCAAAGACTTTTATCCTTATATTTCCAATACCAATCATATTTATTTTTTCCTATGAAAACACTAATAATAACTTGGAATATCTTGCAAACCAGTTCATATTGTGATTTGCGAGTAAAAATTGTTTATAGAGTACAATTATAAATAACTATTTGTTACATGATACCAGCTTCCAATAAATACATATATATACTTTATGAGACCATATTGTTCAAATAAATGCGTAAATGAGGAAGGAAAATCTGGAATCTCGACACGAATGGAAGCCTTACTACAACACTAAGCACTTCATATCTTTCCCTCTAGCTAAAAAATATTTATAATTGATAACGAAATCGGACATTTACGATATGAATATTAGCAAATATCGAGTCTGCAAACTCATCTTGGCAATAGCACTGCTAACGCTTTGAATCTACTAATGTTGCTGCACGGCAACTCCCCCTTTCATGCTATTAGGCGATGATGATATTGGAGACAGTGTGGTTGCAAGTCGCTTGAGATGTGTTGCGAAATGATCTAAGATCAAAGCCAGGAACCTCTGCACCACACAGAATCCTATACCATACCCTCACAAAGTAATTAAATCGGCCGAAATGAAGGTCGTAATGTGACCAAGCATTTACAAGGGAATCTTAAACGTATCCGTTCCTAGATTTACGAATTATTTTTTTCTGGATGCTATGAAACGCCTTAATATCGATAGCTGTTGTTGCACTGTTCTATGATTGACATGTAGATTATGCCGTAAAAACGCATTCAACTTGAGTGCATTTATGACAAATGCGGTCTCACATTAACTTTTTGGTGCATCCGCCTCAACGATAAATTCACAATCATTCAAGAAAATCTTTCACCCTTTCGCCCATTCAAGATTCTTCCTTAACTAATTTGCCTAAGAGATCAACACGTACAATCGAAAAGACTTATATATTCTTCTTCTTGTAGTATCTATCTTTTAATAATATCATATATAATTTCACTCGTTGCTGGACGGAATAGTCATGGAATTCTTCGTCTGGCTCACGTTTATCTGGGATTTTTCCTTGCGAAATACTGTTGTGTAGTACACTCGATAGTATAGTTTTATCTTTCCTAATTATGTGTCAGAATATTCCAGTTACCGGATTTTCAGGAAAGCTGTTACTATAACAGAAAAAATCTAGGATGTATTTTCTTAAAAAGAAAAACCTTATACAGCCTTGAACGTTCTGAAGTTAAACAAAAAAAGTGTGAGTTGACACATATATATATATGGATTGTAATCTATCATTCTTACTACTCTACACTCTACACCATTTTCTGTCTATTGTCTCTATCTTCTCCATAATATCTATTCTCTATTTATTTTTTTTACTTTACATTTGTGGCACTACAAGCCACCATAGTTCTTGCCCTCCCGGTAACAGCCCAAGAAGGCTCCTAGCCTCAGTTCCACCCTATCCATTCAACAAAGGTTCGGACGTCCAGCTCTACTAATGGAAGCAGAGCTTCATAGGAGACTTTTATTCTCTTTTATATTACAATATTTTAGAGGTAGAATGTATACATAAAAAAGAAAGAGGGGTTTAAAGAAGTTTACAATGATGACTACAAGGCAATGCCATAACTTCCTGGGGTACAAAACTGTGTTATAAAATATAAATATCTTAGGTCGTAGATCCATTAGTTGACTGTACCCAGAATTAGAAATTTGAAGGCCTCCTGCTCCAAATATTTAATTAAAATGCAGCACTTGTTTCTTTTTTGAAAATTCTAGGAAATATGTATAACAAAACAGATGAAACTATAAAAGAACAATAAAATAAATGGAGCCGTTGTGAATACCAATATTTGCAAAAGACGTCCAGAGAAAGGTGAACAGGAAAATAAGACAGAGCGAGCGAGCCCTGACAATGGAGGGATTAGACGTCAGGCCCAGTCCGTTCCGACCTCTTTCCCTCCCCCTAACTATCTGTTCGGGCGCCGTTTTTCCAGAATAGTATTTTTTTTTTTTGAACAACGGACGAATAGAAGTGTAAAAATGTCTCGAGCACCTGAAATATATTGATGCATTTTCAAATACAAATAATTCCAATGTTAAAAATAAAGATACAAAAAAAAACTTTATTGCTGTGGCCCATGGCTGAAGAGTACTGAGTTGAGTGTGGGGTAGACCGAGGCGTAGGTGTGTTGCGTTAAGGCTGATCCATTATCAGATTTGGATTCTGATAGTAGTACGTGGGCAGACATTTTTTTTTTATTCCTGTTTTGTCTCCTTGAAACGGTGATTGATTGATGTGATTATCGATTTAGTTATTAGTTTTGATGTATTAGTTAACACCCAAAATGTATAATTAATTAATAAAAATAATTGTTGGATAAATTTCTTCAACAATTATTGAATGGCTATATATTAGGTGAATTGAGGTATTCAGGATCTAATGGGGAGTACTCCAAAATTTAAAAATTGACTTTTACACATTTTTCTCTCGCTTAGTCAAACAATGCTTTATGCTCCTGAAACTTCAGATTAAGAACCAGACTAAAACCATAACAAATAAGGCAAAATAGTGTCGTGTTTGAGAAATTGCTTGACTTCCGAAAAATTTGAGAAAAACTCAATATTTGAAATTTCTGAGTTATCCTGAACTCCTCAATTATAAATTAGTTGAAGTAGTTTAAGGCATATTAGATTTTTATACAGACAACGAATAGATATGTATAGAAATATTGGATCTTTGTCTCTCTTTTCTTTTCTCTCTCTCTCTCTCTCTCTCTCTCTCTCTCTCTCTCTCTCTCTCTCTCTCTCTCTCTCTCTCTCTCTCTCTCTCTCTCACTCTCTCTCTCTCTCTCTCTCTCTCTCTCTCTCTCTCTCTCTCTCTCTCTCTCACTCTCTCTCTCTCTCTCTCTCTCTCTCTCTCTCTCTCTCTCTCTCTCTCTCTCTCTTACTCTACCACTCTCGTTCTCTCCTTTATCTCTCTCACTCATTGAAACTCTCTTTCTCTTCCTCCCCTCCCTCTCGCTCTCTCACTCTCTCTCTCACTCTCTCTCTATCTATCTATCTCTCCCTCTCTCTCCCCCCCTCTCCCTCTACCACATAAATTGCATTTACTCATTAATTGTAAGGTTTCTGTGTTCCAACATATTTTGCTCCTCCGATTTTAGACTATCCCCTCTCCTTGGTGGATATTATAGTTATTTAATCACTCTAACTCCGGAGTGATGGAAGGAGCGGATGAGATGATGGATGGAGCGACAGCGGGTGGAGTGAAGTTGGCCCAGGTTTTTAGCCCGGTCCGGGCCAGCCAGCCTCATCAATCATCCGCTCTTCTTGTTTGTATCCAACTCCAACTCACTAAAGAGTGAAAACTTTTTTTTTTATCACAGTTACCACCTTGTTTTATGAAGAAATATGATCCGTAATTCCGTAGTCAGAAGCTGAATGATAGTATTCAAAGAGAATGTTGCTAGAGAGACGTAGAGACGTAAATTGTAGTGATTTCATCGTGAATATCAGCATACTTCTAAAACAGGTGATAGAATGCCTATTTCACCTTCTTATTACACCTCGAGTGCGAATTTCCTTGAAAATCCAACATGAAAATATTTCTATGGAGAATATTTCCCGGATGGATTTAAATGTAAATGCTCGAATAACCAAAAACTGTTTATTAGAGACAACCGCTTCGAACCTCAATGCAGGACTTCGTCAGGGCTCGATAGTTCATAGAAATGTTAGTTTTTAATAAATATTTTTATTTACAATATAATTAAATATGCTTTTGCCGTCATTTCAAACGATAAAACTGTTTTTTTTTATTTTTTAAAGAAAAAGATAGGCCCTCGCCCGGGATTTGAACCCGGAACCTTTGTCTCACCGTGACATGAGACAAAGGTTCCGGGTTCAAATCCCGGTCGAGGGCCTATCTTTTCTCTTTAAAAAATAAAAATATTTATAACTCATAAAAAATGACCAATAATTATAAAAAATTATAGATAAAACTGTTTGCTTAAAAATAACAGAAGGAACCCGCTTTATGTTTTTATCTTCATTTAGCACCACTTTATGCTACTACGGCTAATCGGACTATATTACAGAAGATAGGGAGGGATCTTCAATCAGTACCTGACACCCATTTTATGCCCCTGCCGAAATGCGGCATACCCAAGGAGTTTTTACTTCCTTTAAAAATCCTAGGCCAACTGCCGGGCTGCGAACCTGTGACGTTGGACAAAGTAGGTTGTTATAATAACTACTACATTCCAGGTACTGCCTTATGTAAAAGGTTAATTCAGGCCCTTTTTTGGGGGAGGGTAAGACAAGCTTTATCTGAATACAAGTGATATGGATACTTTTCTGTATCCGATACTTTTACATGATATTTTTGTAGTTCAATATAGTTATCCCGACTCTTACTGTTGTAATACACGACACAGAAGCCATTCTTGGGACACCAGTTTTTGTTATCATTTTTAAAGGAAAAAGAGTTATTCGCCGAAATAGTAACCTGCATAAGACATCAAATAATTAAAATAATGTTATTTATTGGTTAATTATTTTTTGAAAGCTATGAAAAAAAAAATAATAGTTGTTGACCTTACCTCAAACTTTTGCAATTCACGTTCCAAGACGTTATTCGGCTCTTATTTCATTTATTAAAGAAAAAGTCAGCCGTAAAAATTTTATAGTGAAATCAACAATTAAAGGTGTGATTGTTTACCCGGACACACCCGAAGCATATAGAAAGCTAAATGCAAGTTTAAGAAGTGAAGGAGATGACTTTCACACATTTCAGCTCCCAGAGGTCAGATGCCCAAGAGTTGTGATAAAGAATCTCCATCGTGCAACACCGATTTCTACTAATAAAGAGGAACTGAAACAGAAAGGTTTTGAAACTATGAACATTATTAACATAATTTCTAGATATAAAAATCCCCTTCCTATGTTCTTTGTGGACATAAACAAAGAAACATTTAACGAAAATATTTATAACATAAAATCTATATATTATACCAAAGTGCTAATTGAAGAACCAAGGAAAAAAAGAGAGGTCCCTCCAATGTTTACTATGCCAGCAATACGGTCACACAAGGAGTTATTGTATCACTTGTACTAAAAAAAGAGAAACTCCTGCTACATGTGCCAATTTTGGCGGACAGCATCCTGCCAATTACAAAGGCTGTCAAACGCTAAAGAACCTTATCATTCAGCGTGGCCCGAGAAATAGCTTCCAGCAGCCTACAACAGCTCAACCGATTCAGTCACCGCCTGATCCTCAACAGTTTCCAACCCTCAAAAAACCTTCACAGCATCATCTTTCAGGACTAACATCCAACACCGGAGAATCTCAGCAGATACCAACAATGAAACCAGCGCCACAACAACATTATGTTTCACTAGGTATGATGAATGACAGTAGTCAGCCTTACCCCCTTTAGATAATGCTCCTCAACTATTTCAAATTTTAAATGGTCTTAATAACCTTATCCACCATCTTTGCCATGCCATGCCTAATTTTTCAACAGCTGGTTCCTTGTCAATTCACCTATGGAATACTAACGAACTGATGCAACACAGGACTGAACTTGACTTGTATTTACATGAAAAAAGGACAGACATAGCACTTATCACTGAAACACACCTTGCATCACGATCAAAAATATACATTCCAGATTATACTATTTATAGGACTGACCACCCAGACAAAACGGCATGGTGGCACCGCCATTATCATAAAATCGACACTAAAACAGCCCCATTCACTTACCTATCACACCACATATACAATCGACTGGCATAACATTAAATACAAAACAAAAAAACATCACATTCGCTGCTGTGTATTGCCCCCCTAGGTACAAGCTTTCATCCACGGTGTTTTCTGAGTATTTAAAACGTTAAGTCGATGTTTTATCGCAGGAGGTAATTTCAACGCGAAACACCAATGTTGGGGTTCGAGATTGTGCACCCCAATAGGTAGGAAATTGTGGTATGCTCTTCATAAACTTTCATTAGACACATCAACTCCAAATTCTCCTACTTACTGGCCCATTTCTAGACGTAAAATCCCGGACTTACTGGACTTTTTTATTACAAAAGGATTAAGAACAGTACACAAAACTGTAAATACGAGCTCTGACCTTTGTTCTGATCATTCTCTAGTGCATGTGTGTGAAGAGCCTTCTGAGGCACAAAAAAAGACCTACCCTTACACGGGGTATAATGGATTGGGATTTATAAAGAAATTATCTCAATTCTCACCTCTCAATCCCTATTTCGATAAAGAATGAATAAGAACTAGAGAAGGTAGTGGAAAAGTTCACCACAACAATACAAGAAGCAGCGTGGTTATCATCGAAACCAAGGGACAGGAAAGCAGATAATTTACCAAGGTACCCGCAGTATATTAGAGATCTTATCAGGGTAAAGAGAAGAGCTCGTAAAATATAGCAAACTAACAGACAACCATCAGATAGACAGACACAAAAGGAAATTTTTATTTTTAAGTTGAACTTAGAAATATTTGTTTGTTTTTTTGGTTTGTTTTAATCATAATGGAACCATTAAAATTAAATTGTTATAATGATTGTTTTAAAAATAAAATTGTTGACTTTTATTGGGACAGGCAATGTGAAAGAATAGGCTTTAAAATGAAACTTGTTTCCTCTAAAAAAAAAAAATAGAAAGAAAATCCAAGTATAAATGTATCGATGACGTGAGCTGTTAAGTTTAACATAAGAAACATTTTAATAATACTAGATGTTGTTGTGGTAACATAATGTTTTTTTAGTTGAGGATTCTATTTAATCCTTTGATCTTTAGGATGGATGACCTAATGTGGTATGATTATGGAATTTATTTAATATACAGAATATTGTTTTTATCTATTACAGACTTGCATAAAAATGTATAGTAATATTGATCTAATTTGGTGTTGTTTGGAAATGTGCTTTTCGGGAAACGTTTTCTCTGAAAACTTGACTGAACTGGCCTTTCTCTTCTGAGACCTGAGAAAAAAATATAAATAGACCGAAAATAAATAAAAGAGGACAAAGAAGGACTTTCCAAACATGGAGATTGAAAAAGTAAAGTTGGCGGGAGCCGATGGAAACGGTTGTTGAAGACGGCAAACACCGAACAGCGATAGGAAGGCAAGTTGTGGCCTGCACGCGAGCCACCGCTGAGGAGCAATACAAACACGGTTCAACAAACTGGCAAGTTGGAAACTTCTCCCTTACAACTTACAACACCTGCCCGTCAGCTTTTTCCCTTTTCGGTTGCCACTTAACTTCTGTTAAGTTTACATAGGACCTCTTACAAAGTGCTTGTCTCGGCTTCCATACGTCCGCAGCTTTGTGTCAATAACAATAATCTATCCGCCCTAAAATGTGAAACAGATAAAATTGAAAACTGATAAGCGTTCAAATGAATAACATGTGTGAAGGATATGAATCTCTAGGATCTGGGTCTCTCCATAAATTAGGGGAAACCAGGTCGAGGAAAGAGACATCACCTACCTGTACCATCATTTTAGTGGAGACAGCAGGATACTTACTGTGTGCCGAACATCCTTCGTAGGTTTTGGTTTATATGTTTCTCAGATTTTATAACCGAAGTTTATTTTAAACTTTTCATGCATAATATTTTATATAAGATTTCAGATATCCATTTTTGGCTAACATTTTTATTAAGGTCTCATGCCTATCGTTCTATGTTCTTATCTATTTATTACTTCCTATTTACTGATAGTAAATAAGATAATGTATGGGTATGAGTAATGTAAATTCATTGCTGTATAAGCGATTAAAGACTTGATTAGAAGCTGAATATGTAGTTAGTGGGGAACTTTGACGCCTTGCTAAACACCCCCTCGGAAGGATTCAGTCAACGAGAAAAGTGATGAAATTAGATTGAAATAATAAGGAGACAAAGGATATTATGGTGAGGTACCTGAGGCCGATCGATTAGAGAGGGCTAGGTTACTGAGCTCGGCTGACAGGGGCGCTGTTGGACCATTGTTCCAACACGACAATGGTTCTATTAATGGCTTAGTCAACCGGAATAGGCAGCGGGACCTCTCCCATTGATGGCCCAATGCAAGTCTTGACCACTCGCCCTTCTCAATGGCCATGGTGGGGGACTGCGATCGGCGGCGATCCAAACAGTATTTTAGGCAGGGGACAAACGTAACTTCGTATCCCAAAGTCACAATAAATACTTATTGTATGCAAGAATTAATGTTTAGTCTTGACCCAAAATTCATTTTTATGGCTTCCAGTCGCATCTAAATATATTATACAAATATAAACGAAAACCAGAAAGCGGAGAGACTCAGTGATAGACACCAAGTCGCCATGCCGAAAATTATGGTTCAAATCCCGGTGCCGGCAAGACTTTTATTTAATCTGTTAGCAGCGAGAGATGTAGCATATGGGATATAGGACCCTCCTGGGGCTCACCCAGCCTCTATAATGTGGATACCCAAAATAAGAGGGGAAAGTGGCAGTTGAGCGTGATCTAAGACAAACCACCTCCCTTCACAATCGTTGTCCTAGAAACAGTTTCTAACATGTACTGAAACTCAGAACCGTACACGAGTTGTAGTTGTACAGGTTTTATGTACGAAGTTATTTTTAAAACAAAAAACTGTGTTACAAAAAATAAAGTTTTTATGTATAAACAGCCCATCTGAATGAGTTGTTACGTCGAATTTTCCTCCAAATTGTATTTCTTTTAGGAAGCGAAATCGTGTAGTGAATAAGGAGTCGAGCCTGGCCTTGGCTTGGAGCGGAGTTATTGCTCATATTAAAACTCCATTTCAAGTCAATATTACGGGAATGACACAATTCCGCTTCTCTAAGTACTTGAAACTCATTTTGAACATAATTTGTTTTAAATCTTATTCACATATATGATCCCTTATTTTAACATTTTAATGTTTTTTTTAATTTTTTTATTTCTATGCTATTAGAATATTTGCTTAGGCTTCCACCAAGCTTCTCCTACAAAGGTACAATAGCAGTATTAACGATATGATTGCAATAAGAAAAAAATATTTTTAAACCGATTTAATTTAATTCTTATTTTATACTTTTACTGTCGGTTCATTATATCACACGTTAAACACTTATTTGACGTTATTTAAATTTTAATTAAACATTTAGGAAAAATCGGAATAAAAATATGTACATAATCAATTTTTTTAATTCATGAAACGAACTAGTAATTTATTTGGGCATTACACATTAACGCAGAAATGAGTTCTACAGAACAATTACTAATAACATTAATCCAAACTTGTTACCGAAGACATTGTCTCAAAAGAGGAAACAAGCCTCCTTGTCCAGTTCCGTTGAGAGATGTACATAAGCTTAAATGTTGTATTTTATTTTTTGTGAAGAAATCCAAGTGCAACATGCTGTTCCTAATTTATGGGATATTTTAATTATGGGATTCGCTTCATATTCTCTGGAGTTTCTCGTTCTGTACCAGTTATTAATTAGTTGAAAATTACAATAACGAACTGCAGATTATGAGGCAAAAAGGCACAGGGTTGTAGTTCATATGTGTGTATATATGGAACACAGATAGTGTACTGATGTATATACCACAGCTCGTAGATAGCTTTGACCAAGCTATAGATTCTATCTAAGGTATGTGAAATGAATGTTAAATAATACATAACTATACACCATATAATCAAGAACAGATTTGTCAGTACTGTTTGGTTGTCGCAAGACTGGAATCAAAGAGACATATCTAATGACAGAAAAGAAAACAGTACGAAGATAACGTTTAGAGCATGAAATCCTTTTAAAAACTTTTTTTTTTTATGTTCTTTTCCTATTTCCTTCGGGAAACATTGCTTTTCACGAGAATGTAACATTATTGAACTTACTTTCGTTGCTCAGGATGTCAACTTCGGCAATGCTCAATTGAAGAAGAGGGGCCTAAATTGATGGAAAGGGTTTCCCCCTCAGCCTCGAAAAGGAAAATAAGAAAATTTAGGTAGACACGGGAAGATGTGTCGTAGAAGCGGAGGCGTAGGAAACTTTATATAGGATAAGCATAACTGCAATACTTTATTCTTCTTTGGGATTCCAATTGCATTTCAATCTTCCCGCACCTCAGGTTTCTCGCCCCTTTCCTTTCACTGCTGGGAATTCAAATCACTTTTTTTTACATACAGTTATAACTATTATCGAATATCGGCTGAATAATATGACCCAGATAGTCTTAATGAAACAATCTTACTAATATTATAAATGTGAAAGTTTGTCTCTCTTTCACGCAAAAACTACTGAACGGATTTGGATGAACTTTACAGTAATTTGTACGTGCCTCCCCCCGACAGTTTTTTAGGTACTGTGGAGAATCCATTATAGTACATGATTAAAGGCAAATCACATAATCATAGTTTTTAAAATAACAGAAAGAACATGAGTGAAAATGTTTTTTTTTGATATCCTACCAATCTTACTAATATTATAAATGTGAAAGTTTGTATGTTTGTCTCTCTTTCACAAAAAAACTACTGAACGGAATTTGATGAAACTTTACAGTAATATAGGTTATACATCAGAATAACACATAGGCTATAGCAAACGCGGATGTAGGGGTGGCGAATAGGTGGGGTACGCCCCTCCCCGTTCCCCCCGACAGTTTTTTAGTTACTGTGGAGAATCTGTTATTCTACATAATTAAAGAAAAATCACATGATAATAGTAGTTAAAATAGCAGATAGAACATGAGTGAAACTATTGGTTTTGATATCCTACTAATATTATAAATGCGAATGTTTTTATTCATGTTTGTTACTCATTCATGCAAAAACTACTGAACGGATTTGGATGAACTTTACAGTAATTTGTACGTGCCTCCCCCCGACAGTTTTTTAGGTACTGTGGAGAATCCATTATAGTACATGATTAAAGGCAAATCACATAATCATAGTTTTTAAAATAACAGAAAGAACATGAGTGAAAATGATTTTTTTGATATCCTACCAATCTTACTTAATATTATAAATGTGAAAGTTTGTATGTTTGTCTCTCTTTCACTCAAAAACTACTGAACGGAATTGGATGAAACTTTACAGTAATATAGGTTATACATCAGAATAACACATAGGCTATAGCAAGCGCGGATATAGGGGTGGCGGATAGGTGGGATACGCCCCTCCCCCCACCCCCCCGACAGTTTTTTAGGTACTGTGGAGAATCCGTTATTCTACATAATTAAAGGCAAATCACATGATGATAGTAGTTAAAATAGCAAATAGAATATGAGTGAAAGGTTTTGATATCCTACTAATATTATAAATGCGAATGTTTTTATTTATGTTTGTTACTTATTCAAGCAAAAACTACTGAACGAATTTGGATGAAACATATTGAGTAAAATAGGTTACACATCATAGGCTACAGCAAGGACTGATTTATTTGGGGGTACGGGGGCATGTGTCCCCCCCTTATAGTATATAATTAAAGGCAAATCAGGAACTTAGCATCTTGAAATTTGTAGATAGGTTCTTTTTATAGTTTAAAAAGAAATTTGGATAATTCCACACCAAGGGTTTCCCCTTTAATATAATAGGTGTTCAAAAGTTGTATGGAATCCGTCAGTTTTGAAGTTAGACAAATTTTGGATGTACGAGTAAATTAAATTAAAAAAAAAATAATTTAATTATTTATTAAAAAAGATCTTTCACGAAACTTTTGTGGCAAAACCGAATTCCACGCGAGCGAAGCCGCGGGCATAAGCTAGTAGAAAATAAAGCAAAGTTTTGGGATATTCAACGCTTTATTAAAGACAAGTAATAAATAGGCACGTTGGTTATAATTTAGTTAAGTGACCTAGGTATTGTACTTGAGTTAGTTCAACTCATCGATATAACTGAATCATCTATCGATTTAGTGGATCGATATAGTATCAGTATCTCTACATCAATCGCTACACCTTGAGTGATAAATTCTCAACAATTAAGTGAGCACCTCATTATTTCACCGCCTGGCTGAACATTACATGGTGGGTCAAATAAAACAGTCGTACCTTAAACTTTACGGTTTCCTTCGAGTCACTACAGCAAACCAGCTCCAAAGAGGTCAGTGAGGTTACTGAGCTGCCGAGTTCGGTGAGATTACTGTCACTAACCACAGTCGGTATCTTCTATAGTAACGCCATAGGATACCCTACTTAAAAAGTGCATTTCTTTTATTTTTTGTATGATATTATTTTTCCCATTGACATTTATTGAAAAATATAATGTTTTTTTTACAATAGACAGGCAATGTTGATATCCTTTAAAAACCAATATAAAATATTAATACTAATAATAGTTCCTGCTTATCTCGAACGCTATGTTGACCATTTATCTTATTAAAATAAAAATTTGATAAAGCATAATGGTGAAATATTATAAAAAGTGATTATTTGCTTACATCGTAAACCAACGCGAAAATGCTTTATTTGGATGCAGTAAATGAAAGGTTTTCAATAACACAAGAGCTGCAGAATACGTGTACTATATCCATAGGGATTTATCGACAGCCTGTTATATTTACGTTTATTACATTTTAATTTATTAAATTAATTATTAATTAATTATTTATTTAATTTATCTAATATATTTTATATATTTTTTTAAAACTAAACTAACCAAGTATTGCATGCTGATCAAGCTCATAACGATTTTTATGATATTGCTTTAATATATGTATGTTGAATAAATATTTGCTAACGGTTCTATTTTTTCGATTCAATATAAAATTTATCTAAGTGAATTTATCCGAGAAATTACGTCAATTTGTGGTTCGAGATGTTTGGAATGATTTATGTCAACATTTTTTATAAAAAAGTGATCACCATTTACTTTTCAAGTTGTATTGGTATTAACAGTTTATTTTAAACAATAACCGATTAAAAAAATGACGGTAAGTTAAAAAAAAAACTTGTAGCACGCTGAATTTGTGTAATAACACAAGGGAACAACATTTTTGTTGCATGAAATATTTTGACTAATATTCTACTTCCTCGAGGTGCTGATTTAAGATCTGAAGTCAGTTTGTTTGTATCAGCTTTACTTTTGGGGTTATAATTATAAACTGTTTTTTAAGATGAAAATATTTTTTATTAAGAAAACTATTAAAAAAATTATCACTACATATCAAAAAATTTTCTTTTGTAAGATTTTCTGGCTTGATTCGGTTCACGGGGGCTGTTTTTAATGCTCCAACAATAGTCCGCCATCATGTGAGCATTCCAGTGACCTTGGTAACGTTCCTCCATAGTTCGAATGTCCTGATGGAACCGTTCCCCTTGTTCTTCACTCAGATCACCAAGATTTTCAGGGAAACGGTCCAAAAGGCTGTGGAGGAAGTGTACTTTGATGCTCATATTACAACCAAGCTGCTGGAAGTGTAACAACATTAGTTCAATATGCTCCGCATAGCTTTCTTCCTTTTTGTTTCCCAGAAAATTTTGAGCAGTCCAAACGAATTCATTCCAGGCATTTTTTTCAATATCAGTCATGTAACTAATAAAGTTTTCATCCTTTATCAACCTTCTTATTTGAGGACCATCAAAAATTCCATTTTTAATTTTTTCTTGGCTCAAATTAAAGAACTTCTTAGAGATGTATTTATAGCAATCACCACCCTTGTTCAAAGCTTTGACAAATTGTTTCATGAGCCCTAGTTTGATATGCAAAGGTGGCAGTATTATTCGATCCGTGGGCACAAGGGGCTCATTTATTACATTCAGTTGTCCCGGAACCATAGATTGCCTGGAAGGCCAATCTTTTCTAATCCAGTGCTCAGACCTAGCTCTGCTGTCCCATAAACAAATAAAACATGGATATTTTGTATATCCACCTTGTTGTCCAAGAAGAAAATTCACCATTTTTAGATCAACACTTATCAGCCACTTTTGTTCGTTGTATTTGATTCTATCCATTACAGAAGCTACAGTAGCATATTCTTCTTTGACTGTAGTTGAATGTGCAATCGGTATCGAACCCAGCTTATTGCCGTTATGCATAAGTACACATTTCAGGCTACGTTTAGAGGAGTCAATAAATAAACGCCATTCATTTGGATCATACTTCTGTACTCCCATTGCTTTCAATAAACCAGGAACATCTGAACAAAAAGCAAAGTCGTCATCTTTAGAAAAGAATGACAGCAATTCTGCCTCTCGGTTACGATAGTATGAAATTCTTGTTTCTGGGATTAAAAGATTTCTTTGCTTTAATCGAGAAGCTAGAATCTCCGATGTCTTTTTAGAAAGACCAAGATCTCTGATTAATGCATTGAGGTCTTCCTGATTAAAGAGCTGGGGCTCAGAAGTAAAATCAGGGTAAGAATCACTTGTCTGACTTTCATCACTTGAAGAATAGTTTTGTTTTTCTATATCATGATCATTTTGTACAGATGAAGAAGCTTGGGGTACTGGTGCATCGCCAGAGAACAAGACTGGTCGAGTAACAGATAACAAGTTTGGATAAGACCATTTCGACCGGTTATTTTTATTAATTCCATTAATATCAATCACACAAAAATAACAATCATCTTGATGATTATTAGGTTCCCGCCAAATCATTGGTGTTTGATACTTAAAATGGGGGTTTTTCTTATTTGCCCATAATCTCAAAGACTCAACACATGTTTTACATACCATATGAGGGATCCAGTACTTGTCACGGATGTCCAAAGCGAATCCAAAGTAATCAAAATATACCTGTGTTATAAACTCTGACACACTTAGCCTACAATTTTTGAATGTATATTCACCACAAATGTTACAGAAATAGTTTGGATCGTTTCTACAGATATTTCTTAACTTGGACATTGTTATTTAACACAAGAGCACAAACTTTTTCACTAAACAACTCAGTTGAATTGAAGTTTGAATGTGACTAGTACAAATATATGTCTATCAGCTGTTTGCCAAAAACAAAAGGTGCTGGAGAAAAACTGAGGCTAGATTTGTAATCACCAACCTCTAATTAGTAAACAACAGGCCTAAAACTCCATGCAACAAAAAATTAATAAAAATTTGTTCCCTTGTGTAATTTGTAGTTGCTGGGTCAACCTTATTAACTGGCTCTGTTTATCACCTCTTTATATTTTATGTACAGAAGAAAATGGCCCAGATGGAAGTAAACAAATAATTACTTAAATAATGACACTATTTATTAGAAACTACGTATCGACCCACGTTGCAGTTTCAGGGCTGAATAAACAAGATATAAAAATTTATAATAATATATAACGAAATCACGCTCTACAGCCAGTCCTCCCCGAAGTAAGGGTATTTACTTTATAGAGGCTGTGTGAGCCCAAGAATAATATTTAGAATCCTTTAATTGAATTTCAAAAATATTCAAATCTGATGGAAGGTATCAAGCTGAGTTAATATTCTTCTTCATTAAAATTATAGATATAACAATTATACATTATATCCGACAGCCTGGGTGAATTCCCCAAGTATGAGAGTAAAACTATTGTTGTAATTCAAACAGATATTAGGAAAATCCAAGAATTGTAGTAACTTAGGGACTGAAAGGTTTTTGACTTCGCAGGTGCAGGAAATAAGGCCATAAACAATTTTTCTATAGAAAGAAAGGGCTGATGAGAAAATAAGAAACAGAGATGTCGGTATTAAACCATAAATTTTCTCCATAAAATACGGCTAAGGTGTAAGGACGTGAAAACGAAGTAAGATTGAAACAGCGGATTTGTTGGAGGTCTTAGGGCGGAGAAAAATCTGTGTTGTTCGGCGTATAAATTATTTCTGTCCAAAGGATTTCTTCCAGTCGATTTAGGAATCTTATTCCTGGCTGGAAATATACCCCTTTAGCGAATGAATATTTCCCTTTTAATTCTAGCATAAATGGGTGGAATATTCTTATTGGGACATTTATTTTTAAAATTCGCTGCTTTGGAACGGCTCGAATATGCCTCTTTTAGAGTTTACTAATGTTTCTCCGATTTCGTATATTTTCTTTTTACTGAAGAAGAGCACAAAGTTACTTTTGGATGCAAATGAAGAGTAAACAGAAGATCCTCTAGATATCGTACCATGTAAGTATTTATAACGGTCATATTAATCGGAAAAAAAGGCTATGATAGAAAGACATAAGTGTAAAACTTTGGTTGAGAATTGAAATATATCCTATTTTACTGTCACATTCAATGTTCAAAAGGTTCAGTTTTTAAAACTTCAATTCCAAGATCTGTCCATTAGATTTGCCCGTTTTAAGGACTTCCTATATAAATGTCATTTAAAATTAATTATTTGATGCATTGGTCGATACAAGTTTATTAATTTGAATGGTGTAGATTGGTAGAGCTGAGTGAATAGGGCGCTGAGTTGCTACGCAGAACGGTGGTTCAATTCCGGCTGTACCAAATAAATTATTTAATTTGTTCAATGCCACGGATGAACCCTATGGGATCTGCTAACCCTCCTGGGGCTCATCCAGGCCTCTATACATTTTTTTCGTATTGACCACTTCGGTTCATTCCACAACTTTATTTTATTTTCATCTGTTTGTTTTAGTTTCCCCTGTATTCTTCCAATATTCTTTCATCCTTGTTCTAGCACTTTCCTTTCGATCCTCTGTCCAGCTTCGTCCAGCCTTCTCTGGCCTTTCTTCATCATGAAACCCTTGCAGATTTTGTAATCTTCAATTTTTCAAAATCGTTCTTTACTTAGTCGCCAATATTCGCTTAGTCAATGTTTGTTTGCTCATTCTGTTCAGATGTCCGACGAACTTCAGTCTGGTATTCCGCAAAGAAGTCCAGATCCCTTCCATTTTCTGGTAGATCTAACAGTATCATCATTATATTTAAAAAAAAAATAACTTGGATGAAATAAAAGTATGCAGGTATTTGCATAATTATGTGTAACCACTAGTTAATATGCATTTTTTAAACCTTGGGTATGAGATGTGCTTACTAATGATGATTGATAATTTATGTTTTATTCAGCCGTGTTTCGTATGCACTAGGTGTTTTTGGGAAATCTTTCTACTATATAAAAAAAAAATAATCTTAATTTTTGACAATTAGATTACGTTAATTTTGTTCATTCGAATGACCATACATAAATATGTTGTGCTATGACCTCAATGACTTTAGTATCTCACGTTCAGCTAAATTAATCCAGGATTTAACCAAACACCCGTGACCTAGGGTTGGGCTAAACTGGGAGATAAGAAGCGTTTTGTGACATAACGTGTTGTTAAATTGACTGTGAATAATTTCGTTATCGAAGTTTTAGTATGAAATGTAAATCAAGCTTCCAGTGTTGTATCACCCCATTTCAAACCAGCGCTCCCCCCATTCATAAGCAAATTAAATTTAACCAGAGCCATTGCCGTAGAGGAAGAGGCCTGGTATATGTAACCTGAATGTATTCACTGTTGCCGGATTTAGCAACCCATTTCCGCCATGTTCCATTTCAATAAGTCTATTCATCAAAATTTCCCGTTATGATAAATAATAAAAAAAATATTCCATGTATATTGCACATATTAAGCATTGCCAATTCCTAATTGCTAATTGTGTTCCTAATCAAGTTTCGTATTGAATTTTCCATTCATTTTTATTCCCTTGAAAAATTGTGTTATCCATGGCAAGTCAGTAGTACTCAGTTTATATATTCAAGTTCTGAATTTTACGCCCATTTCACCTTTCAATGGTAAAAAATAACCGATATTGCATTGATGTCGTTATTTAGGAGAATTTTTGAAATTTTAATTTTACGAGTTAGGTAAGTGCTTGAAGATGTATACAGGTTACATACCTAGTTTATATATAATTTCAAATATTTAAAACAAATGTAGCTCACGAAGAGTCTTGGGTTCAGTAAATTTTAGTGAATATTTCTAAGCCTTTCAACTTAACTTCTGTTTCGTGCTTTCTCGAAACACAAAATGCCTGTGCCGCTACAAACCCTGAAGGGACTTGGGTTTCGTAAATGGTAGAAACTGCACTGTTTATTAGACAACGGCCAGGTCACGCTTAACAACCATTTCTCCCCAATTCGGGTATTCACTTTATAGTGGCAGGGGGATCCCCAGATCAGTATGCATATCCAATTAGGATGGAGAATGTAATTTATATTTTCAAATTGGGCCAAGTTCGTGGTAAAGAGTGTATTGTATTATAAGCTAACAGCTGTGGATAGAGGTAATTTGGTAGGAATCATGCCTAATCTCAAGGTGTTATCTCTAATTACGGTACCCACTTACATTGTATGGTACACCACTATACAGGCTGGGTTGATTTAGGGAATCGAATGGGTCGATTAATATCTGTTGACAGCAAACCTTCGGCACAGCAAATCAGCGCTCCATACATTTAGCTGCTCTAATCCCCTTAAGGAAAAAATAATTTATCCTAATTATCATTTATTTGTTAATGTAATAAAATACAAATAGATCATCGTTTATCATATTATCACAAAATGTTGTATTTGAAACAACAATGTATTTATATCTATACATTAAAACAAAAAAATTGTGTGAACATTAACAAAAATTAAGCTTTAGTATTGAAGATGATCTCCAAAATAGTTTTATAACAGAAATATTTATACTTTAATAGTAGGAGAAGGAATATGAACTGCCTGAGATTTTATTTATTGATTGTGTCATTCAGCAAAAAATACACGAATACATCTTTTTAGTGTTATATTATCTTAGATAAACATAAGCATGAGACATTAGAAAGTCGAACCTTGTTGACGGTTGCTAATTTATTCTCGTTAACTGTAGAACAAATTTTAATATTAATTGAACACTTTTATTTCCAGATCGAATGACTGATTTTGATCGTTTGGGAACGGTAATTTTTTTAGTGAAATGCTCTTTAGCCGCTTTTAGCTACTTTTCCTTCCAAAAGAATAAGCGCCCTCTACCTAGAGTAGCAGGCAAAGTTAACAAACCTGCGAATAGGATAACGTATCTCGGTGTCACCCTCGACCGGCACTTGCCGTTATCCCAACATTACACTAAGATCAGGTCGGTTAGAACCAATTCTAACAGGCTTAATCATCTTTTAACCTCACCGAACTTACTTATCACTCCGCCTCAAAGTAATGATCTACAAGGCAGTTATTAGACCTCCTTTATGTTGAATAACATTTCACCAACAACTTCAAAAAGGCTCCAACACTTTCAAAACCATATAGTGAGGCGTATAGTAAGGCACACCTCTCTACAAAGGACGAAATCAGACATAATACACGAGACCCTCGGACTCCCGACGGTAACGGACTTCATCACACGGAGGCATATCAAATTCTTTTATAGCCTTCAACACGGCACGAACCCACTATTCAACACACTTAAACCGACAGCCCGACCTCAGCGCAGGCAAACGCAAGTACAGACACTCAAATTGGACTTTGTAAACTACTAACAAACTCCAATCAGAAAGAACTGGTGAGTCCCATCACTAGACCCCCACTTCTTCCATTTAATTAATCTCAAGAAAATTCAATGCACGATCCTCTCTTAAAAAGCAACAGGTGCAGTAAAAGAGATGTCATGTATCATATTAATATGTTATTGTCAAAAATTAATAAAAGCCAAGGCGCTAAGGGAAACAAAAGTTAGCTAATTTCGGTAGGGGAAAAATTAGGAGTTGGCGTCATGGACATAAACAACATGCTCTGACATATTGCGCGGGACAGGCGAAACCTAGCATCCTATGTTTGAGTTAGACATATTTGCTTTAATAAACATTAGTTTAAAGAATAAATAGAATTGATATAAGATATTGATATAAGATCAACAATATTTAACTAAATGTTCATACAATAATTGTGAAATTGTTACTAATAATAACTTAACAAATCAATAACTTGATCAGTATTTCAACTTTTTCTTTCTCCTAAACGAATTTATTTGTGATTGTTAGATATCTTATTTTAAAGATTGAAAGAACAAATGATATGAGTATTGTTGAATTTATTATGAAAATATAAATAGAAGGTATAAATTATATAACTATGTATATACTAATTATTATTTAAATTAAGTTGCAGTGATATTTAGTATTGATACGTTTTTATTAATAAATAAACTACTTGAAAAGGCATATGATCTTGTTCGGAGTGTCAGTATTTGTGAAAATAAAACTAATATTGTCAATTTGGATTTAAAATTTTGGAATTTTAATAATTCAGACATTAATTGATTCGGAAATTCAAAATAATTCCGAAGTTCTGAGTTCTCACTTCTGTCGGCATTCCTCATGCCTGCCTATTTAATTTTTTTCTGGTTATTCGGAAATACTTTACAATTTGAACAGGGATATAGAAGCATTGTTCTCAAAGCAGTGTGTGGAGACAAGAGCGCATTCGACCAATTTGTGGGCAAACCACAATGCACTTAGGCAGCCTAATTCGTTAGTAGTGGCCAGCGAAGGACCCCATCTAATTCCTTGGAGGGATACAAATGAGGTGGTAATTTAAATGGGTCTGGAAGGTGTATTGGCTAATTTGGTTAAACATTTTTTATTTTTTTTATTATTTAATGAAAGTTACAGCTGCATTGTAACAGTACAAGCTAATGACAGAAATGATGCATAATGGCATGGACTAGTCGAAAAACTACATAGTGGTAGCACTCAAATAACAAATTCAACTTTGAAGGATCTTCTTTTCAGGCATCTCGGAGGATTATGAGTAAGGACTGGATTTTTATGCATTTTCAATTTGTTTTTATGCTTTGCACATCACGTTTGAAGTATGTAACGTGATTATGGTGATATGGTTTTGGGCCAAAAGTATTCCATTAGAGTAATCTTTATTTTGCATATTTGTACATAGTTGAAGGAAAATGCATATTTTAATTGCATTTTGTTCTATTTTAGGTTTTATGAGTTGTCAGAAGTGTTTAGGTAATTTTTAATAACGATGAAGCAATAAAAACATTCAATTCAATAACAGGAAAGAATTAATAATTCAAACCCTCCATATATAAGATTCCTCATCCTACGTTAAAATTCTTATAGTCGATTTCCACTCTTGGTTCTGCTGCTCCTCTATAACTAAAAATTGTTTTAGTTAGGCTCGAAATGTTGCACTGTTAACATGCCGAAAGTAAACTTGTAGTAGTAAGGCTAAAGGTTGTGAACTTGTAACCGAATAATTACGCGAATTCCCTGACGAAACTTTTCGCAGTGATTCGGGCGTTTTATTTTGTAACAGTTGTGATAGAGTGGTTCCGATATCCCGAAGATCGTTAGTAACGCAGCATATCGAAACAACGAAACATAAAGAAAGCCTACAAAGATAAAAACAATTCATCCAGATATTTATTTCTACATCATTTACATCAACTTCGACTTAAGTCACAAATTTTCACTGATTTGACTCGTGCTTTTATCGGCGCAGACCATTCCAAATTATAAGTTCAATAATTATGAATTAAAAGAGTTTTTTGAAAAGTATACTTGACTCAAAATGCCAGACGAAAGCACTATTCGAAAAAAATATTTCCCTGATATTTTCCAGGAGACCCAGAATAAAATACGCAACCACATAAAAGACCAATTTGGGTGTCCATAGATGAGACGAATGATTCTCTGGGAAGGTGCGTGACAATATAACTGTCGGAAATCAGCCAGAAGACAAAATCCTTTCTTCTAAACATGCAGTTGTTGTACAAATGTAACCATGAAACCATTTTTTACTGATTCCACGACTTTTCTCTGGTCAAATGGACCTCTAGACGAAAAAGTTTTTTATTCACATATTGAAAATCGAAATTGCTTTTAATTGTAACTGTAACTGTAAAATAAAACAGTTATTTAATTTTTTTTTTATTAAACTAATATTCATATTTTACTTTTTTGTTCGGCTGTCCACAAAAGCGTGTTTTTCATTTTTTTAACCATTTTTTTTGTTGAAAAATTATTGAAACCCCACAGTTGATCACGGCTGTAGTCACGCACTTGTATCAAAGATTAAACCACCTGCGGCTTAGTTATATTGAAAAATCGCAAATCATGATCTGGATAATGAGACAAACTTACTAAATTACTCTATTATTATCTGTCCTTGAAAAGTGAGCTCAGTGCGCTAAATTACCTCCATGCACAACCGTTGGTTTAAAACATAATTCAGTCTCTACCACGTACTGAGCCCAATATCCTTCATGGATGTAGTTGAACAGTTTTTTTTTAATCGTAAATATTCCAATTATTGAGATAAGAAAAAATTCTCTATTAGACTATATATTGAATGAATCTTAATCTTATCTCCTAATTATTGGCAGGCTTGTAGGCATGTGTGGATTTATTATTTAAGAAAAAATAGTTAGTTTAAATGAAAACTACTTAATAATTTCTCTATATTATAAATTTAGTACGGGATGGTGACTAAAATTAATTTTTATAAGTAAAATGTTTTTAATATATTTTTTCTAATTTAAAATATATTTAAACATTTTAAAATTATTGGTAACGATACACCTATAGCAATATGAATCAGTTATTAACAGTTTTAATTGAATTTAATTAAATGGTTCTTTTTTAGAAAAAGAAAAATTCAATTACTTTCCTCTACAAAGAACTCATTTAATTAATAAATGTGTAATGAAATATTCATTATTCAGCCAATTCACTTTCTTTCTTCCAGGTATAAAATTCCACTAGTTAGCACCACCTCTATTTTATGCGATATGTCATTTTTTATTAAAAATTTTAGGTTAATTGTTTCTAGTTCTTTTTTAAGCAATAAAACAAAAGCAAAGGGAGTTGTATCATTGCGAAAAATTTTGATTTTCTTAATTTCACCGGACACTTCCGTTTTGACCGTCTCTTAAACAATTATTTATGTTTGTTCGTGGAAAACAAATAATAAATGTTAGTTTTTGTCTCAAATTTTCTATAAATTGTATTTTTTCTTTGTCTTTGAAACTTTCCAGACATCAAACTTATATTCTAGGAAAACGGATCGAGCGGGACTTGCCCATGCTATTTTTAGATGTAAGTATTGAAATAAAAATATTTACTTTATGAAATAAAAATTTTGATTTTCTTAATTTCACCGGACACTTCCGTTTTGACCGTCTCTTAAACAATTATTTATGTTTGTTCGTGGAAAACAAATAATAAATGTTAGTTTTTGTCTCAAATTTTCTATAAATTGTATTTTTTCTTTGTCTTTGAAACTTTCCAGACATCAAACTTATATTCTAGGAAAACGGATCGAGCGGGACTTGCCCATGCTATTTTTAGATGTAAGTATTGAAATAAAAATATTTACTTTATGAAATAAAAATCTTTTTACGCTAGCGGAATTTATTCTGCCTATGAAAGGTATATTTTTTTTATCAAGAAAGTGTATAAGATAAAGTAAAGCAAAACTATTTTATTTAAAAGCAAATAATACCGATTTGCTTCAGAGTATTTAAAGAAACCCCTTTACTTTTGAATTTTGAATCTGTTTGATATTCCGAGAAATCGACAGAAATTAACTGTTGTCCAAACTAGGGAATCCAAACTGGTAAAAAATATAATATAATATCCAGTTGTAAGATACATAAATAATTAAATCTAATTGGAAAACTATTTTATTCTGAGTCTAGATCTATTGAGGATAACAAATGTATCGTGGAAAAATAGAATATAGTAAGTTGAATTCATTAAGTAATATCTTGTCGTGAAAACAAAGAATAATAAAAAATATAAAAATAATGTACATAAAGGAAAATAAAATAAAGTAATAATCTTTATTAATAATGGACAGGATTTGTCGACTTGTACTGATGTCAGGAAAATAAGATAAGGTCTCTACAATCGTTATTATTCAAAGAGGATAGGCAGTTTTAGAAGAAAAATTGTCAATTAACATTTAATTAAGGTAAAAAAAATTCCTATCCATTATGAAATAACAAGGATATTTTGTTTGTTGATGTTTTGTTCGCTTTTTAAATTAACTGTTTCTGGGAAATTAGGAATTGTTAATGTTTTAAAAATATTTTCTTAGGGAGTGGTAGGTATTTCAATGAAGACTATATCCAATTCGGATAACAAATGTGTACTGAAAAAATAAGAGGATATTGTAAATTAAAACTAAAAAATGAGTTGCTATTGTGGCAAAAAATAAACTAAAAATAATAGGGTGTATAAAATAAAAATGAGCGTTTTTCAACCTAACGTTTATATTCCTATTTCTTTGATATAAAATACATCAATACTCAAATGATAGTCCATAATTACCTTCCGTCATTAGCCTTCTTTTAGGCTGATGATTACCAATCTTGTCTACGCTGATACCATTCTTTGGGAATTTCCTTGAAGAAAATGGGCCATTGATCAAAACAAGTGGTAAGCCGATGGTGCGAGGTGTCAACTACATTGTGGGGAAAACCAATCTCATATCAGGAGGGTTTTCAATAAATTTTCATAAATTTCTAACCTCTTAGCTAATTGCTGAAGAGTGAGTTCATGAGGGACCAGTCTACAGAACTGCTTAACCTTCTCATAGCAGCGATGATGGCGATTAACAGTATCTTTTGACACACCATACTCCCTGTCCAAGTTCGCCAATACTGGATTAGACTCAACAGCTTCCTGCTGATCCACATAAATAATGGTCGCCCGAAGTCCTTCTTCCTTTCCAACGTCGTATCTCCACCAATAATTTTTCAAACCACCACCGCGCAGTGCGCTGGTCAATGACACCTTCTATTTCACATTTAATAATTTCAGGAATTGCTTCAGCGGCAGTGAATTTTTTGTCTAGTAATTTCCAGTCCTTAAAATTACGAGAATTTAGTGTAGTATGATGACAGTACGTAGGACACTGTCATGTTTCTTCTTTGAAACAAATAACTAAACTGAGGTTTTCTTTAATTAGTCGAATGGGATCGAACAAGACTGGAAAATGATCTAACGAGGCTATTAAGTATTAAAATATTTATAGTCCTTTGAAATATAGAAATTCTAAAAACAGTCATTTAAAAAAAAATATACACCCTATCAAACAAAAATATTCAAATAATAAACGGATCTGTATAATATAAGACATTTTTTACTTTTAATCGATATAAGCCAATATATTTGTACAATATACTATTATTATTATATATTATTAGATAATATATATTATGCAATAGATATATAATCTATTATACGATAGATTTGTGATCATCTCATTGGTATTGGGAGATGGCAGATCCTAAGTCAGGATTAAATTCAAGTCATGAGGTTTTGAAATTTTTATTTAATTTTTCAGTGTACAATTTTTGTTCATGTTTATTTTTGGAGCATGCTGGTCAATATGTCTTGCTTTTATAATATATTTTTTTTACAAAACAACGCAGAGGATAAATGACAATCGTGGATAAAATCCCGATGGGGGAAAGTTCCGAACCCAGTGAGCTAAAAAAGGCAATGTTCTCTGAAATTGATTTGCCTGGGGAATATTGGCCGGGGCGGGAGTGGGGGCATTTGGGCTGACGCAGAGATTAAACAGAGGCGGCCAAATACTAATCTATCATCCTGTCAATGGGAAAATGCTCGGCCTCCTTGCAACCATGTTAACGCACTCTTTCCTGATTTATCGGCACTCTGACGAATTCCGGAGTCAATTTGTTATTCTAGCGAAGCATACGCCGAGGGCTGGTCCGATGGTTTGGAAAATAGCAGATTGGCCAGTTTGGAATTTGTTTTGCTATGTCAACAATATATTGTGCTATCAACATTGCTAATAGCTAGGGAGAGCGAGGTGACTAAGTGTGTGGATCGAAGAGTTGCTGTGTTGAAAGAAAATGGTTAATCTTACCTACGCTTGATAAGGAGTAAGTTGAAAACGACTGTGGGTCTCAATAACCATTTTTTTATAGACAGAAGGTATGAGTATATTTATGGGATAACAAGATTATACAATATGTCATAAGGGGAATAAGTATAAGAGATCTAGTACACATTACACAAAATGATAAAAACTGTGGAAGAATCCAGTTGTCTAAAGTCATAACAACAAGCATAAAACGTTCTTGAAAAGGCTACAATTAGACTTGAAGATCAAAATAGAATTGTACCTAAATAAATGATGTGCTCTTTAAGTGCATTCGGTTACTATGGGACCTCTATTTAAAGGAAACTTCATAATAATGATAAATAATTATTGGGCTAAGTGCGAAGGGTTGGCTGTAATAATATTGCCAATATTTATAAAAACAATTCATCTTTATATTTTATTTATTATAGTTGTATCATTTAGCTATCGGAAGGAAATTAAACGTATTGTATATCTACCTATGTATACCTAGGAAAGTTTAGATTTATATACGAGAATTTTTTTGTCTGAGATAGCATTGGGAAAGCTATGACTATAGATAGCATTATTAAAATGCTCGAAGAAAATAAAAGTTTTTGCCTTACATAAACGTCCTTGTAGGTCGTGAGTGAGCATGAATATTCTCTTTTCTCAGTCAGCTAAGACGAAATCAATGCTTCGGGTATAGGCGTATCAGATTTCTGACGAATTCTTTCACAACACGTGTCAATGATACTCTCCTTAGAAGGAAAGGTTATGGCTCTGTAAAGGAATTCATCTTGTTTCTTGCAGTTGGGGTGATTGGTGCCTAAAGGTTTTCAGTTTATGATTGGTACTTTCTCAAAAGGGCACGAACAGTTATATATCATTCTCAGACCAATCTATGGCTACAATATCTAATATTTTCTTTAATAGGTTTCAAAATATAAATTCTACTATTATATTTCCTCCTCTTTTTTCCATCTCCAATTAGTTTTTCATCCAATAACTCACACGAAAACCCTACTCTGTGAACGTCAGTTTTTGACATGTCCAGTTCTTCTGAACAAAATTAAATGATGCCATAACCTTACACCAGAAATATATGAGGACATTAACAAATGATAGATAATATTGTCGAATCAAGCCAGGCTCCAACTCTTAAACTGCAAATCTACATCTTCTACAGCTTCCAAATTATTTTATTGAAAAATATGTTTATTGGAATTCAAAACTGTATAATATTGTTACGGTCACAGAGAGGAAGGCGGAAGCAAGGGAATAAATCCGTCGGCGGGAGAAGCTAAAATAAGATTAGGACCTTCTCGATCGTCTCTTTTGTCGGAAAAGGATTAAGAAGATTCCAGAAATGTCTCCACCCTTCCGTGTTCTAAAATGTTCGGTCTTGCCTATTTAAATACTTCCCTCGTCTCGAGCGAGTCAGTCTTAGTCTAAGAGTAGACCACGCACGGTGAAGATCTGCGATAAGTGAGTGTCAGTGTGATAAACTAGTCAGTGTTGAACCGGCCAGTGTAATAAGTGTATCAGTGAACTGTGACAGTCTCGCGAGTGTAATAAATTGTTTCTGTTTGTTACTGTGTGTCGGTTGGTCATACTTGGAGAATCTTACGGTCGGTGGACTAATGAACTGTAAGTGTTAACTATTAGTTATAAATTGCAGTGTAATTTTATAATATTCATAGAAACTATTGTAACTAGTTAAGCTATCTAGAATTAGTAATATCTTATATTATTGTAATACTTAAATAGGAGTTAGGCCTAGATAATAAATATTTAGAATATTGTTATTATAAATTTATATTTATAATTTATAATTTTATTTATATTTATAATTTTATTTTAATTATATTATAGTTTAATAATTTAATTGTATCCTTTTTATCACTTTTGTTAATAAATATTAGTATCTTTAATTAAGGAATTGTTTAATTCATTTTAATACCCAGTAGCCCGTAACAATATTACTATATCAAGTAAATAAAATAAAAGATATGAAATGACATGAGATAAAGACAAATAGAGGAACTACCCACTGGCAGGATTCGAATAACAAATTAAACCAAGAAGGTCATTTGGGAATCTTCTTTTCAGATGCCTCGGAGGATTATCAGGAACTGAAGAGTTCGAAACTATTGGGTTTGATGGGAATAAAGTTTTTGGGGATAAAAATGGGACATAAAGATCTTTATGGATGACTTTGTACGTTACAAAGTATGGAGCATTGAGGATTTCGGAATATAAGGATTGGATTCGAGACGAATTCGATGGCTTAGTAGTAACCCCAAAGGAAAATCAAAGCGTTGGCCTAGAACTGTTGAAGTAACCTGAGTATCAGAAAAGTTATTGTTTTAAAATACAATTTATTTTTGTGACCTTCTTTAAAGCACTTCAACCAAGGCTAAAGGCGATATCTCTTTTTTTAAACAAAATTCAGAAAAACGATTCAGGTAAAAGTTGTAGTTATTCAGGCCTAGTTTGAAGAAATAAAACAACATTTTTTGCGCGGTCAATATCGACCTTCAAAAAATGTAGTTTCCTCTTGACCCCTATTTATTTTTATTTTTCTGAAATGTACCATCCAATACATGGAAAAAATGTATGTAACATATTTTCTATCTTTCATACTTTAAGTAGAAAAAGATTTAGTAGATTTTTTAAAAATGTAGAAAAAGCATTCAAAGTTTGTTTGTTTGTTCATTTAACGTCACGTTATGCTGCTATGGCTAATCGGACGATGCTACAGTGGGAGCTCTAAATTTTGCCTATCCAGGCTTAATTAGGAAAGGGATTTTTAACAAGTACCGGACATCGTACAGGCTTGGGACCCCCGTTTAACGTCCCTTCCGAAGGACGGCGTAACTAAGCATTCAAAGTTGACTACTTTAGTATACCTCCTTTACGTAATGTAGCATTAAGTTATTTTATTTAAGAGTTTTTAGTCGAAATAACTTACTAATCAAGGTATTTTGAATCTTTCAGAAAATGTCTGAACGTTTAAAAACCTTCTGCGAAGACAGTATACTGAAGTAACAGATACCTCTTCTACTTGACCTATGAAAGATAGAAAAAAAGGTTACATACATTTTCCATGTTTCGTATTGTACATTTCAGAAAAATAAAAAATGGGGGTCAAGAGGAAACTACATTTTTTGGAGGTCGATAGTGACCACTTAAAGTGAAAAAACAAAACTTTTTTTTTTATTTCTTCAAACTAGGCCTGAATAATTACAACTTTTACCTGAATCATTTTTCTAAATTTTGTTTCGTTTAAAAGTTAAAAATGTTTGATCCACTTGAAATGGGACACCCTATATATATAAACACACACTCGTTTATAATATCTATGGAGTCACCTGTGGTCTAGCGGCGCTAGCCTAATAACCTACTTTGCCCAAGATCGAGGGTTTTATAGCACAGCAGGTGGTTACAGGATTTTTCAAAGGGAGCAACAAATTCATGGTTACGTCGTCCTTCGGAAAGGGTTCCTAACTTTTGAGTTGTTAAGTACTTGTTAAAGATCACTATAAAAAAAGGATTAATATAAATTAAGCCTATCAAAACGATAGGCAAAATTTAGGACTCCCATTGTAACATAGTCCGATTAACCTTAGCAGCATAAAGTGATGTTAAATGTAAATAGAACAATATCTAAATATTTATAGGTGAGGAGAGTACACCAGAAGGAAATAGGAAATCGGATGTAACTACTGAGGTCGGACTTGGAACAAAAACATGCCAACAAGCGGGAAGCGAAACAAAAAGGAGAGGGTAGATAAATATCTGATGCCTTGGTATTCTTCGTGGGGGGGGGGGAGGGGGTTAGCCACAACATTCATATCGGCTCGATATTAAGGGCCCCAGTTTTTTCGGCCAATCTCCGTCGAAATGGCACTCTTTTCTTTCATATGTATATCAGGCCCAAGGTAGTCAAACCCTCTACATCTTCTTTCTTCCCAATTTTTCCTCTCTTTTTTTTGTTCTGTTTCTTTTATCTCTGTTTATGCACTCTTTGCTCCTTTTGTATCCTCCTCCTCTTCCCACCTCCTTTTTCTTTTTTAAAAAGGCTCTCTTTTAATTAGTTAATTAGTCGAGAATGATTGCCGGAACCTCCCGGAGTGACAGAGGTACCTTTGCTATGTTAAAACGAAATTACAATGCCAACGCGGATGTGAGATTGGGCTCAGTTGAATTATTTAGATGAGAGAAGGTTCAAAGCAGAAAATGTAAAACTCGCAAAAATCATAAATAATTAATACACGAGCCGAGGATGTCGTTGAAATACATGTTTTTTGTTGAATTTACAATGAGTACACGGTTGTAGGCTCCAATCAAAGTACATAAATTCACCGATGGTATTAAAATTCAATCTAATATCCCTGCAGCTAACCTACCTTCGTATAATAAAGTATAAAAATTAAACAATAAGCAGACTAAGAGATGAGTAACACTATCTTTTCTTCAAGAGTTACTTTAAAGCTTTCCAAATATACACCATATATGTAAGATTGTAAATAATGCTATGTTGCCTTCACTATACAATGATCTCAGGGAAAGTTAAGATCCTTTGATCAATAACTTTTTTATTAATAATATAGAATGCAACCATGAAATCATTAAAGTCATAAAGACATCCCTCTCTTTTCCAAATCTCGACTTGGTTGACTGACTGAGAGTATTTTACTAAATAAAGGTCGTATTTCATCTTATTAAATGACATTACGTTAATTATACCGTAACAATTATTATAAAAATATATATGTACTTCCAAAAGGGGCCTCTTTATCCTTAATTAGTATGTGATCTGGCATAGGTTTAGGGTCACTATTTTATGTCACCTCCCAAGGATGGCATGACCAAGTGGTTTTTAATCACTTTAAAAATCGAGAGTGTTACTCATCTCTTAATATGCTTATTTTTCAATTTTTATACTTTGTTAAACGAAGGTGGGTTATCAGCAGGAATACACGTATTAGATTGAATTTTAATAGCATCGGTGAATTTATGTACTTTGATTGGCGCCTACAATCTACAACCGTGTACTCATTGTAAATTCAACAAAAAACATGTATTTCAACGACATCCTCGGCTCGTGTATTAATTATTTATGATTTTTGCGAGTTTTACATTTTCTGTCAGAATGGAGATTAGTGCAACAACTAAAGTACAGGTGACACTCAATTTTCTTTTGTATTCTTTTCTATTTTAATATGATCTATATTATGTCAATTATGGATGTATGCCTCTCATTGTTATTTAGTAATTTGTAAGGTTTCACTACTTATGCCGCGAGATCTTCATTAATGAATACTCTGGACAAGCAACATTTAGAGAACCGCGACATGCAAGGATGCCCTGTAGCCATAATCATCTAAATGATTACGTCGGGATATTAAAATAATTGAAGTATTCTAAGCAAAAAGCGCTTAAAGGAGCTTATGTTCGGATTTAAGAATGTGGAAGAATATTTAAAATAACAATTGCTGGTTCGAGGATAGACAATGATTGCCTTGCCTCATTACTGGGATTCGATAACAACTTTAGTAGATTGGAGGCAACTAAACAGCAGAAGTGGGAAAAAAACTTGCCGGTCTCTGGGAAGATACGACGACACGATAAAGAAGATTAGCCTCATCGGAGGGACTGTAGATAGTGCTGCTAATGAAAGGGTTTCAGGTATCTCTGCTATCTTTATAGTCAGCTGGCACGTCAGAGGATATTGGATATTTCCACATTAGCTACATTGGTCCATTCTTCTAGCAAAGTAACGTTCGATATCGCCCTGTTTGCGGTCATTCCACTAAAAGCTGGGTTGACTTAGCATCATCAGGAGTCCAGCTAGTGAAGTGCTTGTGACTCTGCTCTCAAGTCATCGCCGGATAATGATAATTCGATAGTGTTACATATGTCCGAATTGACAGGTTTTAACATCCTTATTTTGCAATTTGTTTTCTTTTCTTCCATTTTCGATAAATACACACCTTTTTTATTTAAGAATTTTAATATTTAATAACATCCACGGTTTGTCTAGTAAAAAAGATAATAACAAAAAGTTTCAGTTCTGAAAAAAATGATTAGGATTAGTTAAGAACTATTCGCTGAAGAAGTGAATAATTAGTTTTGGTTACTTAGATAAAAACAGTTATATGATATAGACACGATTTTGTATGTGGAAATTAGACCTTTAATAACGAAGGAATAAACGGTGATCCTTTTCGTGTATAGAAATGAATAAAAATTTCTTGCATCAATAAATGCAAAAACTACCTATTCACGTTTAATTAAAATACAGAATCAAATGGTAAGGTATGATACATAATATAATATATAATTTAATGTGATAACATGATATATAACAGCTGACAGAGAATGATCCTTGAGGAACACTTACACTTATTTTGAAGACTTAGGAACAATACAATCAAAGAACTCTTTGTTAATAGTAAACTATAGTTATAACGTTTGTAGGATAATAATATAATACTGTAACATATGTAACAATGCTATAAGAATAGTAGTACATAATATATCTAAAGAGATGCCAAGTTTTGAAAGAGAAAAGACCAACACATTTTGCGTTTTCAATCTACTCCTACAGCAAGCGATGACTTTATAAGTGATATAATTCATTTGTGTTTACCTATAAGGCACATAAAAAGTATAATGACATAGATAAAATACTCTCGACTTTTGAAATACTCTCTTTTGATAGAACCTTAAAACTGTGTTACACTCTCTAGAAAAATTGTATTTTTCACATTCGATACATTGAATTTATATCGATATTATCATTTGTTAACAAATGACACATATAGAATAGTATAGCGTAAAAATATTGTTTTATAAACGACGTCTCGTAGATTCAGAGGCGCCTGAAAATATTCATGTAGACGTTAAAAGGTCCTGCATGAAACTTTTATAAAATGTCCCTCTACTGTTTAATATTATTATTGTGACTTATTTTTCATGTAAAGTCTTCTTTTAGTAGAGCTATAATTTCATTCATGCAATTAGCAACTCTTATTAGTATATTTTTTTATCTTGAATCATAATTTGCGAGTATTCGTTTTGTGTGCTGCAAACTTCTAGCCATTTAAACTAGATGAAATGAAAACCATTTTGCCTAAAGCTAGGCACACAAGACCCGCCTCGCTAGAGAGCAGGTGGAAAAACTTTGACTTAGTTATGAAATTATTGTCCCTGCTTTAGAAAAAAAAAAGGAAAAAAGAAAAACGACACGGTAACTGGATTAAGTAAAACAGGGTTGGCCCTCGGACGAAATAAAAATAGATGGTCCACATTATCAGGTTTCACATCCCATGGGAGAATATAGCAAAGCGACAATTTCTGAATGGGATTTATTAGTCATCCATTACACAGGGATTTAATTTTAATCGTTTTATATATTTTGTGTCTGTGTTAACCCAATAATAGTCAAGGATAAAAACAAAATAACTTAAAAGCCCCCCTTCACAGAAAAAATCAATATGTTAGTCTTAATAATTGTTTAATAAAATTAACCAAAAAAATAATGAAGATTTTATCAAATTTCTATTTTTATTCAAATATATTAGATTACTTTGATCTAGCAAATGATTTAGAGATAAAGATATTCCATGAATGATGAAGGTTTATTTTGGATATAACTAGCATTATCTCTGAAAAATATCTTACAAAACTGAAACTGCTTACGATTTCAGGATCCAATCTCCAAAAATTACAAACGACTCATATACGTGATTATTATTAACACTAGAACTACGAAGATTTACCATATTCCTATTTCTACCAACCGGTCAAAATTAACGGTTTGTTTGTTTAATTTAAAAAAAAATTCCTCATACAAGACAAGAAACTGCTCGACGTTTTCGCCTACTTCAACATTTACTGGACAAACGTTCTAAGCTCCCAATTAATTACAAAAGACTCATTTACATGACAGTTATCAGACCTATTTGGATATACGGAGTTGAGCTTTGGGGCTCTACTAAACCATCCTCCAATTCATATCTTATCCAATCCTTACAATCCATAATCTTCCGTAAAATCCCCAATGTTCCTTGTTATGTCACAAACAAACTCATCCATCATGATCTTCATATCCCATATGTTTCTGATTTGGCCCAAATTGGATACCTATACCTATCAACTTGCTTCCTATACTATTCCTGATAACCCTCCGAGGCGTCTGAAAAGAAGATGGCCGAGACCTTCGACCGAGACCTTCGAGACCTTCTACTATAGAACTTTATGGGAGTGCTACCGATGGATAGTTTCTCCAGAAGTGATTTTTTTTTTCATGTCATTTGTTCATATTAGCAAATTTACTTGTTGTAATATTATTTCAGTTGTTAATATCAACAAATTAATCGAAAACAAATTAAACAAAATAGTAGAATTCAAGAAATAAAACTATGAATTCATAAGATCATTTAATTTTAAATAAAATAAAATATATTTCATTCAAATATTGTAATCACATGACAGAAAGAGTAGTATGAACATAGCATAAAGCGTAGTGCGTGTTGCAAGTTGCAACTATACACGGCAAGCAAGAATACTAAATTGAAATTTTATATATTATTTGTACACAAATTTACGCATAATAAATTGAAAAAGTAGAATTTTTGAATTCCAGGAATTTCCTGGAATTATAGATTGATAAAAATACCTGGAATAAACAACATGTATTCATGATATTTTCATGACCGGTCAAAATGACCGATTCGTATATTTAGGTACAACACATGGAGATATCTGAAAATTAGAAGCGTAAGAACGAAATAATTTATAATATTATTATATACACAAATTTAATACAAATCATGACATTGTCGTAAAATATTAAATAAGACTTAAAGAGGATATGTTATAAATAAATGATGCAACTAGTCAAAATGAAAAATCTTCAGAATAGTCTAAAAGGTGAGAGCCAAAATAAGAAGTACACAAGGAAGACCAAGAACCAGATGGGAAGGTGTTGCCAGGAACGACATTCTGAAGAAGAGGCAAATAGTGGAGCAGGTGGAGTCAGCTGGTCCAGAACTGGAGTACGTGGCTTTACAAACGGAATTCTTAAAAATCATCCGAATTTAAGAGACAAATATTTGAAATTTATAACTGTATTATAAAACAATAAGTAAATAGAATAAACAGAACGTAATGACATAAGGTAAAGGTAAGTAGGTAGTACTCCAATATATAATTCATCTAAGAAGGGCACGAGGCCATCTTCTTTTGTCAGACGCCTCGGAGGATTATCAGGGATTGAAGAGGCTGCTAGGTTTGAAATAGTGGGAATAAATTATATCATGAAAGGTCTGATATCAGGTTGGGACCAAATCTGTAATAAATGGGACATTAAGGTCATTTTGGTTGACTTTGATCGTAACGGAATAAGAAGCATTGAAGACAAAAGGACTTAGTAGGGCTCCATAGCTCTGCTCCCAAATGGGTCTTAACACTAGAAGTACAAACCGGTCAAAATGACCGTTTTCATCATTTGCCTCTTCTTCAGAATGTCGTTCCTGGCAGCACCTTCCCATCTGGTTTTTGGTCTTCCTCGTGTACTTCTTATTTTGCCTCTCACCTTTTAGACTACTTTGGCTATCCTTTAGAAGATTTTGATTCCAAATCGGGTTAATTATGATTCATAGTAAAGACACGTATGAACTAATATTTGTAAAATATGAATTGTGAGTATAACGGTTGATTAATAATACTCCCATTTATTTTGGTATTCGATGGAGTGTATGTTCAGTGGAAGGACAGTTTATTTGAAACCATTTGAATTTTGTAATAGTTCTCATCTCCGTTTATAGTACACAATTCGGGTAAGCCATTGTTTTATAGATGGGATTTTAGATTATGAAAGGAAAATTCGACCTTTCGCTCAACTAGACAAGTTTTTAAAATTTTTAAACGATGTATGCTTTTCGTTCCTAAAATAGAATTGACATTGATTGATCGCTTTTAGGAAACTGGCAGGGCCACGGTTATAAAATAGGCGAGTTAAGTAAAAATCTTTAGTAATAAATCCAATAGAGGAGAGGATATTTTTGTGATCGCTTTATTTGACCTCTTATAAACGTTGGCTAGATTCGCACCAGTCGAACTCCGGCCTCGAAGAGGATTCATGTTACAACATAATAAGAATGAAAACAAAAATCGATTGAATGTTTTCAATTATTGCTTTATTACTCCGAATCGGTCCTACCTACCATTGTTGCATTCGAAGATTAAATAATAGACAATTTTGCATAAAAACTTACACGTGGAATATGGACGAATCAAGCCACAATTTCTGAATCTGAATTCTATTTTGGGTTGAAAAAAAAATAAGGAAAAAATACAACTACGGACCATGTTCATAATTGTTTCAGTAAATTATAGGGACTATCTTATTCAATGATTGTGCAGGGAGAATATTAGGATAGGATAATCCTTAATCACCAGGTTTTTCTAAAATTAACGGCACCTATAGAGACTGGGTTCACCTTTGCAGATTCTGTAGGTCCATCGATGGCTGATAATAGATTTAATGATTTACCTGGCACTATAATTTGAAGCCATAACCTTCAGTATATCGCTCTACATACTCAGCTATCCCTCTATTAATTTTTAAATTTCAGCTATAATCTGCTAACGGCAATGGATGAATCTTGTAGGATCTACATATCTATTGTGGCTCACGCAGCCTCGTAGTGTATGTACCCTTAATTGGGGAAAAATCCTGGCAGAAATTAGAGTTATCTCGGACAAATCCCCTGCTTGCACAAGAAACCGTCGTCCAAGAGACATTAAGTCCTTACTCTTTTATGCTGAAACCCAAGACGCTCCAATAGTTGTAGTGGTCTTATTTTAATTTCTTGTGTAGTACATCTCCATGATCTGAATGTCAATTTCATTAATTGTTTTCTTGTATACCAAAACTCTCCGTCGTAAACCACAGATTTCCTGCCCTCCTGTATCGTTTAATAACATCACACTGATTCCTGTAGAACAGGTCCGGTACTTAGGACTACACCTTGACAAACGCTTAACCTGGAATCCTCATACTAGACTGAAACGACAAGAAACCGCTCGGCGTTCCTGGCTACTTCAACATTTACTAGACAAACGCTCCCAATCAATTACAAAAGACTCATATACATGACAATCATCAGACCCATCTGGACTTACGGAATAGAGCTTTGGGGCCCCACTTAGCCATCGCATTCGTTTCGCATTTAATCCTTACAATCCAAAATCCTTCTTAAAATCCTCAATGCTCCTTACTTTGTTACGAACATAGCGATCCATTATGACCTAAATGTCCCGTTTGTTACTGATTTTGCCCGAACCCGATATTTCAATATTTTCATGATAAACTTCATTTCAACTCAAACCTACTAGTTTCGAACCTCGCAACCTCTTCAATTCTTCAATTTCTCAGAGGCGTCTGAAAAGAAGATGGCCTCGTGACCTTCTAAGCTGAACTTTTTATTTGAATATTACCACTGGGTATTTTCTCTACTTGCCTTTATCTCGGGATATTTATCTTTCATTATATTTACTTGATGTATTCAGTATACAGTTGTAAATTTCAATAAATACATTTAAAAAATATATGTATATATATATATATATATATATATATATATATATATATATATATATATATATACCAAACTATAATGACTAATACTCTTAATGAAAGGCATATAGAAACAAATTTGTACATATGCACTGACTATTAGTATATATACTAATGTTACTAACTTTGTACTGTCCTAAGGTAACTCTTAGAATTGTATAATATTGATAATATTGACGATATTTTTATTTCTTTGTGTGGAAAGGTTCGTAAGATTTTATTTGTAAATGTTCGTTGTATTTAAATAGTTTACATATACTCATTTACTCCTTGTTAAATGGATTCGATTTATTTGCCCGTAGCCTCTTGTAGATGCAAATGCCGTTTAGTTTCGTATTTTTTTTTTGGGGGGGGGGAGGAAGTTATCCAAAGAGATAGCCAATACTGGGTGCGATGGGAGCGATTGAAGCCAATAAATAAGGGGCTATCTCCTGAAGCGAGGCAGCTGATAGCGGCTATCGCCCGTCCACACTGAATTAACCTTGCTTCCGTTCATGCATCATCACCCCATCGGCCGGAGCGAGATAAGCAGGCATTAGTCTGTCTCCAGGCTGATCCACTCCAGCCCTCTGATCCACCTGAGGCTGCTAACTCTGTAGAGCCTCCATATATAATAAAAAAATGTCATTTACACAATTATTAAATAAGGATAACTAAAGATGTTTGACCCGATCAACACTCTTCTGCAACCACACGTAATATTGAGTTGTAAATATCAATAAATTGATCTAACAAAAAATTAAACAAAATAGTAGAATTCAGGAATAAATTTATAAATCTATAAACTCATAAGATAATTTAATTTTAAATTATATTGCGGGGATAATTATGGGCGGATTATCGGATTTATAACCGATTATGTTTATAAATTTAATGATAAATGTCTTCATTAAGAGAAAGAAAAAATTTTCTTACCAAGCATATGAACATAATGGATGAAATAGGAATGAAGTCGATCAGGATCTACTACATAATAAGCACTATCATGGAGTTGACTATTGACAGTTTTTAAGGATTTTTATGTTTGAAATTAGGATCAGGAGTTTTAGAAGAAAAAGCTATAAAGGTTAAAAGATTCCGAACATTCAAAAAATGAAAAAAAATATATATCGAAAAAATATTATTTCAAAGAATAAATCATGTATACGAGATATTAGTCCAAATAAATTCTCCATAATCCGGCATTTCTCCCCAGATCGCAGGTCTTCATCGGGGCTGAAAAGTCGAAAGACTTTCAGATTAGTGACTATAGTCCCGATGAGGACCTCTAGGTTGAAACTTTGGCTTCTAATAAATGGTTTCTTACTAATTGAGAATTTATTCGAACCTTAACCAGGACTACCTTGTCAAGCAACGTAACTTAGAACGGGGCATGCTGAGTGATTTGATAGGGTACCGTAAAATGCTCTTAGGAGTAGATGTGGTGCAGCTCGTAGTTCATTAAGAAAGTCCCATAAATGTTGAAATCTGTTAAAGTCTGCGATTATTATTAAGTTATTAAACAAAAGGCGGATGCAGACAGAGGGTCAAATGGGATTAGTGGAAAGTGGTATACTATGGCATAGAAAGAGCGATTCTAAGGAAATTTCACAAATAGTTATTCTTAATTTGGATTATCCGAATTCGAAAATTACAGATTTCTATCCTCCGACTATGTGATATGAAGAGACCAGCACCCTCACCAGTTCCGGCCCCACTGTCATAACGAATGAGAGTTTAATAAAATAAGGAAATAATAGGGAAATAGAAATTTGGTTTGGGGTAGGTTTGTGATAAGGAAATTATGAAGTTGAAATTTTAAAATAAATTGGGAGCTGGTTAGCTCAGTGTGTAAAGTAATGTACTGAGTTGGAACGGGTTCAAAACCGACTGTGGAAAATAAATTACTCAGTCTGTCTGTAGTCGTGGATTCTATGGGAAAAGTAGACCATCCGAATACATCACTCTTTAAACTGGGCACTCTTGGGAGAAAATCCTGGCGGTTAAGTGTGATGTTGATCAAATCACCTCCATGAACAATCGTTGGGCTAGAAACAGTACAGTCCCTACTATTTACTGACCCCAAGACCCATCAGTTGGGTATTTTATCACATTCGATATTCCACTCTACTATAATGCCAATATGATGGATATTTTTATAATGTTGTCTCAATGTTCTCTTGGAAATTATCTTATTTGTAAACATTTAAACAGTTTTGATTCCAGACTTCATTCTTTTTCTCTCCAGACAACAAAAACAACGTTTCTATTACTTACCAGCTTCCATCGGAGCTTATTCCAGTGACGCGGCTGGAAAAGGGGGTACGGGCCTCCTGAACTCCTGCTTTGCCCTCATTCCTGGGGAAGAAGCTTAGTTCGGGGGCCCAGGCAAATTGTAAATAGGGTTTTAATATGTACATTATTTTATTTATTTTTATTTTTGTTTTTATTTTTTTTATCTAGACTTTATTTTATTAACATTTTTGCATTAATTTCCTTTTATTACCGTGTTTGCGTATGTATATATTTTATTACATTCATTTATTTTATTTTGTTTACACCACTTTTTGTTTTGTTATGGAATGGTTGTAGCTACATAGTACCATTACTTATTGCCCACAAGTGGCAGATTGTAATGTCTGAATAAAGTGTTTAATAAAAAATAAAAAAAATTACTTACGGTTAGGAATCGAAAGTCAAAAGACATCAAAATAAGATTAAAAAATAAGGAAAAATAAAATTTCCTTAATAATTAAAATAATTAATTTTAATTCTATTATCGCTCTTCTTTGTATACCTATTAATTATGTCAACAGGATTAATATATTTAGCTTTGACGGTAACCTTAAAGAAAGGCTCTAAAGTAGGTAATCTAAAGACCTAAATCAGTAGATCATTAGGGTATAATGTTAGCGCTGTATAAAAGTATCTCCGCTTCAATATAGCAATATTTTAGAAATAATAAAATGGCCATTGGGTCCTGAATTATTTGTGCCTTAGAGGAAATAAATTTCAATAATTTGGGCGGCCGGTCGGACAAGGACTGATACAATTGTCCGGAATTTCATCCGCCCGCTTCCTTTCCCAGGGCCAATAACTCAGCCCCTTCTTCTATTGACTGTTATTATGGAGCGGTCCCCTCCCCCCCCGCCTCCTCTTCCTCGCCTCCCCGTTCCTAATCAGCCATTGCTTTCAAATTTCCTTTTCATCCTTTCTTTTCATTTACAAAACGTATTAATGGCTTTTGATGTCGCAAGACCCCAGTTGGATTTTAAAACACAACAACGTGACTTCATTTTCGTCCTGATTGGAGATAAGGTATCTTTGATGTTGGAAGAGCTTTCGAAAACGGAATCGGCTATGAAATGCAGTTTTTGCAATCTGGCGTGTTATGCACTCAAATCAAAAAATGGTTTGGAGACATTATCAACTCCTTCTGGCAACTACATTTACTAAAATTACTACAGCGCATGTAATAATAAAACAGATAATCTAGATGTTCAAAAAATTAGATTGTTAAAGATATTTCTATAAGAACATTTTTTTTCCTCAAGAACATTTTTAAGTAACCCCAGTACTCATACATTAATAACTATTACATGTACTATTAGTAATTAATTGTATTTCTGGTATGTAATATTTTATTTATAAAATGTTTGTCCAAAATACACAAGTTATCAAATTAGCTAGTCTCTATGTACGCCCCTCCACAATTCCATGTACGCGCTTTATTTTCATTAAAAGTTTTCCTGTGAATTGTAACATTTTCTACTTTTCTCTGACATTCCTAATACTCAAACTGACTACGTTCAAATATTAAGGATATTCATTCATAATGCTATCGAAGTCTTATACTTTATGCAGCGAAACTGTAGTTACAAGACATATGTAAGCGATCTAATAACTAACACTAGACAATATTCTTGATTCTGAGCAAGAATATTGGAGGGAATTGTGGAAAAGATGAAGATGAATGCATCTGCTCAAGCCATTTTCATCATATTCTTTGCTCTAGAAGCGTCTATGCAGTCTGAGGAGGAATTCTGTGCAACTCGTTTAACGCCCAGTTAGAATCTGTAGGTCCCGTTAACGACAAAACCTTTTTATCAAAGCAATTTCTTAATAATTGTGCTTTGTAATTTCCTGGCAATGGACTCTTGCGTGATCTTCGACGGAATCATAAACACGAAAAGAAACCCGATCTTCGGTACAGATGGAAAAATATTATGATCTGTTAGATTGCTTTCAGATATATTCATCGATTCGATTCCAGTAAAAGTATTTTTTCCCCAGAGGAATTTCGGAAAGCCTGGCCTGGCAGGAGACAATGATGATGGTAAGTGCGCTTCCACTCGAAATCTATTCCCGCCTCAGCCCGAGAGACAGCGGTCTCTGGATTGACAAGGGCGAACTGAAATATTCAGGTCGTTGGCGAGAATTTGTGAGGGGGGGAGCCTTGAGAATAAGAAATATGAAGCAGAGGGAGGGTGCCGCCATAACCGAGCTCACACACAGTTTAAATAATTCCGCTCCCCGCATTCGGTTTATTGCGGGATACAGAACGCCCCCCTCCACATTCTCTTAAATAATAAATCAGTAAAATATTAGAGAACCGGGGCCACCCTTTCGGGAGATGGTTTTGAAAAATTAGAAGCCGCTCTTGGGAACAGTTTGCATGGGGAGTTGGTTCTTACAACTTTGTTCCTTAACGGGTGAATATTTTATTCAAATGACCCTACCTACACCGCGGCTAGTCCTTACCCCGTTAGTGCGAATTGGGAATGTGTCGGGTCATTTATGTTTCAGACATCTCCATCCGATTAATAAGATATGGTATAATTAAAGAGTATGAAAGACGCAAGATTTCCAAATAAAAATAAAAATATGATGGTCCAAGAATTTTTATATTATCACAATTCAGGATAATATTTAAAAAAAAAATTAAACAAAAATATTTATATTTGATTTATTATATATTGCTATATTATAAGGAAATTAAAATAGCTTATTGATTCAGTAGCATTTAGGATGCCATGAGTAATTACTGATTTTATAGATACACACTTATTACTTATATGAATGTCCTTACTTTTTACCAGAGATTAGTTTCGTACTTAACAATTAACTAATAAGTCATCTTAAATCCTGAGTCAAACCATCAATATCGCGGTCATGAACATATAGTACATCAGGGTTAAGTAAGCACCTAAATAATTACAATGGATATACTTTATGAATCAAATTTCTTGCGTATTTCGAAAAAATAGTTTATTTCTTAGAAGCTTCTGAAAGTTAGATCTTAGAAGTCTTTTCAAGTTAATGAATGAAAATGAGTGATATCCGGTTAATTTTTTCTTTAAAATTGAAGTGTTTAAACGAGTTTATTAATACCTTATATCTTTAGTTTCATTTATATTGAAAGAAATCATTTTTTTTTTAGTTGTTAGTTCATTTAACGTCACTTTATGCTGCTATGGCTAATCGGACGATGCTACAGTGGTAGCTCTAAATTTTTCATATCCAGGTTTAATTAGGATAGGGATTTTTAACGAGTACCTGACATCGTACAGGCTCGGGACCCCCGTTTAACGTCCCTTCCGTAACTAAGGATATCATTTTTTTTTTATTTGTAACTATTAAAAAGGATTAGTGAATAATTTTGAGTATTTTAAAATTTCTTAAAAAAAAGATTATTGTATAGCTATGTGAGTGGACGATGCCAATACCAATTGAACTCCTGAAACAAGATAAAAGAGTTTGAGCATATTTTCCCTCAGCTATCAGAAGGTCTGTCCGAAAAAAAAACTTTTGGAAAAAATAGTTTGGATTTTTCACCGATGTATGAAATATTATTGATGGATATAAATAGGCAGAGGTCAGAGCATGTTATTTCAGGAAAGCTAAAAAATAACTAATAGCAATGCTTTTGTTAGGTATACACGACTAATTAGTCTTGCCCATTTTGTTATTCCCCGGAACAGGACAAGACATTACAAAGCGAACACATGAATCACATTAGCATCGAACATATGAATACGAATTTCAATTAATCGCTCTGAGTGTCTTTTCCTGTTTTTGTTATGAAAACATTTTTGTCTGTTGAATCCAATATGGATAAATTTCGCATGCTTTATCTGTAATTGAGTTAGTCGGATAATGGATGTTTTTAGAACTGTGAAATGGATGTTGTGGGAAATCAAATGGCCTGTTTTCGTGTTACTTGTTTTCGATGATTTTTGCTTTTGCCTTAACGGAATTATTTTGGACATTCGGAGCATAGGAAAAACGTAGTATGTCACCGATAATATATTTGGTGGAGGTGCATTTTAACATTTCCTCCTGCGCAACACACAAAAAATCAATTTATTGAATCGTTCTGAATCCCTTTTTTTAATGACTAATATTTTATCTTCAACATCCATTAACTATATAAAATAGTGAAAAAATGAAATGGTGTAAATAAGTAGTGTCTAATGATTTCTCTTGCAGCGCAGAGATTTTTGTACAAGGAGCACATCCTGTCTCTGTCAAGGGCTGCTGTCCTGGCTTCCGCCCATCCAATCCCTTTTATTCAGGATATTTTGAAAGTTATTTTTCAAGGTCACTCTTGATCTTTTTCTAGTTGGTTTAGCCTCCATAGCTTTCTTCGCAGTCACCCATCCTCATTACATGGCCGAACCATTGAAGCTGTCCTTTCATCATTCAGCTGATCGAGGGGTTCATCCGTTCGTATCGTCCTGTTTTGAATTCGTGTCCCTCTTGGTCTTCCTATTTTCCTCAGATACCTCATTTCCACGTATTGGAGGCAGCTGTGATCACGCTGTTTTATGACCCAGGATTCAGTTTCATAAGTGAGGACAGGCACGTGTGTTTCTTTAGTCACTTTTCTCTTGCATAAAAATGAAAATTGGAAACCTCAGTGAGATCGCAAGCCATGTGTGAAGAAAGCCATCCTAGGAAATTTTGAAGTATTAAAAATACTGTAAAAGCATGGTCTGCATCCTGCCTCAGCAACCGTAAAGAGTCCGCTAGACTCTCGGCCACACTCTGCTCACTCAATTACATATTAAAAAATTACCACCTCTTTCATGCTACCATAAGAATTCCTTCCTAACAGTAAAGCATATATTCGAAGAATGTAATTATTACTTATCAACGATAAATAAATGTTTTATGCTTTTAAATTCCCAAAAAACACACATCCTTTCTGAAGCGGCAATTCTTGCATTGATTTTCCATTCTCACTCATCATTCATCCATTTACCCAGCAGATATAATGAGTGTACCCTTGATTGGGGAAAATACCTGGTGGTTGAGCGTGGTCTAGGACTAATAGACCTCTCTGTACCGCGTACTGAACACAACTCGTGATTTGTAGTGGTTTTCATTTTTTCAGGATTTTTTTTTCATTTTTTTTATCATCGTTCATAGTTACTTCAAAATATGGATAAAATAAAATAAAAATAGTTAATGAAAAACATTTTAATAATTGAATTATTCATTTTGGTTTGATTTTTGCATTTTCAGTATTTTTATAAACAGTTGTAAACGCTGAAATTATATTCTAAGTCGTTGTTTGTTTTTATTTATATAATACCTTTGTGATCTTATATCTCTGATCTACTTGATCTTTATAAACGAAATTCATGGCAAATATAGATCATATCTTCTATACTTTTCGATCTTGCATCCTCTTTCCTTTCATTTCGAAAAAAAACTTCAAAGGACTAACACCATCAAGTCTGGAGTAATCAGAGATTAATAATAGATCTAAAAAATATCCTGAGAACAAGTGGGGAGGGGTTGGAGTTGGGAGATAATAGGAGTAAGGAGTTGAGGAGTTAGGTCTCCGGAGGACCAAGTTGAGGACAATGGCCCCGGCACAAAGGCGATAACGCAAGAAGCGGCCGCCATTGTTGGCCAACATCTAGCCAACCAGATCCCAACCAATAGATTGTCTGTTTCCAGTCCTAGTAGGATATTTTAACTGATAAGTCAGTTATATTACCCCGTAACAAGATTATGATTCTATTTTTCTACTAATACAGTTTGGTATTGCATCGCTCGCGGTGGAGGAGGAAGCGCCGCCATTTTGGGGTAGTTTTACTGCGTATCCAGATTTCCATTCACTATAACTTTTGACTGGGAGAAGCTACGACGTTGGTTCAAGTTTCAATCGTCAGCTATGGTCGAAATCTATGTGCCAGTAACATAATAAGTGTTAGAATATTATCAAAAGTATATAATGTCGGCCTATACGTGTCGAAAGACCAAATCCAAATCCAGAGATCGTCTACGGTTGGAAAGAGCTTCTCGTGAGCGATCGAAATAGGCCACATGACCGAGTGAAATAGGCCTACAATTAAGTAATATTGTAACGCAGTAATTATGTCTTTACTTGATTTACCCCCTGAATACATAAGCAATAATATTTTATATAAAAAATATTACCCGTTGTTTACGTAAACCACATTGGGTGTGGCTGTGTTTCAGTCACCAATTTTATTCCCTTACTCCCGACGGAAAAGAAGCTTTGCACCATTGTGAAAACCCTAAAAAAAAAACTGTACCGCTACAACCCATGAAAGGACTGGAGTTCGGTATTTGGTTACTGTTTTAAGGACAACGGCTTTGCAGGAAGGATATTTGTCCTAGATCTTGCTCAACTGGCAGTTTTCCCCCGATTCAGGGCGCATCAATCATAGAGGCCTGTCCACGAGGGTCTATCCCCACGGCTGTTAACAGATTTAATAAATGATCTTCCACAGACGGATTTGAACCCGGCACCATCGGCACAGCTACTTGGCGTTCTAGCACTGAGCAAACCCGCTCCCGTAAAATATACATGTAAATAGAAATGTGGTTTTGGTTGGTATTATTAATTACAATTACGCTACAATAAAGAACTATTATAACCGCTAGTTAGTTAATTTATCAAAAATCGTCAAACGTCATTTTACCATATGTTTTATTTTATATTCTCATCTCTTATAAAACCTTCCTTTTTAATACAGATTGTTTATACTCCTTGGTTTATAACAACAAATGAGTTACTAATGTTTGTGTGTGTTTCAATTGATTATTGCAATAATTTATATTTGAAGTATAGTATAATTTATAAGAAAATATTGAGGCTCAAAAGCGACGTTCTTATTCATGAAAAAGAACCAAATCACTCATTTTGGCTGGCTATTAGAGTGTGATCGATCTTTAATTTTTTTAAAAAGTCATATTCACTTTGTTTTGTTTAGTTAGGCTAGCTACAAACATTTAATTTTAATTTTATTTTCTGTTGTGAAATATACGAAACTCTCCAGTTTATTAAGGAAGTAGTCAAATCCTTGCCTCACATATTAAGCCATGTAGGCAATTTAGTCCTTGGCACAAGACACTACTGTGTCTTCGCTAATCCTGAAGATCTGGTCAAGATTATGAGACAGACTTGTTAAATATTTTGTATCGCTCCTTGAGAAGTGGACTAAGTCTCAATTTTATTCGATGTTTTGAAGTGGCTGAAAATTGAGTTCCAAGGTTCCATTACATACAGGCGAAGCTAATAATAACGTATTAAAAAGCTTCATTCGCGCATAATTAGAAAATACGAAAATATTTTATAAACGTTTGAATTGGTTTGATTCGACGGTATGAGAAACAGCTTTAGAAAAAATATAAAGGAAAATCATAGAAAACAAATGATTCTTAATTTAAATAATTAATTATTCAGAAATAAATTAAATGGATACTTTCGAAACATCTCTCACAGCGTGATTAGTGAACTGTGTTTGATCTGCGCACCAAATTTAAAAAAAGAAATACATTAATTGCAGAAAAAAATGTTAATGAGAATCAGTTGATAAAAGCGATATGTAAATGAACTGAATCCTCTGGACTGAATTGAGCTGTTGCCAGAGGAATGGTGGAATCGACACAGAACTCGATGTTGGGCCTTTCGGCAAAATTGAGGGTTGTTTGGACGATAATGAACCTAAGTGCTCTGGGTCTCATTACCTTTTATATCTTGTCCCTCATCTGGCTGCATGATAAGTTCCACTGACTTACCCAGTACTTACCGGGGAATTATCTAGCATTATTCATCGCAGTGCATCATATCCTATGACTTTTTAACAGTTAACCATCCTAAAGATTTTTTTTTTAAATTACTTTATAAACAATCGATATGCTTGAACATGAAAGTATATTAATTGGCATATGATATAATAATGTAATCTAAAACAAAACGGAAATGGCTTACCAACTCACCACAACAAAAGATCAATGTCCTTTAATGCAAAACTCTGGCATTATTGCACTGATGTACGACCCGAGATCTTATAAGCTGCAGAATGCCTGATTATGAATAAGAAAGGCCTGTTAGAAAAATTGGAGATCTCAAGGAAAATTCTTGGCCCAAATAAAGACCAAGGTTGAATACAGACGACGGCATAAGAGTGAGCTGTACACTCTTGTTTCAAAAATATCGGATGTTATGAGAAAAAGGAGAATGTCATTCTATGGCCACCTGTCAAGAATGAATCCACAAGAACATTTTACATATTTAAGGGTAAAGGAGACCAAGCAGGCCTGGTTCGAAGAAGTAGAAGGAGATTTACAGGAGATGGGAACTACCTACTAGGATGTTCTAGAAAGCAACCGTCTGAGGATGAAACTGGATACCCATGTGAGTGTTCAAGAAAAAAAAAGCGGAAGAAATGGACAGGAGAAATAAGGGAGCAGCACTGACGACGAATGAAGGAATACTGGGCCAATGTCAAGAAGAAGAAAAAAGACAGTTGAAACGACGCGGTCCTTAGTAGGCCAATACGAAAAAAAAATGTGAACTAAAATAGTTTTAAGACTTCACCTGATAAAGCTGACAGTTTAACTAAGAAAAAAGGTTAACATAGAGCGTCAGACGCAACCGAACCAATCTTCCAATATTTTCCCCAGAAAAATAAACAATTTAGAAGCATTCATCTTTTCAGTTTTTCTTTACCAGTCATTAACCAATGGACAAATGGATGTAATTTAGTTACAATCTTCAACTGTTTTTGTTGAATTCCAACATCAATAATATAGAGATCGGCAACATCTTACTCTCAACGTCACGGCTAAAATTTCAGGTGATACATTAGTTCTGAAAGAATATTATAATATATAAAAATAAATTATAAAACAAAACTATTGTTATCGAACGTTTATAAAGTTCATTCAGCTATATTTGCAATATTTTATTAATAAGATATTTCCTATTATTTACTAAAATTAATCTAAAAATATGTCCGACCCGAACTTCTTTTTAGTACTCACATTTTGTTTGATGATGAAAAGTTTGCCGAGCCCTGTGCGAATAAATTTACCTGCCAACAGTGACAAGAAAAACTACGCCATTATGATCTCTCATTTATTACCGATATTGATCTCTTAATAAGACATGAATTTATGAATTCTCGCAATAAAAGCCTTAAGTATCTGAAATAAAAACGTGAAACAACACTTTCTGTTAAAATTCCGTCTATTCAGGCATCTTCGTAGCAGAAAGAGATTAATAGAAAAGGCAATAAATTAATAAAGCACGTCCTACCCTCAAAATGTAGCGAGTCACCAATCAGAGAAAATATTCCACCCTTACCAAGACCGAAATGCAACAATCGAACAATAGGAAGATTACAGGACACCTGATTCAGAGATTTTCTCACAGAAACCAGAGATTTTTTTTAAGCTGTCCTTTTCCTCTTGTAGTCTAGCATTCCTTTTTGATGTGGTTTATTGTCTTCTATCTTATTTTATTTTCCTTTTTTTTATTAGGAAGTTTGAGTTGGATATATTTTTTTTATTAATTACTCTTTTTTATCGGCTGTTTTTATTAAAACTGTTCCTATAAACTTGCATTTGTGCCCTAATGTTGGAATAGTTTTCTCTGGTTGGTGTCTTGTAGCATTTTGAAGTTGAGATGCGCTTTATGTATTTATTCTCTTTGCTATTATTCCTTTTATGCCATGAAGATTCTTGAATATGATAAATATTAACAGGCACTTTAGTTCCGTGTTTTTATTTTAGAGACAATGAAATTTTTCTAGAATTTTTCCTTTCAGATCATAACAAGTATCTTTATTGATTTTTTATTTTTATTTGAGCTACCTTCTGTGAGTGGTTTTGAATGATGCGTGATGTCTGTAGTTCCTAACTTGCTTAGAATAGATGCTCCCCATCGAGAGATTAATTCAATTCATTCATGAATTTCATCGATAGAATTTTCGGTGAGTTTAGATGTTTGCTTTTTGCGAATGAACGTGTTTGTGTACTTGTAATAACTTACGCGATTAGTGACTGGTTGATATGGTAATTCCCGTATTATGGATTGACAACGTGCGAGATTGTAACTGGGTCGGAACGCCTTGGCCAGGTAGCGGGGGCAAAATTGATATTTGTTAATCGGCTTAGTTTGCGCTACTTGATTTGCATGAGTGAAGCCGGTGCAATTAGATTGGCCCCTAAGCCTCAAGGGCAACTTGCCTAATAAGATTACCTCCTCTTCCTTACCTTCCGTTAGGCGCTCTCTTCCGCCGAGATCCGGAAGCAGCGTTCTGTTCAGTTGGATCAGTTGCCGGCAGGTAGCTTCTTGAGGATGGAGGAAGAAATCGGTAACAGTGCTAGGATGTTAGTCCTATATATCAGTGTTGTCAAGAAAGAAGAAATGTGAATATAAAATAAGATTGCTCAGACAAGAATGACCACATAAATCAAATCGCCTGAAAATCCATTGCTATCTTCAAATAGATCCTTCAATTTCGTGACTCTATATGTTTAAAAATACTTCATTACTAATTACCTTAAGATATTTTACATTTTGGTTGTGGCTGCCTGGTATATGGAGGGATGTTTGGTTTATAAGGGATAAGACTAAAGAGAATGATGAATTGTTTCACAGAATTCATCTTTGGGGTTATCGGCCGTGGGATCGGCTTAACGGTGTAGGTAGTAAACCAGCCTTACAAAACCTTATAAAACCTGTAGAGCCCATGAAGGGCCTTGGGTCGAGTACTTGGTAACTACTATACTGGACAACGGTTGTTCAGGGAGATGATTTGTCCTAGATCACGCTCAAACGCCAGATTTCCCCCCCCCCCCTTATTTTGGGTACCCATTTTATAGAGGCTGGATGAGCCCCAAGAGGGTCCTAGGTTTCATAGGATCCTTCACCGCCCGCTATCAGATTAAAGATTTGAGATTTGACCCAGGATCTTCGATACAGTTCAACTCAACTCAACGCTCCACCACTTTGTCACTCCGCTCCCTATGCCGTATAAATGAAGTGACGGTACTAGGTGCTCCTTTTCCGGTCCTTTATTATAGACCCTATGGTATCTGCAGATCCTCTTGGGGCTCACCTAGTCTCTATAAGTTGGGTACTTATAAAAAGGGAAAAACCATGTTGGGCGAGGAATAATCATCTCGCTGCATAAACGATGTATTATGAATAGTACAGTTTTTACTATGTACACAACTCTTTACCCTTAATAAGTGGTACATTTTTATGGTTAATGAATGAACTGAAATTAAATTTCAAAAATAATTCATAAATAATTCTCCTGTGTTTTAGTTTCGCCTACTCCCTAGAAGTAACGATATCTTGAAGGGTATTGTCCCTTGGATATTCGAGACATTTAGTTACAAAATAGGGAGAGGGATGGGATATAGCCCTAAGGGATGCGGTGGGTATAGCTCTCTTAGCCTTCCGCCAGTTGGCAAACTTCCTCTATACTTGCCGGATGTCTTATATCATACCTGTAGCTTCCGTGCCCCCCAAACCTTAGCACTAACAGATCCCTTCCTACCCCTCATCTTCTCTATATTATCCAGCTCACAATACTCCTTCCAGTGTCAGGAAATTTAGCTGCGCCTCCGAAGGACCTTTAGGAAGATATGGAGGTCGATGACAGATGCAACTTCCGTAAGTGTATATAAAGGAATGTGTAGATATATTCCTAAACCTAGACGAACATTTATTTTTAATTTTTTATTTCATCTAATTTCTATCGTCTTGGTTTTTAAAATGTACTTATTGAAATTTACAATTATATTAAGATAATGCAACAAGTGAATATAATTAATGCTACATAACGGGTTGAGATGAAAGTGAACTGAGAAACTTCGCAGTCGTAATAAAAAAAAAATTCAACTTAGAAGTTAACGAGGCCTTTTTTTCAGAAAACTTGATCGTATGTAGGGAATTGAAGAATTAGAATATAATAGAAAAGTAACTTAATTCTGCGACTAAATCCCTTTAGAATAACAAAAATGAATATTAATAGAAACATAATACATACAAATATACATGATACAAATCATAAAGCATGTAAAAAGTGACAGAATGATTAAATGAGAAAGAATTAATGAGAAAAAAAAAGTTGCGAATTACCTCAAGTGATGACATTTAAAAAATAAAAAAGAAAAAGAAAACAGAGTACAAGAAATAAAAAATAACAGAAATAAGATTACAATAATTGTATAGATAGAAACAATAGATAATTACATATATATGCAAATTACAATGGCAAGTAGAAACTAAGAAAGCAGAACTGGATGATTGAAGCGTCAATAATATAAATATATATAAATAATGATATAAATATACTTATATATAAATAAAAACAAGTCATTCATTTATCAGTTAGAAAATTTTAATCTTAAAACTGGGTATCTTATTTCCGATGTTTTGGAAATGTAAGGATATAAGGTGATTGTATATATAGGATTTGAAGGTTGAAAGATTATTGGAACGACGAATGGAAGAAGGTATAGAGTTCCAGAGGGACGAGGATCGGATAAGGAAAGCTCTATCAAAAGCAGTTGTTCGGAGGGATGTTGTATATAGGCCTGAGGGTGGGTGTTACGGGAGTGGACCGAGGTTTTGAATTTAAGGAGATCGGAGATGGTCGGCGGGATTGGATAACTTCATAAAGAACGGAAGCTAGGAAGTAATTATGGCGATAGGAAATAATTTTATTTACAAATAATTTTATAAATTTTATTTACAAATAATTTTATAGGCCAAATAATTTTATTTAGCAAACTTGATACAAAGGAAATATTACTGTTAATAGTCAAGTAAAAAATTACACCATCAAATCTAAGTGCTAGCAATAGTCATTACTCTTTAATGATCCCTATCCTAATTAAACCTGGATAGGGAAAATTTAGTATTCCTACTGTTGCAACCTCCGATTAGCTACGGTTCCGTAAAGAGAAGTTAATAAAATAAACAACACCAAAGGATATATTTCGTTCTGATGATTTGTTTTCTATATTTTCTGTTATGAGCCCAATTTGAATGAACAGCAATCAAAATAACCTCACTTAATATCTTAGAAGAGGAATCGTTAAGAAGGATGAGATGGCTCTCTAAAGTTACTGGGATTTGAAGAAAAAAGAATCGTAAGAAATTGATAATTGAGAGTGATGCCAAAACGTCGGTGGGAGGATCAAGATAATACTGATATTGTTTATTTGGAAGGCTTATAAAAAGAAGCAATAGGAGGTATCTGAATCAAAATTTTTGCTTCACTAAGTCTATTATCAATCTGAATAATGTTTGTCCCGAAGCGGGAAAATGTTGCCTATTTTTTTAAAAACGAAAAATGATTTTATGCAAACGAAACTCCTCCGACTGAAATAGATCCGTTTCATTATTCTCCTCCAAGATAAGAAACTGAAATGTCAAAGGAACAGTCGGAATTATTCATGCCATATTTAAATTCTTAAAAAGAAAGAATTGTTGGCGAAATTCGTTCTTGTCCTCCGAACAAAATGTTATCCGGAATATCGGGATAATTACGAGGGCATTACATGCTTAGACAGTTAATTATATCAAATAATTGCTAAAACGCCTGCAGATGGCTCATTTGTTGTCTGTCATTGAATCTGATTGGCAATAGCTGTCATAAACATGGCCTGTCCTCTCGCAGTATCGCTTCCACTCTCTGTTTCATTGTAACAGTAATTAATTTGCATTACTGTCTTACTCGTTAATTTAATGTGAAATGGGAGCTGTTAACTTTTCCCGGCGTATTTCATTTGTAATGATTAAACCATTATCAGTTAATTATGTTAAATTCTAAGCTATATGTATGCATGTTATTGCTCCGATACACTCGTAAATAGTATAATTTATGTATTTGTATTTACCACAATACCTTTAATCAAAATGAGGCCTGAATTGAACAAAAATGATTGAGTTTTACAACAGTAATATAATAATAAAGGGAAGTTGCACGGGGGTAGAGCGATGAGTTGCCGTGCCGAAAGTCTAGGGTTCGAAACCGGCTGTCGTAGACTTTATTTAATCCATGAAAGAAAATCGGGATCAGGCGAAATCAGAATCAAATAGGACATTAAGGTCATTATGGATTACTTTATTCGTAACAAAGCATTGAGGATTGTTCGAAGGATTTTCGATACGAGAGGAATTCGATGGCTTAGTAGAACCCGAAAGTTCCACTCCGCAAGTCCAAATTGGTATAATAATAGTCATGCATATCAATATTTTGTAATTAATTATGAGTTTTGATCGTTGTTTTTCATTGGCATCGAGTCTGTAATATAATTTATGATTAGTAATACTATTTTCTAATTAACAAAATTATACATAACGGTTTTAATTGAGTAATAAATAATTTCCTTTTTGTTGCCAAGTGAATTCCTTCAGTTTAACAGGTTTTAGGGCAATCACCTAAGTTACTAAACTGTCGTTGACATGTTTAGCTTTGCCTTTAAGTTTCTAAGGAAATTTAGGAGAAATGAATCAGGCTTATATAGTGTTTCTGGCAGCTTATTGAATTAATATCTGTTCGTCATCAATTTGTAAGTATCACTTATCTATTAACTTCTTACACGTGCCAGTTTTATATTTAGACTAACCATTTTGTTATTTAATATAATGCACTAATAGTTAATTGTTAATGCACTAATAGTTAATGCACCTATAGACTAAAGACCATCATTATTTTAGCTGTAAGTTTATACCTGAGCGAATGCGAGGACACAATTCGAGTTTGTTCCCGAGCTTGAAATAATGATCAATTTAGTCCCGAGGGGCATGTAAGATTTTATCTCCAGATGGGATGTAAAAAGGCAAACTATACGCTATAATATTTTATATTTTGTTATGTTTTACAATAAATTCAAAAACTGAAATTAAATGTGCAATTAGCATAAAAATGTAAGGTTTTAAGACGTTCTTATAGGTATTTAGTAAAATTATATAGTAGAGATAAAATCTTTCCTAATAATTCATTGAAGAATGCAAGTAATACATTTTCACTTATGCTTTTCACATTTTCTTTATTACACCATTTTTTTGAAGCCATCGTACGTTTTATTATATATCTGATTTGATTTAGCTGGCAATAAATTTGAAATAACATACATTATTTGCATCTTGTACAATATGTGGTGGATCCATTACTTACACAACCTGAACACAAATAAATGAACTTCTGTTTATCAGTTTTGAACCAACCGCTGAGTTTAATGGCCGGTGTGACAGGTGTATACACCTAACCCTGAACTTTTTCAGTACATAATCTACATTATTTAGACGAATTGGGTTGTCATATTTTTACTTTATTCCCTAGGGAATAAAGTTAACTTTTTTGCAATTTCTAATGCACAGAGAGAAAAGACATACTTTAGTCATAATTAATTGATGTTTTTGTACCAGCTGGAGATAAAAGCTATTTTTTCACTGTTAAGCTCATGATTATGAGACCAACTTTGCCTCGAAACGTCGCCAAAAGAACTCTAAAGGAATTGACTGAATTTGGAGGATCATAAGTAAAAATTATTTATAACATTCAAAAAAAGTAAATATATATTGGTATCAATTTTTACTTATATTCTTGAGATTCAGTACCTTCAAAACAATTGTTTGGACACGTATCGAGACTTTGTTGTTCTGATATTCATACCCTAACATTGAAGATACAAGCTTGACAACGGGCATACCACGTTGAACACACCGGTTCCCGTCAGATCACCGAAGTTAAGCAACGTCGGGCGTTAGCACTTGGATGCGTGACCGCCTGGGAAAAACAGGCGGTAACCATCTGGGAAAACCGCGTGCTGTTGGCAACTAACTTAACAGTTAACCAAGTAAATACATAACATAACTGGCAAAATAGGACTTTGATAATAAAGTCATAAAGCCAAATTTTCGAAAAAAAAAAAAGATACAAGTTTTTAGTGAATTATCTTCAATCACACATCGGCCTGTTTTATTATTGTTACTGAATGGATAAAACAATAATGTCTCGAAGCGTTTCCAAAAGATAGTTTAACATGTATCCTTTGAATTTCAACAAATGGAGGAAAAACTTTAACACCATAGACGTCCAAACTTATCTACAGAAAATAGAACCGACTTAATTCGTCCAAAAACTTGTTAGGTTGTCTCGATTAATTTTTAGGCAGCCACAGTTTGTAGGAGTACAGGATTTTTTTTTCATTTTCAAAACTACTACACATACTACCAATGATACAAGAACAGTTTGTAGAATATTAATATTCAAAAAGGGAATAATAGAAAAATTTAGGGGAACCGTCCTCTGAAGAGGAACAATTAAATATTCTCACTTGTCTTCAGTAGGTATGGGGTCGTGAATTTATTATGGCAATTAGTAATTAAACACTCATCAGTTAAGCGATATAATTTATTTAAATTGCTAGCTTTGAGCTGTATAGAGAGAGAGAGAGACCGAGAGGGAACGAGAGAGAGAGAGAGAGAGAGAGTCTTTTCATCGCTGGTGGCCAGAGGCTATCCGCTATTATTAAACACCCTTTGTATGCAATTAAAACTCTTAATCCTAACCCGGATAAATACTAACGTGTATGAATTCTCAACTAAACATCCATGGGAATATTTGTATGTATATTTGAATTGCTGCAAACTAAATGGCGTTTTGTGTAATATATTCCCAAATACATAATATCTCTACGTTTTTTAGTTTTATATTTTCCATTTCATGTTACTTCAATATTTACTATAACATTTACAAAAGACTCATATACATGACAATCATTATACCCATCTGGACGGAGTAGAGCTTTGGGGCTCCGATAAGCCATCGAATTCCTCTCGTATTCAGTCCTTACAATCCAAAATCCTCAATGCTCCTTACTTACCCAATTTGACCTTAATGTCCAATTTGTTGCTGACTTGGTCCGAATCCGGTATCAATCTTTTCATGTTCGAACTTTAAACCCACTATATACATTTTATACCCATGCATTATACATATACCCATATATTTTACTTATGTAACCTCTAGAAGTCCATTATCATACATTTTATATCTTTAATTTACTTGTTTTATCTAAATCCTTCATATTCCACCCCCTTTTTTTTATATGTTGATCTTCTCAGTATCTTTCTGTTTACCTCCTTATTTTTATTTCCCTTTATATCATGTTTACTGTTTTATCCTTTCTGTAAATTTATTTTCTGTATTTTATTTTACATTCGTTATCTTTAATTATTATATCTGTCACTATTTTAATTTCTGTTCACCATTTTATTATATCTGTCAATATTTTAATTTTATTATATTCTGTCACTATTTTAATAATCGTTATCTTTAATTTTCATATCGGTCGCTATTTTATTTTCTACATTACATGTCATTATATTTTTGTTACTGTAACATTTTTATATATTTTTGTCCTTTTTGTTTCTCTCTCATAGCCCTGAGATGGCCTACATTGTAGGTCGAAACGTCGGCACTAACTAAATATAAGTCTAGTACTTATTTGGTATTTTTTTGACTGCACCCCCCAACTATCTCCGTTCTCCATTTTATCTTCTAGGCAACTATTTTCCTCTCATATTTTGTTTCAGTTTCAAACCTGGCAAACTTTTTTTAGGCCCCTGAAAAGAAGATGGCCTCGTGACCTTTACATTAGTTGAGGACTACCACTGGGTAGTTTCTCTACTTGCCTTTATTCATGTCTTTAAGTATCATTCCTGCTATTATATTTACTTGTTTTATTATTATTATACAGGTGTAAATTTCAATGAATAAATTATTTAAAATAATGTTTGATATTTCTTTGGAAAAAAAAATGGTATGCACTCTATCTCTCAAGCCATATCAGATATAAGAATTTAGAAATGAGGAAAGCTACCGTTAGGAAATCAGGTACCACCAAAGGGTGACGGAGGCAGGAAACTGTCGAGCCTAGGAGGGAAGATATGCCTGCAAAAAAGACGTTGGTACAAGAAATGGGAGAATCCCGGGAATGGAACTTGGTACACAGAAGATGACCAGACCCAGAAGATGGCCTTACCTACCTGACTAAGAACCCTAGAAGTATCGCTAATGCGTAGGGATAAGTTTTAATTTAATTATATATACATTTTAAGCCAAGACTCAATCTGAATTACCAACTTATATAATAAATGATAGCCAAAATAAGTAATTGTATTAATAAAGTATATTTATTGTGACTAGTTTCATGCTTATTTTCCCCAGATACTCTGCATATTTTTGATTATGATATTGATGGTCTAATCTAGTTGACTGATTAGTAAATTGGTAAACAAATAATCAATCAGTTTAAAGCATTAATAATTTGATTAATTGTCATAAATAAATACTCTGGCATCCCAAAATGAATAGATTAAATGATCAAATAATTTATACCCTAAAGTACAGCAGTATCCACTCAAGTAATAATACCTCAACTATGTACGTGAATAGTAAGTAACTAGTAATTATAAGGATATTGTAGAGTTAAGCCATGAAGACTGTTGTATTATAGAGCAGAATGTGTACCTCCCTGGCTTCCCCACAATCCTCCACCCTCCCAACCTACCAATAGATAGAACCCTTAGCTTAATGAGGGCTGGAGGTTCCCATTTGGGATCCCTAATACCTCACACGGGACCACATTATCTCTCATGCAGGGAATAGATTTATGCTCCCCTACAGCCTCCTGTCTCTACTCTAATACCCACTAATTCAAAATAAAATTCTAGCTCTTATTTCAAATTCTAATTTTTATTTCAGTCAACCGTCAAATAATATAATAATAAAGTGAGACATTGCACAAAACAACGTATTACTGACTGTAATGAAATAAAAATTAAATTTTTAATTAGATTAAGAAATTGTATTAGTAAGGAAAAAAAAAATCAGTGATCGAGACGTTCTCATGCACAGTATCTGTAAAAGTTGCAGAGTCGTGTACCGGAAAAGGTCAGGTTTTATGAAATAATTTTTTCTGAAATAAATTTTTTGAAAATTCTTTATTTTATATAATCCAAAGTTTCATGGATTGGGGAAAAATATTCATAAAATATAGATATTTAAAAACAAAATAAAAAAAAAAGAAATAAGTTCAGAAAAGTGGAATAAATAAATAGGTGAAATTATTTCTGTGAAAAAACAAATTAATTGGAAATAAATTATTTAACTTGGAATAATTTCGCTTTAATTGTTTCCTGTATTTCAAATTAGTAGTAGTTAAAATAATTAATTAGTGGCCTGGCTGTTTGTTCTCGGTTCCTGTTTTTATTTTTCTATTCTTTGCTTTTTTTATTTTTTTAACTTGATCGAAATGTATTAAAATCAATTACATTTCATTTTTTCATCAAAAATATTCGCCTTAATTAACATAAATCACGTCCAAGTTGGCCTCATAAATTTTAAAAGAATTTTTCATTTTTCATAAGGAAAGATAAACAAATTAGCATACAACATAATATCGAAATTAATTTCGAATATATAAATTACGTATTGAGATTTAATTAAGCGCTTTTTTGCTGGAATTGTTATTTTTTTCGGGAGGATTTGTTTTTATTTTGTAGTATTTTGCCGTATACATTACATTACATAAAGTGGGAATGCATATACAAATAAAAGTGACAGGACAGTGAGTTTTGACACCCTCTATTTTTTTATATTAATTTGGAATATATGTATATAGATATATATATATATATATATATATATATATATATATATATATATATATATATATATATATGTATTTTTATTTGTTTTTCTAATAAATAATATAATGACGTAAGTGAACAAGATCACAATTAAGGTAATGTTCAATGAACATTCTTCCCCTTGTACGCATCGCAAATTGCGAGAACATCAGTGATCAGTGAAGAGAACGTATTTCTCTGACCGAGGTACGAGCCAGAATGGCTCAAGTGGCAGAGTACCACGACGGATGCGTGGGATACCCGGGTTCGAATCCCCGTCCTGGGCAAATCTGTTCTCTTCAAAATACAAATATTTAAAAATTATATAAAAAAAAAAAATAATGTTGTTTGTATTCTAAAGCAAATATTAGGTATAAGTGGTAAGTTAAAATAAGGATTTTCAGAAACAACATGACAAAACATGGTCATGTAAGCATTTAGCGATAGAACCTAGAAGGGGATGAAGATACCTTCAGAAAGGGATAGTCCAAGGGATTCCTTGAAGAGACAACGAAGGGAGGAGACAGAAACTATTTTTTTTTTTGTTATTTCGCATTCTAATTTTTATTTCAAAGTAAAGAAAAAACAAAAAAAAACAAAGCAAAGAAAAGCAACAAAAAACAGAAACCGAGAACAAACAGCCAGCCTAATAATTAATTATTTTAATTACTACTAATTTGAAATACAGTAAACAATTCAAGCGAAATTACTCCAAGTTCTTTACAGGTAAATCATTTATATCCAATTAGTTTGTTTTTTTCACAGGAATAATTTCACCTCTTTATTTATTCCACTTTTCTGAATTTATATTGGTATTTTTTTTGCCTCTATATTTTATGAATATTTTTCCCCAATCTATGAAATTGATGGATTGTATTTAAACAAAGAATTTTAAAATGAAAATAGAAATTAAAAATTGTATGCTATGGAGTCAAAATTTTCAACTATTAGATATGAACAAGTTTTCGGTGTTCAGTTTTCAACTGATTTATGAATAAGAATGAAAAAATAAGCAGCCAAAAACAAGATCTTATGAAACTATCTTATAAAATATTGAGAAGTAGTATAAAAAAAAATTGAGATAATGTAGAACACTATTAAATGTAATGTAGTTGAGACAATTTAAGGGATAGGATTTAGTACCAGTAATAAATATGTTTCACTATTATATCGTAATTTAATTTGTTTGCCAAGTTGTTCTTGGATGCTATCAGTTTCCATCTTCAATACGCACTGTAAAGGTAGGTACCGTGACAGAATGGATTAAACATTTCGCAATTTAAGAAAATGAATACTATATTACGAAAATTGCATAAATACAATTGTACAAAATCTCTCTCATTCATAGAGTTAATTACTAGGATTTTTTATTCTGATATGTACTAAAATTTTTACACCATACCATGAATTCAACAGGAATTAATTATTCTATTTCGTATTACTGTTGTTAATCGTAAATTTTCAAGCTAATTTTTTACACAGCCCCTAAAAGTTTTATAAACCACTATGCAATTAATTTATATAGTAAATGTTGAACATTTTTTTATTGGTTGTGGTTTAAATTTGGATTCATTACGTATGCTATGGCAAATGTGCTATTTAAGCCATGGATTAAATTATATATATATACATATATAAAACTATGAAGTTACACCTGCCACTACAGATCACAAGAAATTTTCCAAAAATTTTAAAACTAATTTTTTTCCTTTTTAATTCATTACAAGTCACATACTCTTCACTCTTTCTCCTCTTTTCTTTTATAGTACATCGTGATAAAAGTGATAACTATCCATGCTCACTATTTATTGGATTTAAAAAGACATGCTTAATAACTCAACTTCATATAGAAATATATTAAAAAAACAATCTCCGCACTAAATCTTAATTTTTTACATTATCATAAGAAGCTTTTTTTTTAATTTATTATTATTTAATCAGCTTTATAGATTGACTTTTCTGCTTGTTTTTTTTCTTTGTACTCCAAGGCTCTAAATCCCACAATAATGTACAGTTATGTTATTCAAAAGGGATTTGTCCCAGAATAAATAAAGAATTTATTATTAATTATTATTAAATTTCAACCATAAACTTACTACAACTTAATTAATATCGAACCATGATGCTTAGAGTAAAAAACAATAATATTCTTATAAATATTTTTATTTTGAAGAGAAAAGATATGCCCAGGGGCGTGTCTCCCATGTTCCCGCCATGGTGCTCTATCAACTGAGCTATCCCGGTTCGTATCTCAATCGGACCAATCCATTCTCTTCACTGATCCCATATCCCCGTGTTCTCGCAATTTGCGATGTATACAAGGGGAAGAATGTTCATTGAACATTACTTTAATTAGGATCTTGTTGACTTACGTCATTATATATTATTACATTTTTTTTCATTAATTGTTATAATTTTAAATATTTTTATTTTGAAGGGATAATGTATAATAAACCATTTAAGTAAGCATATCATCCATTTAATTTGAAGAGATAATAATCTTGCTTTAAGAATTGTCTTGAAGAATTTCTCATTATCTCTGAGTTTTATTTTTATTTAAATCTAAATGTTCCAAATAATCAAAATAATATTTTCATTTCGTTATGCATCTGATAACAAAATTATAAATTAATTCAATATTTCCTATTATGTTTGGTATTTAGTATTCCTAATTACTAGCAACCAATATATCTTAGTTAATATATTAATTTAATTATCTCAGGAAACCTTCTAATTAACACACTGAATAATTGCAATCGGTATGACGTGCGCGTGTTGATTGCTAGATTTAAGTAATGAAGGTTAATTAATGGCAATAACGTCACTATCTGAATAAACAATATTTTAATAAGACAACCAGTTTGTGGATTTTATTCAAGTACAAAGTAAAGTAAATCATTTTTTTTTAATGCTCAAGCTTCCTGGTTCAAATCCGACTGTAATAGGTAAATAATTTTATCTGTTAACTGCCACAGATGGACTCTGTTTGATATACAGACTCTTCTGGGACTCTCTGCCTCTATAAAATGGGTACTTCAATTGGGAGAAAACCTGGAGGTTCAGTGTGATCTCGGAAAATCACCTGCACAGCCGTTGTCCTAGAAACAATACAGTCTCTACCTTGTAGTGAAACGAGTGGCCTTCAATGGTCGTAGTGTTCCAGATTAGAGGATATGGTGACTTATTTACGTACTTACAAAATTCTATAATGACTTATTCATCCTTACTTGATCTCCAACATTAAATACTATAAAAAAAATATGTATCGTACCGGGCGTTATCATAAAGATAACTATATATTTGCATAAGGACATCAAATGACCGTTTGTAAGAATTAGGATGTTCAGGAAGAATGGTTAGTTGGACATGGTTAAGAGATACCAAAGACACTCTTTGAAAAAATACCGAGGATGAAGGAGCGAGGATGCGGAAGCAGGAGGCCGGCGAACGATGCTGGGCGCAGGAGTATCCTAAGGCGACCAGGCCGATCCTGTTTCACAAGATAAGTTATGTATTTATTTTATGGTAATCCTATATTATATCTGAATCATTAATTATAATTCAAATTGTATTAATAAAGTATATTCATTTTAATTTTTTTGGTGCCTACTTAACTCAGATGCACTATATACTCATGAATAATATATTGATGGTTTAATTAATTAGTAAATTGGTAAACACACAACCAACCTTTGGAAAAGAATCCAATGAAGAATGAAGTTAGGACGTTTGAAGAAATAATAATTTGAGTAATTATGTGAAATGTTTACTCTGGCATCCCAATTAGAATATTTAAAATATATTTAAGAACCTAATAGATTGGATTTTATGCGATGTTAGGGGTTTGAAAGATATTTATTCGTATTAATAGTATTAAATTACCATAAATTATAGACACGTATGTTGTCTGGTGAAGGTTTATATTTTATAATGACTGTTGAAATATCTGTTTAAATAATAATTCATTATTTATCAATTTATATATTTAAGTAGTTAATTATTGGTTATAACTTATTAAACGTTTGAAATGAATTAGTCGGTTTCGTGTTGATTTTTGAAAATGAAATTATGAAATTTTTGCTAACACGAAAATAGATATATTACTGCCAATTATTCTCCTAAATACATTTGGATATTGTTTACATTAGAGGGATGATAAAATGTCTCCAGACTAAAAATTACCAGTTTATGCTTGGACTGGCTTTGCTATTAACTTAAAACAATTTCTTCCCATAGTTGAAGAGAATTTTGACATTTTAATGTCAAATGATCGAAGAAAGGACATTATTGCTTAATATTCTTAAAAAATCGAATCCTGATGGTCACAACGGTTTCGTAACATGATATCAGAAAAGAAATTGAGCCAGCCACACCATTTATGAGCACGTAACTCCTTGGATAGGAACAATTTATGAGAGAGGTTCCTAGTAGCGGTCGGCACGTCATTTCTAGGCAGCCATCTGCGGCTCTGTCACGGAATATGTCATCTAGCATGATTGCCATCGACCCCGTGTCATGTTACCTTCCTTTGTTCATTTTGCACATGTTACAATAACGTAATGTATGCTACTCTTCTTTATTTGTAAAGCAATCATAACTTTCATTTACTGCCATAATTCTATTTCCCCCTATAATAACAATAATAATAATAAAAATAAGTAGAATCCATGAAGGAGTACTTTATTACTTGTAAAACATCCATAATAGGCAAGATGAGACAATTAGACGAAGATCACACTGCCCTAATTCTGAAAGAGCCTATCCTCCATGAAAAATAATCAGCATCAATACGAGAAATATATGGAAGGAGAAAGAGCTGGTTGGTGGAGCGGCGTAGCTCAATGGTAGAGCACTTAATTGCCATGCTGAAAATCCTGGTTTCAGCGGTCTCATCCTTTTTCGGACCGTATTGTAGGCCATACTTTATTTTGGAATACTTTAATCCTTCAACGTTAACGGACGCAGTTTGACACATCACGTTTACATTCATGTAGTATAGTATAGAAGTTTGATGATTATAATGATAAATACTCTTTTAGGTTTCCACGGCCACTATTATTATAAAAGACATTGTTGATTTCTTCTGGTTTAGATCAGAATTAGTTGATAAATTTTTCACCAACGTTTCGCCAGCCATACTGCTGACACCTTCAGGGTTGAGATGAGAATGAATATCAGCCCTGAAGAAGTCAGCAGCATGACTGGCGAAACGTTGGCGAAAAATGTATCAGCACATTTAAACCAGAAGAAATCGACAAAGTCTTTTGTAATCATAATGATATTTTAGATGTTTTCCTAAAGTAATCCCACCCGGAGAGAACTCATCCTTCAGTAGTTAGGCGTTTAATCCCCCCCCCCCAAAACGACTTCAGCGGACTCAGCCCATTCTAACGGCTTAAAATACCGAAAGGTAACAGAAGGCTTTTGTTTATTTAGAAGTATTTGCGTTTATTTATTGTAAATTTGTATTTATATTGTAAATAAAACCTTGGAGGATGTGAAAAAAAATCCAAAAAGATCTATAACTGTTACTGTTACCTGTGGCCAGGAGTGGATGCTCTCCTTGCTTGGCGGTGTGTCCATTGGACTTGGCTGGGCAAGAAGTGAAAAGTACTTTAGTGATGTAAAGATTAACTTACGGATTTTTAATTGCATCTAAAATATATAAATTTTATATATATGTACATACAAACACAAAGCCCATATAGGCGGCTGAGGTCGTAAATACAACTTCCCTGTCACTAATCATATAACAGTATTATCCGAATTATTATATTATTGTTTATACAATAATGTAGCCACAACATGGACGAGGATTACTACAGCTAGGCGGAATCGAATTAACAGATGGAGGGCTTGTGTCCAATTATTGGCTTACCGATAGGATAATATCCTTGGCCGGAGCTCGAATAATTTTGCCAGATTATCTTAGTGTATCTCCATATTATAAATTAAAATCATTAACGTTAAATCCCCTTCACACATTAACATTTATCATATTGTTAATATGCCTTATCAACAATCTTCCTTGAAAATTAAAAGATCGTGATGTTATTGCGAGTGATACTAGTTTAGAAATCGACAAACCTATTTCTATATCTTATATTATTTAATAATTACAATTTTTATGGGTGCTAAAATTTCGATCGAAATGGCATATAAGTTAATACCTGCCAATTATACTGGAAGGGGTCACCGGTCTTCTACTGGTTAGCATAATAACCCGCTATAGCCAAAATCTCGGGTTCGCATCCTGAAAGATGACCTGGGATTTTCTAAAGGGCGTATCAGTCCCTTCGGAAGGTACGTGATGTAGGGGTCCCAATCCAATGTGCTGTCATGTACTCGTTAAGATCCCTGATATTATTCCTGTATTAGTAAAATATAGGACTGTCACTGCAGCATCCTCCGATTAGCCATAACAGCAAAAAGTGAAGTTAAATGGATAATCAAAAATAATCCAGCCAGAATTAAGAGGTGGTTACAAACCTGACTGAATTTTATGGGACAGTACTTGAACGTAATATGTAGGTACTTGTTGCGTCTATTTCTAATTTGTTTTATGTTATGTACAAAAAATATTTAATTAATTTAATTAATTCCACTATAGTTGTATAATTATTTTTTTTTTCAAATTTCAGGGAATAAATTAGTTGACTGGAACTTCTAATGTAAGGATATTTTATATTTTTTTTAAAGTTGTATTTTAAACACACAGAAGGTTCATTAGACTTCTTAACAGTTAATGACTACATTTCTTGGGATTAGAAGTGAAATACAGTGTCGAAAACAAGTGCGTTTAGGGAAAACGCTGATGAAAAGGGACGAGTACTTAGTGTGAATATTTAAAAGAATATCTGAATAGCCTCGTTTAATATTTCACTATCCATTGTAGAATAAATAAATATTGTTATCTGGGTAACCCAATATATAAGGGCACGATCCACAAATATAAGCGTTCTAGAGTTCGAGAGCGAATGATATACCGCCTTCAGCGGACTCAGCCCGTTGTAACGCCTTAAAATACCGAAAGGTAACTGAAGGCTTTTGTTTATGCAGAAGCATTTGCTTGTTTTTATTGTAAATTTGTATTGTATTGTAAATAAAATTTTGGAGGATGTGAAAAAAAAGAACGAATGATGTAGTTAATTAAATTTTTTATTGTACCTAAAATTTCTGCAGGAACTCGGGTTTTACTCACCCTCTTAAATTGCATTCCCTTACTTTATAGGATAATCTCGTTGTTAATCCTTCTCTCAGCTAAATCACATCTCTGCACACCCGTTGGCTTAGAAATAGAACAGTCCTTACAGACTATTGTACAAAAGGCTCTTCATGGACTACAGTGATTGTTTCTTGTTTTTTATGATAAGATATACTACTTAAAATAAAAATGTACAACGATGAATTATAAACACTGATGACACATTTAAATTAATGATTCTGTGATAATATCATACAATGATTACACTGACAATTATTTTCCTTTTAAGCCTCGTGTGTTCATGTTCTCGTGGAGGAATAATAACACCTGTGCATATGTAATTTGACCTGGTATCGATTTATTCACAAAGTGATGTGTGAACAGAACGGAAACCAGTTATTAATAACAGGATGTAGCCGGCGCTGCATGTAAGTGCGTAATCATGTTCATAGTCAACATAGGAAAATAACGAAACGTCTATCTTCTTTCTCGTTGTATTGTTGTATTTCATTCCATGTCAGATGCGATTCTGAAAAAACAAATGGACTACGATTTCCGGGAATTACTAATATACGATCAATTGAAATAGTTTCAGACATCTAAATATTTTTAATAAAATTTCATAACGAGTACCGAGCCAAACTTAACGAAAATAAATTAATAGCTCATCTTATTAAAATTAACCAAACGAAACTAAACATTGAAGATGACTCAAGTCAGGTTTTGTCAAATTAATTATGGTCGAAATTAATTATCTCCACATTATTAAGAGGGAAAGTTTGGCCAGTTGCTGAACATGACCTATACAATCAATTTCGACCCGTATTCACTTAATTTATTTATAGCAGCGATTTGGAAAAGTTGACATCCATTTAAGAACAATCTTACAATGTAAAACATAGATAATCATTATATAATTATTGTAATTTTTGCTTAGTTAATTTATTAATTGCTAAATTTGTTAATTTAATTTTGTTAAGTTGTAACAGCATTTATATAATAATGTCTTTTGTATATATGTTAGAATTATCAAATTGTGGTTAATTATTGTAAAAATGAATTAAAAAGGCACATAGTATACTCAAGTATGGAATGTGCAAATAAATAAACGGTCCTTTCAAAGGGTTACTTTGAAAGAAAAAAAAAGTCAGGTTTCTATACTTTTGATTTATTCGAAAAATCAAAAATTAATCCAAATGAGTGGCATGGATGTTTCTCAGTAAAAAAGACAACAACGTTGAGAACAAAATAATTTATTTCTGTTATTCGCAATTATTGGGTTTGTAAACAATGTATTTATCATTCTAAAGATGATAATATAAGTGTTTTTTTTTTCTGAACCTCTTTTATTTTATTAAATACTATAATTGATATGAAAACTCTTGATTAAATGCGTTTTATTGCTGTTCTAACTGTATCATCATTGGTCATGAAACATACTCTTTTAAGAATGATAATTGCATTGTTATGAGTTGTAAGAATTGTGTCTTCTTTTTTGATCCTCCTTCAGATGAGTTTGTCAGTCAAAAGAGACAAGAATTCGGTTGTTCTCCTGAGATCCTCCAAGCTTCCGCACAGCTTCCTCTCCAATGACACTGGCTTTGTTTGCGGACATTTTTGTGAAGTCGGCAGGAGTGGAGTATATGGACAAACCGCAATGGCATAGGGAAGAGGCAAGGTTTTTTAGGCTTCCAAGAGTTTTTGATCTGCTTTGTATTGCTTGGAGAATTGTGTTGCGGGTTTGGTGTAATGGTTATGTAATATAATATAATAATATAACATAAAAAGGTCATTCAATGTCTCACACGAGTTCTGTAGATGTTGTCATATATTTCAATAAAGATTGGCTAAAATAGACCAAATGATCACATTTTTCAACTTTGTTTATTATCTTTATTGGTAGTAAGAATCGAAATCAGCAGAGTAAAACAAAAACATTGAGAGTTGAGAACAGTTTGGAAATGTTAATGCAGGATATTCTCAACGTAAATATTGATGCTTTTCAACAATTGTAATGACTCGTACTAAGTTTCGTTGCTTAATATTAATATTATGTAGTTCTTCACTGAAGTTACTATAAAAACCTTGGGTAGTAGTGTGATCTCGGCCAAACACCTGTACACTGTTAAATGTTGAACATTGAAAGTAGTACAGTCTCAACAATGTACTGTACCCAATACCCTTGTAGGGTTTTAGAGGCTAGATTATTAGAAGCACAGATGCCTTCCACACTCAAACTATGTGGTTAGTGGAAAATATATAAATATTATATTTTAACTTTAAAAGGTTGCTTGGTGCAGGTTATTTTTAACTAATAGACTTCCAACTAGGAAAATACCAATTAGTTTTTTGGGAACTTTAGTATAAGAATACTTAAGTGTGTCTATAAAAATAAGAAATTTTTAAATTTCCGTTGTTGGAATTATTCAGGCCTACTCACTATCGCCTGTTTATTGAAAAACTCTACCAGCTAAGAGACGATCATCTGTAACTCAAGATCTCGCACAGACTACGGTTGATAGATTACCGCTCAGTGTATTATCCGAGATTTTTAGAAACTCTTTGAGGTAGAGAGCGATATATTATTGAGGGGAGATATCGGCAGGTAAATGTGGACTCGGCCATGAGAGCACTCAATTCAGCGGGCCCATTTACCTCCTCGTGAAGGCCCGTGAAAGCCACTCTCTATCGGCTCTAATTCATAAAAGTATCCCATCAAAGCCTCTTTTTTGAGGATTATTTCTACCTTAGCTGCCTGATTCAGATTTGAAAAAATACTGAAAAAAAATCGGTCTTTGGGTTGTCGGTGAAGTCAACTAGAAAATGATTCTTATAGTGTCAAAAGAAAGGTAGGCGTAAATGAAAAAAAAAATCTTGTTTTTTTGACAATTTTTCGCCAAGTAGTTTCATTTCAATTAATTCGAAGATATTTTTTAAAATTTATATTCTAAATACATACCTACAGCTCCCATAAGTAAGTAGTTAAATCGAATTTTCTAAATATGAGTTTCTTGTACTTAAAGAAACGGAGTTATTCCTTATACTACAACTCCATTTCAAGCAAAAAACTACGAGAATGACTAGCTTCTGCTTCTATCAACACAGCTGAAACTCTCTGGACAAAATTGGACTTGACCCCTAATTCACTGGGATGCAGTGACAATTATATCTGCAGTGCAATGTCTAAGTGGTTTTTAGGTATTGCTACAGTTTTTACAATGTATCCTCAATTAATTTTTTAAGTGGTCTTCTTTTTGATCTTATATGGTTTCGCTATATCACCTGATTTTATATGGATCAATAATCCTTCAAGAGTTATTTTTATATGATAAATATAAATCCTATCATAATTGTTAATACAACTATAAGTTATATACTTAATGCCACTATGTTACTAGTAAATAATATAGGGTAGGAGTAAGTGATCTGTAGATCCTAATGGGGCTCTTCTGGTCTATTTAAAGTGGGTTAAACCAAGTCTTCAAGACCAAAAGATTGGGAAATAAAAACTTCTAATTTAAAATAATCCGTCAGCCGTTTCGATTCATACAAAACAAAAAGAAATATATCGAAAAAGAACCGGTAATGCTTGATAAATCATTTTGAAATGGTCAGTTATACTTTTAGAGATTCATCGTCTTTTACTCAACCTTGATCCATCCCCCAATACCATCCATTTCTTGTTCTTCCCCTTGTTTTCTGATTGAAACTTTATAAGTCACTATTAGCTTTACAAACGTTTTAAATGATTGTAATATATTCCATTTTCACTCAATTAGAACCTTGGGAAGTTTCAAGTTTTTATAGTGGTTTCAACTACCGGTGATTTTTTTCTTAAATTGGTAGGAATATCTTACTAAGATATACCGAAACCAATTCATCTCTGCTTCTTTCATAACTTGAAAACCTTATCTATCGTGCCCGGGTACATTTATATTGCTCATGCATTTGAAAGATAGTCTTACCATCTGGATTATAAATTGTGGAGATAAGGAAAGATTTTTGAAGGGACGTGAGATTTATATTTTTAAAAGTAATAAATCATTTTGTAGTTTTTTTGTGCGTAGAATAAAAATATTTTTTAAAAATATTTAATGTAATTATAGTAAATTATAATTTAATTAATCCTAAAATATATGGATTTAAAGTGAAAGAGATAAGGAAATACATATGAATGGACACACTTGATATTTGTGAATCATACAGGATGCAGGAGGATGACTTCCTTGTTTAAAATGCGCACAATTTAGTCGGAGCGCTAGCGGTCTCGTTCGAGAGGTGGTATTATAAAGTTTTGTCCCGACACAGTTCAGTCACTATCATCGATGACTGCTTTGAGGCTTATCTCAATTAGAGGCGACTTGGAGTGACAGGCCCGCTCTCCTGCTTTCTCGTCTAGTGATATTTTTCTATTTTTTTTTTCGAAATCCTGTGTTTATGCGAATCGTACCAGGGATCCTTCAAGATTCGAAGGCCAACATCCAGGAAGAAATTGCCAATGTAGTGCCTGGTATGATGGTGAGAATCATGAGAGAAATCGGTATACTCAGTGTGTGGAGAACGGGGAACACATATCTGATTTGAACTTCAAAACTTTGTAAAACAAAAATTCAGATATGCGCCTACTGTTATATGTGATCCTATCTTGAATTTTAGGAGTACCTAGATAAATAGGGTAAGGGACATACAACAGGTAGTGCCCCTTAAGGCTTATTACCTTTAATCTTAAGATAAGAGTAGCAGTTGTTGGGAATGAGTGGTCAACTCAAGATGCAAGGAACTGGATGAAGAAATAGAGAACTGGTCGAGAAATAGCCAGTCACATATAGCGTCTCCCTATCTTTTAAGTAGTTTTATAAGTTACCATGTAACCATGATCAGCACATATAAATATAATGTTATTTAATGAAATTAAAATGGGTCTTTATTTGACAAACAACACATGGTCAATGAACCACGTCAACCTTTGGAGAACAGAGAACCTTATTTATTAATGATATAGAATTGCTACATATTAAGTTCAACGATCTCAGGGTGGCATCCCATATTATCATTCAAACACTATTCAGATCAAAAGATCTTACTTTTCCTTGAGATCATTGCTTGGGTAGTGAAGCTACATTATAAAAAAAGATGTTCTGATTGATGCATTTATTAACTTTTGAAAAAGTTAGTTTTACTGCCGCATCCTGTAATTATCTGGAAATAATAAGTCGTTAATTTTCTCCGTTTTTCATTACGATCAGAGTTGCTATGTGTAACTATAACTATATCCGATATGTATGAAGAAATAAGGCATATGTATCATGACAATGCTTATGAACAAGAAGCCATCATCGTATTATTATTCACAGGAGATGAATAACCAAATTTTGATAAAACAATAAATTTAATAATTTATACCCTTGTTAGAAAATATGATGTGGATGAAGGTTGAGAGGGTGAGCATAACTTACGCCTGGGCGGTCCTCCATGAAAATACAGAGAGAGCGGATATAGATATTTGAAGAGGGCTATTTGAATAGAGTAAGCTCCGGGAAGGCTAAGCCCAACATTGTACAGCGGATGCTCAAGGAGAGATGATCCCTAATAATAATGGAATATCTGCTAGGAAAACAATCCCCCCTCGAGCGGTAGATAGGCCCCCTTGACAAATCCAGGATCATCTGGAGGGGCAATAAAGGCGATTAATCAAGAGATGTCGAATCGAACCCGCTCCGGTTATATATTACACTCCTCTTCCACTCTTCCTCCACTTTCAATTATATTTTACAAATGTTTTCACCGACGCGCACCTTTTTAAAATGTATGAATCGTCCTTCTACCAGAATCAGATTGCCTCACAAACAATATTTTTTCTTCGGATAATTCTGCATCTCTGGAAAAGCTTTTTTTTTTCAATTTTCTTTCCTCCGTGTATTTCCCCTCCCTCTTATTCTTTCTCCTTCCTCATTTCCTTTTTCTGAGTCGACAGTAAGAAGCTCATACTTTCGTTATCTCCGAAATTTATTTCATGTCATTAGTTACTCATTTCCTTGGCATTAGAGATAAAATAAATTTCGAAGACATCTGTCTTTTGCCGTATTTTTCGAGGAAATTAACTTTTAAAAAATGTTCCGTCTACTTTTGGAATTATTCGTTGGTCGGAAATATATATTCTCGGATCAGTTAAACAACTGTTTGGAGTATGAAATTTTAGTGTTTCCCCAACATTTAACAAATTTAATGTGCTATTTATAACAAACTACATAAATATTAAGCAATGTTGAAAATTATTGGGGATGCAGTAAAAAAAAATTACACTCTGCTACTTTATATTGTTATTCAGTTTTTTTATTCTAAGGTTTAAAAACTAGACCGATACATCGGCAAAAAATAAAATAAGTTATACTTATTAGTATAAAATTCATTGACGGTACCCCCGACTGTTTTCGACATTGCTCAGCTTTAGGTTGAACAGTTAATAGTTTGACAAGATGTAACTATTTCCTCATCAGTTCATGTTAATTTTATATCTTATTATTTAATTAATACATATTACCTTATGTTATATATTTGAATTTTGATGAACTTAGTCTTATATATCCAAAATATTTTCGGAATAAATATTGGAGCTTGTAAAATGTAAGATAGTAGAATCTAGATACTACATTGTTCATCGATAGTCCTTATTCTTAAATGAAAAGAAAAAAAATGGGGTTTTGCATTTGCATTTAAAAATTATAATGAAACATAGAGATCTTTTGTGAGATATTGAATAGTACTTTTTTATTGATAATATCATCATAATTGGAATAAATAATTTTTTATGTAAAGATGAAAGCTTTGAATATTGATTCTGAAGGGATGGTGGCAAGGACATTAGTAGTTTTGACAATAAAAAACGTGGTCTGATTCCTTTTGGCTCATTAAAAAAAATATATACTAACAATTTATTGCATCATTTTCTGATTGGCGTGACTGCTGAATATTATATTCCTAATGTTTACATGCTGTCTGGCCTTTTCCTAGACTGATATTTTATTTTTCCGATTCGAAGAAAACCCCCTCTTACTAATTATGTACCATTCCCGGTTCTAACTTAGTAAGCCACAAATTTTCCGTCGACATTCTCATTTATCGTGATTCAAAGTTGTTTCTCATCAATTCCTTTCTGGAAACTTCCGACGCCAACACATCGTCACTTTCTGCCTCGTTGAAACATCCCTAGGTTCAGAATGGGGCTGAAACTGACGCCAGAAATATCAGAAACACGTTTAAGCTAATTATTCAACCGTAGTGGCGGCTTCTTTGCGCGAATAACAAGTAAGACATCGCTAATGTGGTACTCATAAGTCTTGTAAGTCACAACCAGAAATAGAATTTTAACATTTAACTATAAAATGTATTTTATTATTTAATTTCTTCTCTAATATTTTATTATTCATATATCAAACATGTTTGGGTAAATTATATTTAAATTATATTATTATAAGTATAATTATATTATTATTATAGTTATAATTAAATTATATTATATTTATAATTTAGAAAAATGTCACAGTTGTCTCCCTTGTTGATACCGGTTGATAAAGCAGTACAAACATTATTAAATCCTCTCCCTGCACAACCGTTGTCTTAAAAAGAATGCAACCGAATTATATTAACGGAACGGTTAGGTATTACCTTCACAAAAGTATTTCACAATGATGCTGTCAGAACAAGAAAAAAAATTAATACTTCGTTTTCTATTTCTGTTTAGTTCCGGTACCTTACGAGAATTGGTCTTCATGACCTTAAAATGCAGTCAAGGAGTTAATGACCAGATGCTTAACGTCCTTGACGAGGAGGAATTTCCTCTTTTGGTGAGTGGGAATGAAATTAGGGCTCGTATTCAGAAGACAAGAAATGCCTTTCACCAATTCAGAATGGTACTGTTCAACCTAAATTTAAAATTTCAGAACCGAATCAGAGTACTGAGATGTTACGCGTTCTCAGTGTTATCATACTGTAGTACATCCTCAGAGACATGAACACCTTCAGATGCTTCAAGTCAACGTCTACAAGCAATGGTATGCTAAGAATTACACGTGTACACCATTTGAACAATGAGATCATAGTAAAACGAATCACTTCGAGATATTCGACTCCATAAAAAGATGCCATGTGGAATAAAATTCTCCCCAGTCTATTCTCATTTTAAACAACATACTTTGGTAATGTGAGGCGAAATGAAAAGTGCCATCTAGTGGAGTTAATCGTACACGGCAAGATTGATAGAAAGAGATGTCAAGGGCACTGGTTCACTTCTGGTTAAAACATATGAGGCAATGGACTAGATTAACATCGAAAGACTGGTTTCGTGCAGCGGTCAGTAAAATAAGATGGCCACCGTTCAAAGAGGATTGTCTTTTAGAAGAAGGTGATAAGACTAACCTGTTCAAGAAATAAATTTATAATAGAAAGGTTGTAGAGGGTCTACCACACTAAAAAAATGTGTCTACTGTGGGTCTACCACACTAAAAATACACTACAACTTAGGATCCCAAAAGGGAAGACGGTCGATACAGGTCGGACCGCGAGTGATCAAAAACAAAATAAAATTAAGTAAGTAAGCTGTGCATGCATCGGATGTGTCTAAGTGTGTAATGTTTAGTTGCAGTCGTATGTTGCTCTGTCATGAAAAGCATCCCATTACTGCGAACACCCTTATTGCTCTACATGCGAGGGGAATAAAACCTCTTCTGACGATTTTTCATTTCCATCCACCAATTTGTTAGGTGGGTTATACCCAGTTTGCATGACCAGTCTACTCGCTACATTACCCTACTGGTTTGATTTGTTCCTGGATCTGTGAAACAAAATAGAGCAAATACGTTTTCCATTTTCAAACAGAAGTGGGCGAATAATGAGATAATTGGGAGCGGAGGGACACGCGAGGTGGAAATTGAAAGGATACCTCGCCCCGGGGTCGGGGTGGGGATGATGGTGTTTAGACGAGTTGGATGAGGTTGTGCCTTATCGCAGAAGGGCAGGGCCCCGTGGATTGTGCCTATTAGAATATCATTACAGTTATTAGAGGCGGCCCACAAGCTAACAAGAAGGCGGCTAGATAAGGTGAGCTGTAATTTGCCCCGTGCACCGCACGCTACCGTCCCGCTACTTGACACGAACAGTAATCATCCATATCCTCACCCTCCTTCCTTCCATCTCCAGGTCGGATCTCCTCATCCCAAGAATTCGGAGGGGGTGAACTACCCTCCATCTTATCGGCCATTATAATCCTATCACAGGTCTCCTTACTGCGATGGGATAGCCTCAGCAATGCCTATATCAGATACTAAGTAAGAAATACAAAAAATATTGGATTATGGATTATATGCACTCGTATAGCGAAACAAGTATTACATTACAACTCTGAATTGCTTAAGTTGGGTCTGTGTCGTCAGTTGAGTTTTTTCTTTTCGTTTCGACATTCCCATCTGACATGATATCAATTTGGCTTATCAATTATTTAGAAAAAAAAACGGCAACATGCGGCCTACCATGAACTGTCCTGACGATTAGATAGTTGAATTCATGTCACCAAGAGTACAACCAAACTAATTATTCTAATATCGTGAAAACAGGTAACACTGCTAATACGTGTACTAGTAACTATCAATCGACAGCTTCTTGTCCATTTAAAACTACATCAATCTATTAAAAATACGGTAGCCGAAGGTGAATAATAAAGGGGGTTACAATATCCGTCTAAATGAGACAAACATTCTGCTTTCAGTCGTCAGTGAGCCGGGCGGTATGTGGTCTGGCGTTGTCATGGAGGATTGACACAGTGCGGGTCAGCATTCCCTATCTTATGTACACATGTTTTTAACCTGTTCAGTGTCTCACTGTATTCTGCAGCATTCATAAATGGTTCTTTGGTACAGAAAATCGACCATCAAGATCTCTTTCCAGTCCCAAAATATAGATGCCTTGATCTTACTCACCTTGAATTTGTTGGTTGATGTTACAGTAGACACTGCATTTTTGACTAAGGAGTATATTGACACACCCACGTTTTGCCCTCGGTCACCATTGAGCCAAGAAATGATTCTCCCTACTCTATGTGGAACGAACGGGGATGAAGTGGTTGACTTGTTGGCTGCTACAACATTTTCTAACGGACCAAGGCTTTCAATGATCTTTTATTATAGGTAGGAAATTCTCTTCACGTCAGTGGTGCCAACTATAAAAAAAATGTTCCACATTCTTCACGGACTTTGTAACCTTACTTTCAGGATGTCCCTTGCATCTTCTTTTATGGGCATTGATAATCTTTCAATGATGTTTTAGCTAATAATACACCAAACCTAGTATTACTATTATAGCAATTAGTTACGTATTTAAAGGTTAATGATGGCCAGTAGATAATAATATATTATAGAGCAGTAATGGGAGTAATAGATTCGGTATGATATTGATAGGGACACGGCGGCCCTCGGGGATCTCCTGTCGCTGGCAATTACCTGTTCGCTGTAACCCGAGGCCGATCCCCCGTACTTGCCACCTTGGGCATTACCTCAATTGTTTCCTCTTACATTAAGCATTAAATTATTTAACCAATTTTAAATAATTCTTCAAATTGATGAATACCAAGTTTTCTAATTAATTATAATATTATAGATATGATTTAGGGGGATGTATGTGTTTTAAGTAATTTTATTGATTTTGGGGTGGAATGAGTAATTATTATTTATGATAATTATTCAAGTTATTATTGTCTTTAGTAATCTACTTTATTTCAAGTTGTTTTCTTTTCCAGGGATTGTTATGTGTTTACCACTTTACTAATTAGTCAACTTAATACCTTAATTAAATATATAGAGCATCTGGGCCAGGTTAGCACCTAGAGAATTATAATGAATATACATACAAATCTTAAATTAAAACTTATATCGTAAAACAGGACTACATCGAGTTCTTGGTGAGGTATGTCTTACTCGGGCCTGGCTGTTTCAGCCTCCTACGGCAGCTTCCCCATTTTCGACTACCACCCCGTTGATATTCCTTCATGAATTCGACGTCGACTTCTGCTTCTTCGGAGTTCTATCAAAGAGTGTCTTTCCAAAAGCGGAGTATGGGGTTACCTCACTAAGGGATCTTGCATAATAATCAGATATATAGAGAATTACCGTAATTCTTTTTCGTCCGGCGTGGCGGATTGTCTCCCGCATTATCAACTCCAGATTGCTTCCAAGTCAGCTTCTTCGCCAGCCTCTGCTTTGATCTTTGACTTTTGACAACTCCTCTTTCATCTCTATTGAACTTCTTCACCCTACCTGCCTGAGTGTCTTATAGTCATCATTTTTGAAACTTCATATTACAACTTATTATTCTAAAAAATAACTGTACATACATAGCATTAGTATTGTTTTCCTGGGTTAAAATGTACCCTTGTTAAAATATCTACGGATTTTATAACGTAGCATAAAATAAAACTTAAAACATGGGTGAAATATATTAGCTTTATTTATTATTATTTTAAAATAACCTACGAAAATAAAAAACTTTAGATTTAGGGGGACCTGGGGTCTAGTGGTTACATATCAACCTACTAAGCAGAAGATCGCGGGTTTTTAGCCCGACAGGTGGCTCTAGGATTTAAGTCCCTATCCTAATTAAAACTGGATAGGCAAAATTTAGAGCTCCAACTGTAGCATTGTCCATTTAGCCATATAAGCATAAAGTGAAGTTAAATAAAAAAAATCTATGAATGCAAACATGGATATATAACCGTTCGTTCCAATTAAATCATTTTTTTAGACATATCCACTGATTCCCTTGTGGTTGAATACGTTATAACACTTCTCGGAAAGAACATTGCGTTCAGTAACGAAGCCTTCTCCATCCAGTACAGTGGCTCTATCTGCAGCTTCATCTTCACGCCTGCTCAGTAAAGCATAGAAGTGCTGCTCCGTGTGCTCTCCGCTAGAAGATAACAACCTCCCAGTTTAATTAAAATTATTTCTGCATAGCGGCTCCGACGACTCCAGTTATCCCCTCATCGGCCTACCGATCGTGGAGCGAGGAGGGGGGGCGTAAGAGAAAACGAAACTAGGAACTAATTAATTAGACTTAGAGCAGATACGGCTGAAGATATCTTTGATGTCTCGGCATTCTCTCGTTATTGGGTTCGAGCCCTGGTGAATATCCGAAACGAGAGAGCTCTCATTAGGGACCGGCACTCGCGACACCGAATAAAAAATATGAATAAGCTTCGAATCTTACCTGATAGCTCACAATGAGGTTCATTACAAAGCTTGCGCTATCAAGTTAGCAAACTGAGCTATGCTATAATGATACAACTCCTTTGCAATTGCAGTTAATTATAGTTTAATCTTAGGCATCGGTAACTAGGTGTTAATTATGCGGTGTATATGTTTTGGCTGATGATATAATGTAATGAGAAATTAGTATATCTTTGGCTGCATACTAGTATATTTAATGTTACGGAATAAATATTAATGCTTGTAATCATTTCTTGAACCCTGATGATGATGATTGCGTATGACTTTAACCGAAAGATTAGTACATAATAAAAATAAAAATATTTATTTGAGAAATCATACAAATACCATTTGACACATATTGTATTTTCGATCTTCTTTTTAAATCCTCCCCGTAGGGGTGTACCGTATTCATGTGGAAGCGTGGATGGAGAAACCTCCGATTGAAGGTTCTCCAAGCGTGGTTCATCTCACTGTAGTAGCACCGTTCCAAAGATGTTTCAGCCGTCAGATTCTGTTGTAATGCAGTAATGGTTGTAGCGGTACGTTTGGGTGTCCAGCAAGTGCATTTTTTTGTTGTTTTCTTGATTGTGTCAGTCTCGAGTGGTATGTTGAAATTTTTGTGTAACGATTAGTAACGTAAAAGGGACGATGTGTAATATAACGATTTTGATTGAAAAATTTGAATGGTCTGCAAGTGGGATTTTTTGCATGTGCCCCACACTTGCGAGGCATAGGTCCATATTGGTTTAAGTAGCACGTTGTATATCATAATTTTGGTTGTTAGTAATGGTTTATTTGTTTATTTTTGTGAAGATTGGTTGATAGTAAAAAACTTCATTCTTTATATTTTTTACTGATCGGGGGTACGATCATTAAATATTATTTTAAGGATTTAATATATAAATCTGTTTTTACTTTTGGAATACCTGAAGAAGAAAATGGTCCAAATGGAGGTCCAGAAATAAAGATAAACAAGTGGATTCTAATAAATAGTTGCTCACAATTTAAGGAATTAGTTTTGTGACCTCCCCCTCGGTTCCTTTTCTTCTTCATATTTAACGGTCAGATAATGATCATAATTTTAAAAAACTCATCACAATAGTATTGTTTTGTTTAAAATAATAAAGTAATAGTTTTATGGTTTAAAACTTTATTTTTGGATTATTCAAACCATTTTCAATGATGAACTTAGTATTAGTAATCAACTCCTCTAAAAATGTCCTAAGACCATGACAGCTAAAGGCCAAATATCGAAAATCTGAGATTTATCAACCGATTATCTTGAAATCCTGCACTGACATTACAGATCAAGTTAACGTGGTCCATTTTATTCATCATTTCTATCATCCTCTTAGTTTCGAAATATGATCTGATAAAAAGATTAAAGAAACCTATAATTTGGCCATTATATACAAGAAAATCTCGGATAGTTCTGCAATTAAGAGTCCGTTATAATTAGGAAGTATATTGAATAAACGGCCAGAAAAATCAATTCTCTTCACCGATCCTATATCCTGGATTTAAATCTTTTTCCCTTCATTTTCAAAGGGCAAATAGACCACAAGATTTTGTGCAGTGTCTTTCATGTGTCTATACTTCTACGTGTATACTTCTAATTTTTCTTTGATACAAATTTTATTGTTTTCTGTTAACGTACTTATTTCTTTCTCTACGTTTACTGTTTTAATGATTAAAGGAAATCGGGTGTAGTGTAGCTGGTAAAGCGGTAATTTGTAGGCCGGAGGTTCTGGGTAAATAACCGGCTGTGGCAGATATATTATTTAATATGTTAACAATCGATTTCGTCCAAATAACCTCCAAGCAAAACTATTGTCCTAGAAAAAGTACAGTTAACCCAACATCTGTCATGTTTTGTGGTGATACAGTTTTTTTTAATTAAACAATAATGTCGTATGGCTCCAAGTACAACATATTTAAATAAAAATAATTAGAAAATCTTCACCATGTTGAAATGAGAGTTGAGTACCTTATAGCATAATGATAATGATAACAATATCGTTTCCTTGTCTACTCTGAATACTGTTTTTTTTCTTCAATTATAATTCAAAACTGTGCTCGAAGTTACTTTTCAACAATTGGAAATAAAGTATTATTGCAACTCCAATGTTCATCCTCATTTCCACCCTGAGTGAGCCGAGCCTCATATTCTCCGGTTTAACAATAATCCAAGGGAAGGTTAGCAAATGAAGGTGTTAGAAATGTCTTTGTGCTCGGCGTCGCAGATTTCCGGGAGAGCGGAGCGTGAAGAGCCGCAAATTGAAAAATTCTTGGGCGTTCCTTCCGAGTCCCGAACTATGACGGACCGAGTCGGAATGTTTCTGATTATTTTAGCCCCGGCTGTTCCCAGCTCCACTAAACTCACCCCCTCTCGAGATTTATAATGTACACAACTTGAGCACTTCCATCTGCGGTTGTATTATACTAATTAACATGACCCAGCGTCCTTAGTCGCTGACGAGTTTCAGTACACAAGATGAAGTATCCGTTGATTCTGAGGACCAGCTTACCGTGAAGTGCTACTGACAAATTGTAAATAATAATATCGAAGATTCTCATTTCAAATGCATGTAGATCAATATTTATATCAGTCTAGTCAATGAACGTTTAAATGGGGGTCTAGAAGAAAAGTAAAAAATCGGAAAGATCAACAATGTTACATTGTTTATGGTAGAATGTTTCCATATAACATACTAAAAGTCTTTGACCCTGAGGGTGGCGCAAGGCGGGGCTCAAATATCCCTTTTTTCGATAAGGGGAAAATTTCTCCAGAAAGAAAGTTAGTTGTCAATTAAATTTCCTTCTAGAGCGCATATCTCTTTAACGGTTATAGATAGCAAAACAATTGCAAGAATAAAAAATGCAGAGAATTTCATTAGTTTTAATCTTGGGTACGTGTGTTTTCTTTTTATGATCAACCCCTACTGCGAATGAGGAGGAAATCCTAAAAAAGATACTTTTAACCCCCTATCCCTGTCGCGCCACCCCCAGGGTCAAGGACTTTTACTATGTTATACTTCTTAGGTCCCCAAACAACGTACAGTAGTTGGTCTTTCCGCTTTTTGACTTTCCTCCAAGAGTCGTTCGTTGACAGGGAACATTGAAGTATAATATTATTATATGCTAAGTGTTACTATTCCATTTGCTGGATAGGATTGCATGAGTTTTGTGCTGGCAAAACACACCTACTTACTAACCAAAGATTGTGCGTTCGAATTACGCTCTTGGGATTCCCAAGGACCCTCAAACCGCTCACCGCTTGGGTGTGCGAGATCCATCAGACTACTGTAGGCAACGATCCTACCTTATCGGCAATAATATCAGGAATATTTTAGGATTATTCCTTTTGAGATTGTATATTACCAGGATTCAGCATGTCTTAAAGACTTCCGGACTTTTGGTCCTGGGATGATATGCTTCGGCGAATAAAATATAGGTCCTCGTGCGCCTACTGAACAGGATTCGACTACTGCTATAATTATTAAATCTAGTCCAATCGGCCTTCAATCCGACTTTACTAAGACTGGTTTAGGAATAATAGGTAACCCGCAACTGACCATGGAAACCATGGTTCATGGCAACCTGAGATTGGATGATCTCCATGAGGCTGTCTGAACTCCTGCAGGCGATTTATATCTGAAAGATCACTACATTATACGGCAAACGAACTTCGATATATTAAATATACCTTCAAATTAATCATACAAATATTTACTGAATTCTAAAATAACAAGTTTTCATTCCATAAAATATTACTTTTGTATACTTTTAAAGGTTCTTGATTCCTTTATATAATACTTTAATTCTGGTTGTTAAGTAGACGTGAGGTGTTTAAGCTTGAGATGGTAGGTAAGCTTCTTACGTTGAGGGGAGTTTTCTGGGTCTTGTGGCAAGATGACGGTATTTGAGTAGGTAGTTTGTCTTAATTATTTAGTTAAGTCTCTGAGGCAATGTGTTGTGGAAGTTTCCACAGTGGCGTAGTATTGTTTAGTATTGAGCTAATACTTTATTTTTATGTTATATTTGTATACAGCAGTATCTAACGAATGTGGTCTTAATGATTTTTTCTTCTAGACATACAAGAATATGAATATTGTGATAGCTGATAATAATCTTTTCATTGGTTTCTGAGTGCATCTATCAGGCCACTGTCTTTTTAGTCTTCTCAAAGGAAGTCCAGGTAGCAGAGAGGATGAAAGAGGAAGAACAAGAGGAGTTCCGAGATGTATTGACTAAGTTTATATTTGCTGTGAATAAATGATTTTACACTGGGAACGTTCATGTTGTGTAAACTGTGATTGGAAATGCCTTCCCAATATCTTCAAACAACTTCTCATTAACTTAATTTTACGGCCAATGAAGCCGCTACGAATTCTAATAATATCTTAATTCTAATCTAAGTGCTTGATAGTTTAAAAATACAACATCTTTCCTATGAAAAACAAATGTTGGCGTTAAAAATCAGCAGAGCTCTAACTATGCTTTGCTAGTGAAGATGGATGTGAAAGAAACTAAGGAATCCTTCCTCACAGCTTCCGAACCATCATTCGTTTTCATTAGCTCTTCTTCAGAACAGCTCCATCTTTCAATCTTCAAGGATAATTGAATTCTTTGGGACATGAACCGAAACTTCCGAATCGTTCTATTGGACGTATTTATCTTCAGTTTATCATCACGGGATAGAGTCGTATTTCATGAATATGTTAGTACATGCTACATTAGGAAAGTTCAATTGCTTTTGCCAACTACCATGCCTACTGGATATTTCGTTTTTCTTCATTCTCTAATGTGAATGTGTATTGTCCATCCAGTTTCCCGTTCAACAAATCAGAAGGAAGAATTAAAATGTTTATTTCTTAAAGAAACAGTATGAAGGATATGGGATTCAATATAATAATAATAAAGCCATTATTTATTTCGGTACAAGTCCCTATAGAATAACAATACAGGTATCTATATAGGGTATTATTATGTCTTAGAGTATAATTTTATTACATTTAATTAATTAATACGATTAAATTAATAAATGAGAAAGAATTAATGAAAACAGTTGCGAATTACCTCCAATGATAACATTTAAAGAATAAAAAAAAAACAGATTACAAGCAATAAAAATTAACAATAATTATATAGAGAGAAACAATAGATAATTACATATGTATGCAAAGTACAATGTCAAGCAGAAAAAAACAAAGCGAATAATGTAACAAAAATACAAACAATATCAAATATAATAACTTGTTTTTGAAAATAACTAACTGGGTGAGTGAAGCATCAATGATATAAATAAAACGCACTTGTATATTATTAAAAACACATTTCATTATCAGTTAAAAAATTTTAATCTGAAAACTGAATACCTAGATAAAAAAAAATGTTTAATCCAATATATTCAGGGTATGTAACAAGGTAGTTCGATGAGTAACGTGGTTTTTGGCGATGTTTAAAGTTCCGGGTTCAAATCCGTCTATGGCAGATAAATTATTTAATTTGCTAACGGCAATCCTAGTGGGATCTGCAGACCCTCTTGGAGCTCACTCATATCCTATAAAATGGGTACCCTTAATTCGGGAAGGGATCTGGCGGATGAGCGTAACCGCTGCCCAAGTATCATTCATAACCAAGTAACTACTGAACCCAACATCTTTCATGGGCTGTAGTGAATTTATATACATAAGTGTAATAGATTTTTAATAGTGGGTAACCAATAACCAATTTTCTTGAAATAAACCAATTTTATTGAAAATTGTCCGTGTTCAATGCTTCCTTACTTTAAGAAAAAAAGAAATTTTCAAATTATTTAGGCCAAAAAGGAGCTAACTCGAGAATAAAATTGACTCTAGAATTACGAATTTGACGAATTTTTCAATGGAATTTGGCCAAAACATGTAGTGGTAGGAGACACATAATTGGACGAAGTCAAAGGCCGTTTTAAAATCGCCTTTTCTCTATTTTTGACATTTTTTTTTAATTTACCAAACATTATAAAAGCTGGAATTTACCCTTTTTGCTGCAAACCCTTCAATTACACAATAGAAATTAAGATTGCTTTATTTTTATATTACTTTATTAAGTTACTCCTTGTTGAAGCGAACTAAAGAATGATTTCCCCCCCAAGAAACAGTTAACCCTGTTTGGCCTAAAAATGGAGTTGACTCCTTGTTGCTGCAAGCCCTTCAATTATAATTATGACCTTATATTTCCTTTATATTTTTAAATTTATCTATTGATCTTTTGGTGCACATAATATACTAAGTAAGTAAGCAATAAAATTTCGCTTGCTATTTTGATATAAATATATCCCATGGATAGCGGTTGGAGTTGAGGCGGCTTAAGACTGGGCTGACTCCTTGATCTAGAATTCCCCTGGAGTGTTTCCCATTTAATGACAGGCTCCACGAAGGGCCAGCTTCTCCAGTCAATTATTCACCTTAGGGATAGGGTTCCAGCACAGGCCCTTTTGTCGGCGCTACTGGATATTCAAATAGCAACTCCCTTTGTTCAAATAAAGTTGTGTGGTTATCGATGCCACTTGACCAAGAATCGTAAAAGCAATAGTAACAATAAGTGAATAATTGCATTACATTATCGTTTGTTAAAAGTTTTTTTTTATTTCATTTTTATATGGTTAAAAATGTCTTCGGCAGTAAATAGAAAACTCTTGTGTGACGTTGAAACCTGTAACTTAAAATTTTAAAATATAATCACATTTGTTTACCTTAACACTACAATAAACATCGAAAATAAAATCAGCAGTATAGCTGATAACTGAATTATGACCGGAAATAGTCTACTAAAATCCAAATCGTTGTCCACAGTAATCAAATCAAAGCTATACATGACTCTAATAAGACCCGTTGTGACATATGTAGCCGAAACTAGGGGTTATTCCCAACAGGATAGCCTTCGATCAAAAGTATTTGAAAGGAAAGTTATAAGAACAATATGCGGTGGAAAACAAATCAAGTTGGCGAAATATGGAAAAGACATATGAGAAGATATACAACTTGTTGGAAAATGAGAATATCATAAACTCCATAAGAGCATATAGGTTGAGGTGGGCCGACCACGTTGTTTGAAGGAAAAAGGATAGACTGTCAAAGAAGCTGTTGGAGACAAGATTGGTTGGAAGTAGAAGGAGAGGAAGACCACGAAGCAGGTGGTAGAAAGAATTTTCTAAGGACGTCCCACAAAGAACAGAGGAGAATGGAGAACGAAAAACCACTCTAGCACCAAGGGTAAACAGTATACCAACTATTAAATATTTATATGATTTATTATTGTTATATTTTATCAATGATATATATGTCGGTTATTTGTGTGGTACACCGTATACTGTCGTTGAGTAAACTCACAGTCAATATCACTTTCTCTTTCAACTACACTGAACCAGGAAGCAATATCGCAATATCTTAGCTGATTACTATATTACGTATGAGATCTAATTATGATTATTAGACTTGATCACATGGAATGCAATATCGGTTAATATGGTTCCCGTATTTACATATGCATGCCATACGTTTCATATTCACATACAGGTAAAATGACCTGCGAATATGAGATCATTAATGATTAAAAAAAAATTTTTTCGAAAGGTTTTTCGGAAGTAAGCCAATATTTTAGATTCCAACAAAACTTTTTTTTTTAATACGCTAATAACCTATTCTTAAAATGTAATGATTTTTAGAACCCATTTTCTTCATATCATAAAATCATAAAAAAAAAAAAACTGTATAAATGCAACTCATGACGGCTCAGTATATGGTAGAATCTGAACTTTTTCTAAAATTCGACAAATCTGAAATCACGCTCAACCGCCAGATTCCTCCACAATTTAGGGAATCCACTTAATAGAGGATTAGTAAGCTCCAAGTGGGTCTGCAGACTAGCACTAGATCAATCTATTGCTGTTAAAATATTAATAATGTATCTGTCATAGCTGGATTCAAACTCTGGCCGTACAACAGGTATAAGTCTCTTTTAAAACAAGGTATACTTTTGGCTACTTTTATACTAAATTAAATACAGTAAAACCTCTATTTTCCGTCACTCTATTAACCGTCACTCTCTGTTAACCGTCCCCTCAGTTCGATAAAAAAAAAGACATATATATATTAATGGCTAAGAATCAATCGAGTACTTGTTTTCTTAAAAGTACCAATAATAATGTCAGAAAAAAAGACAAAGGAAGAGTTTAGATCTCGCCACTAAGTTTGAAATTGTAAAACGTTTACGAAAAGGTGAAAGTGCTTCAATCATAGCAAAAATCTATGTAATTCCTCGGAAAACAATTAATGATATAAAACGTGCGGGTGACCCCTAGATTATGTCCCTTCTATATAATCATTTAATGATTAATAAGATGGGACATACTACGTTTGTGCACGAGGAAAGAGCTTAACTCCACCTTTAAATTGATATTAATTTCTCAAGAGGGAAAAATTGGACGTAATTATTATTATTTTTTAAAAATATTTTTACTACATATGTATTCCTTATTAGTACGTAAATAAGTTACGAGTACATATATAATGTCGAATGTTTGAAATATATTGTTCAATTTATGTGTATATATATATATATATATATATATATATATATATATATATATATATATATATATATGAGACATATGACTCACTCCCAATTTATTTCCCAAATCCGTCACCATCTTGGTCCAATACCCTGACGCATAATCGAGGTTCTACTGTATAAAAAAAAAAGTCATAAAACAAACGAAGGAAAAATATTAAAAATTAAAACTAAAACAATTCTACAACAATATATACCTACCACATAAGTAATAGAAAGCAAAAACAAAATAAAATTATGAATTATGAGATAAAAACAAAAATATATGCCTATTGACAGTTTTTTAAGATATTGCACAACGCGTGAAGGGCCTTGGGTTCACTACATGGTAGAGACAAGAGTATCTACTTTATATAGACTTGGTGAGCCGAGGTAAGATCTGCAGATCCCACGGAAATTGACACAATAACCCGCATACGGTCTAGAACCCAGCACAAACAACTAAGTAGTGTAGTCCTCTATCCATTGAACTTCACCACTCCTTAGATTTACTAAGTTAAGATAAATCTCTAATCTGTTATTTGTGTTCTGTGATTTTTTCTCAATAGGTAGAAAACTGAAGTATTACCGCCTGAAAAAAAAGTAATGTAATATGGTAGTCAGACAAATCAACTATGAGAAAAGAGAAAATAATGATAGTTGAGACTTTCCAGTTGCTAGTATCAAAATAATAATCTTTAAATTTAAGGAAGAAATAGTTGGGGGTGCAGTCAATCAAAACACCAAAATAAGCATAACTTATTTATGCTTATAATCTTTAAAGAAAGGAGTTATTAATAAACAAGAGTGTCATACTTAACTATGGCTCAGTATATTTAAGGAGACAATCAAAATTTGACGTCAGTAAGACTATAAGTACATATAGCCCGGGTATGTATAGGTAACCAATAATTTTTTATTACCGTCGTCAGCAATAACAATAAATAATGCCTTTATTGATGATTTGGTCCCTGCCAGACACTGGGAGATAACCCCGCGAGCGAACAGCTGTAGAAACAAGGCCCTTGGGCGCCCTTAGAGATATGTTATATATCCGGAAAGGGAGGGGAGAGAGCCCTTCGCTAATAAAACAATCTCTGAGGGATCGCAATTTCCTCATACATCAACGTTTCTTTCTTTTCTTCTATTCCTCTCTTTATCTTATGATTAACTTCCTACATTTCCTCACCTCCTCTTCCCTTATATTTTTTGTCAGCCTAGCCCTTCCAATGGTTTTACGAGCTTACCGTACTATAACATGAACAAGAAAAACTTTTTTGCTAGTAGATCGTATGCATACACTTCTGTATGCAAAATAACAATAATTCTAACCATTACTGTATATAGTAATTTTATTTATTATATTGTTATTTTAACTGTTGATAACTTTGTGTCTAAAAGTGAGTTTGCAATATGCGGAAAAACATTATTTATTAGGCTATGGTCGAATAGTCGAATCGAAAAAGGTACAACGGTTTTTGACAAAATTATCTAATTTTTTGTTATAAGTCTTTAACTATTCATACATGAAAAAACAGGGAATGTAAGAAATTTTTCTTGCCCTCTAACTCCAAAAGCATTATTTTTTACAAAAAACTCTCTCTGCATCTTAATTGTCTGTAGTTCATTATCTTACTGTCCCTTCATTTTTAATAAAATCATAATATTGATAATTAACTAAAATTATTAAATATCATAAATAATTGATTTAATTTAAATTAATTCGTGAACCATTCATTATAATAAATAGTTCTTTGAATGAGATTTGATTTGTGTATGTTAAAAAGGACAGTTAATTGGTTGTACGATGAAAATTTTTCATTTAGGCAATTTGTTTTTACTGTTCTCTTGAGGTAGGGGATTGCTTCAATCAATTTATTGCACCCCAATACTCTGATTACAAAAGTGAAATTTTTCAAGGGATTCGAGATCCATTTTGCAAGCTAGCTGAAAAGCTCGAAGCATTTCTATTTACTGTTTGGCCAGTACTAAGAGGTAGGAAATAATGTGTTTAATATTGATAAGCAAACGATCCAGTCTCACTAATTTATAACACCATTATATCTTCAGAATGAGTGGTTAAGTCGAATTTTGTACATAGTTTTGAGGGATGTAGAATTCAGTCATTCTCCAATTTTAAAGTGAAACTTTTTCGTTCATCTATCGCATGTCGTATTACCTTTTCACATTACTTCATATGTATATCTGATAAAGTACTTTCACTTTTCTCCGGTACATTCAGTATATTTAATTTTATTTAGGCCTTCAGTCATCTTCACAAGCTGAACTACACTCTGAGCCGCCGGAAAAAATTAGTGGACTGTCGACAGATGTCATCCCGAGTACTACTAGTAAGGGGTCCAGCGCCGAGTGTTGGATTTGGTACGTTTATCGTTCAAAGTGGCGAACCTATATCCGAAAATATTGTTACAGAAAAAATTCTGCATTGGAAGCGACAAAAGCTGAAAGATGTCGCAGATGTCGTCAGATATGCAAGCGGCTAAAATCGGACGCCATGGCACGCCAGTCCTAATCAAGGCACGAGCGGCAGTGATTCGAGTACGAGTTGAGATTTAAGCATTTGCTTATTTTAGTTACCATAAAATGCTAATTACATTTATAAACTGTGAGACTCGAGGCGAAGATGAAGTTATTGATAGAATAATTGAAGTTGACAACGATTCAATGATTTAAATAAATATTGCTCTTACTTTTTAATATGCGTTTATCAATGATTGTATTAATTATGTATTCCGTACTCTAATACGAAAATTGAAATTAAATTTTATAATTGAATATTTTGCCTACTATTGATTTCCTATTATCATTCCCATTTTTTAATAATTAAGTTAAGATTATAAACGCAATTTGATACCCTAAATCGAACAATTTTCCAAAAAATTTTAGTTAAATGCCTACGAACCGAAAAAAAGTTAAAAAAAAGTTTTGCTCGCATCGTGGTTTCATAAATTTTTTTTTTGGGGGGGAGGGTTGATATGGAGTTGTAAAATAAACAATAACTCTTCGCCAAGAAAATGACAGGATTTCCTTAAGTACAACAAACTCATTTCAGAGGAAATTTGACTTATCCACCTGGGACGTAGAAAGAAAAGATAAATAATGATAAAAAGAGACAAGAAATATTCAAATTGACATTGTGTACGGGAATTGTGGCTCACAATTTGAGTCAACTCTGCCGGAAACTGTGAAGATCGGAATACTCTTCCATATATTGAAAAATTCCCGTTTCCCTTCTCGACAAAAGAGATATATAACATTTTTGTCGCTCCTTAACATGATGGTGGTTCCTGTTATTTTGACTTATTGTGTAGAGGAAGCCCTCCCTCGGGAGAGGTATAAATGTCTGGGGGAGGATGTTGCGGCTCCCACTGGTGGGAATCCCTTCGCAGGAGTTAGCAGTCTGTCGATAAATCTCCATCAACTCTCGTCAACTCTACACCTCCCGTGTTCAACGAAATATATTGACGGGAGGGGTCTGTATTTGAAATGTAAATAATTTATATAAAGAATAAAAACAAAACATTTGTTTCATATCCATCACGATTAAGAAGGAAAATAAATACGCCACACATACAACGATTGGTTTCAAAACGTATACTAATATTTCTAATCTTAAGTCTCTTATTCTCTTTCTGTTGATAACTTAAGGACGAGAGATGTCAACAATTACAATTAATGATTTCATAACATTGAAAACTAATATTAAAATTGAAATATTTAAAAAAAAATAGGACATAAAAAAATCTGTAAGACTACAACCCATGAAAAGTCTTTGGTTCAGTACACGGTAGAGACTGTGTTGCTTTTAGGACAATAAATACAGACACAAAGAGGTTATTTAATGGGGACCATGCTCAACAAAAAGATTTTTCCTCATACAATTTTAGAGTCTGGATGATTCCCACGAGGGTCTGCAGATCCCGAAACATGCGTAGTATACGGGGTGTGGCTATTAATTAACGAGACTGACGTTCCAATAAAATTCATTTTTATTTTATACATAATTACTTACCTTCAATATACACCCCTTCTCTATCCCTACAACGCTCCATGCGATTTTCCATTGTTGGATCCAGTGCTGGAAGTCATCATCTGCAGCTCCTTCAGGACGCGTGCGCTTTCTCTTTTACAGCTTCCACGGACTCAAATCTCGTCTCTTTTAATGTAGATTTCACCTTAGGGAACTGATAGAAGTCACATGGTGCATCTGGCGACTAAGGATGTTCTAACATTGGGATGCTGTACTGGGCTACGAATCTCTTGACAGATAACGCGGAATGAGCTGGCGCATTGTCTTGGTGGAGAACCCGTGATTGGTCCTTCCACATTTCGGGTCGATTTTTCCTTACTCTTTCACGTAGTTTTGCAGGTACCTTGCAGGTTTGCAGGTATTGATTAATAGTTTGACCTTCAGGAACCCAGTGAAGGTACACAATCCCACGAATATCGAAAGAAACGTCAGTCTCGTTATTTAATGGCCACACCTCGTATTGCTTGAAAATTAAACAATATTCGTATTGGTCGTATCCAAGCCAGACAAATCCATTCTCTTCACCGATCATATATCCCCGTGTTCTCGCAATATTTGTGATGTATACGTTGGGAAGAATGTTCATTGAACATTACTTTAATTGGGATCTTGTTGGCTACGTCAATTTCATATATATATATAATTTATTTTTATGTATTGTTCTTGTTTGTAATTATTTTTAAATGTTTTCATTTTTAAGCGAATAGGTTAGTCCTGGCCGAGATTCAAACCCGGGTCTTCTGCATCTCTAGTGCTCCAAGCTACCAGGGTTCGTATCCAAGACAGACAATCCATTCTCTTCACCGATTCCATACCGGAAACTTATAATATTTTATATTTTATAGTGTCCTTCAAAATTTAGCATTTTATTGAATGGCATTGCATTGATGGTAACACACTAAATTTTGTCTGTGTTGTTGCCTACTGTTTGTTCATTTAGCTTCACTTCAATTAACAGGTTAAGTCAAATGATTTGCAATCTAATGATTAATCGCATTTGATGGCAATATTAATTATTGCGCCGTCTAAGGATAGGCTATGTTAGACCCGCACGACCGGGCAGTGTTGCAGAACTGTGTTGTCTAACGCCTTGCGATTAGTTTCTATGAACTATATTTAATATAATAATAAATAATAAAAATATTTATTTGAGAAATCATACAAATGTCATTTAGCACAATTATAAACTATATAATTTTGGAAATCGCTTCAATAATTTCGACAATCGCTTCAATAATTTCAGAAATAGCTTTTAATACAAATCGGGCATTAAATCATTTAAATCATCTATCGTAGGGGAATCATTTTTAATACATATCGGACATTAAATAGATTATGTATGCATCGTTATTGAAAATAAGAAAATAAAATGATACCACGTTTATATAATATCCCAATGTTAAGATACTTTAACCATTATCCTTAAAGTGATGAAAGCATTAGTAAAGTAAGTTAATTTGTTTGTTCATTTAAAGTCACTTTATGCTGCTATGGCTAATCGGACGATGCAACAGTGGGAGCTCTAAATTTTGCCTATCCAGGTTTTATTAGGATAGGGATTTTTAACGAGTACATGACATCGTACAGGCTCGAGACCCCCATTTAACGTCCCTTCCGAAGGACGGCATAACCAAGGATTTTTTACTCTCTTAAAAAATGCAATCCTAGTGCCACCTGCAGTAGTTAGTTATGCTAATCAATAGAACACATATCGCCCCCATTGACTTTGTAAAAACAAACATTTATATTCAAACTACTTTGGTTTTCACGACCGAAGTAAAAAAAAAATAAAAACCTAGAAATATTGTTTATAGAAGTATAGTATCACAAATATTTTTAATAAACCTTGAAACAGTTATTTCAGCCTCCTGTTTCGATAGTACAATCTCATAATCAATCGTAAGGGAATTTTTAGGTAGTATTTTCGGAATTCAAAACATCTCTGGATCGGACCAGTCAAATCTTTATTGAAATATTTACTGGAGTATTCCCGGCAGCGAAATGAAATGGTGCCTTGGGAAATTTATTGTTGAGGGAAATTAACCCTTAGGTCTGGGCGAAGGGCGACGTAATTATTTTTCAAATTTCATTTTGTCCGTTTTCCTTCTCAAGAAAAAAGGAAAGATCTATTTATTTATTCTCCAATCATTAGTTAATAAAACTTAGAATTATCTGAGGTTGATTGAATTGTGTATTAAATGTAATGACAAATAAATCACTAATGAGGACCACATATATTGCTTATATATACTATTTTCTCGAACTAGTTTAATTACAATATGACTATTAAATTATTTATGATTTTTTTATGAGAATATAGATATTCAATAAGGTTCAATTTCAAATTATACAAAAAAAAGAAAAAAAATTCTTTATGACTTTTAGTACTATCTACAAAATTTAATATATTTATAGAAACAATTAGGTGTTCTTTTTAAAGATTTAAATTTTAATAATACACTTCTTAAAACTAACCCTCCAAAAAAAAAAAAAAATTGTCCACCAGCCATTTAAGACATGACGTAAGTAATTCGTTGTAAAATAATAATAAGGAATGTACCAATTTAAAAAAAAAATAAGTGAAATAGGATACATTGTTGTGTTTACAGATAAAAATTACCAATCATTTCATTAAAAACCTACTATTGACATTCCAAATGTAGAACGTACGTTCACTTTCTTTGAGTATGTCCCTTTTCAATTTTATTTTTTATTTCCTGTTTGTTATAGTTTCTTGTAATTTTTTTGTTTGGTATGTGTCTTTTGTATTTTTTACTTATATTTATCTGATAATTGTTTTTAACTTCATCCAGCTGTTGTTCAGTAAGCTTCCTTATGAATCAGAAATTTTATTTGGACCTTCTGAATGGTAGGACGTATTCTCTTATTGGTGCCTTGTTTATTTGTTTGTTGCTTTATTTTTTATATATATTTCATTCGCTTATATTCTCTTTATGTCCCCGATGCCCGAATAGGTGAAATATATATTTACAGATATTTTTGTTTCCAGTTTATATTTTAGAGAATTAAGGTTTTTTTTCCTACTTACTTCTTAATATCTCCATATCGAGATGTAACAGATAAAACATGTATCTCATATTGGTTGTCAGATTCCTATTTTACGGAAAACAATTAGAGACTTGCGTTTCATTTCGGAGATATACGACTAAATTTGGCAATGAGGTATTTCACTGGTCAACAGTATTTTTGTTTAATGAGTAAATGTGCCTGTCTCATATGTATTTATGCTATGATAATTTCGAATATGACCATCAAAGTTGTCCATGGGGCTCAGATATTTTATAATTTCAAATCTTGTAAAAAAAGTTATATTTCATAGCTACGAGCGTGTCTTGATTAATGTATTCTATTTATTTCCACTGAATAAGGCTAACTACCAATGCACGATAATATTGGACGCAATGGAGTTTCCGAATAAGTCGTCTGAAGTCTTATAGCATGTTTAGCCAACAAGTTTCAACAGGCTCAGTCAAAACACTGGCCCCCGGACACGGGTCCTGACATGAGCCCCCTCTGGACTGTTCTCATCATTCAACATCTGTTAGCCGGCGTAGTTAGGTGCCCCTATTAATGCCTTTGAGGAATATTTGAATGGCGCCGAAAAAATCAGCTCGGATTTCTTTTAAAAATGTTGTGAAAGAATTTATTGGAAATAAAAAAGCGGAATACTACAAAGAGCTAGTTTCTGATCTACAAAATTATAATGCTTTAGGATGTAATATGTATCTAAATATATATTTTCTTGACTAAAAATACATTTGGATATCTTTCCTGAAAATCTTGGGGCTGTGAGCGATGAACACGGTGAGCGATTCCATCAAGAAATGTCCACTCTTAGAAACTATACCAGGGAAATTGGAATCCAAATATGTTGCCAGACTATTGTTGGTTTTTGAAAAGAGATTTACCAGCCGCAAAATACAGCAGGAAATCATCAAAGGCTATATTTGGATTTAAATTACGGTATGAAACCTGATTAAATAAAATTGTTTGTTTTAGCGCTATATTATTTTTTTATTTTGAAATTACACAAAATCCTTGCCCCTGAGACAAAAATACTTTTCAAATTTGCAATCAGAGCACCAATCTCTAAAAGAAACAGCCATTGTAATTCATTTAACAGACAAAATGTTAAATTTTGTTGTACAGTGTTATTAATGTTTGACAGTGGAAATTACATAATAGTTAATTATAAATTTAATTTAACACTGAATTATGATTTTCTATACATTGTTACGTTCAGAGAGAGAAAACCGGGCGAAAGAGATTAAAGTCTTAAGCCCGTCGGCGGGAGAGATTAAGATTGGATTGGAACCATCTCGAAGAGACTAGACCGGCCTCCCCCACTCACGTTCTGTCTAGAACGTTCGACCCTGCCTATATATGCCGGCTCGCTGCCGCCTGGGGGCAGTCAGAGAGTAAACCAGGTAGTGTGATGAACTAGTAATAAATGTATCAGTGAACTGTGACAGTTTGTGAGTGTGATAAACTGTTTCTGTTTGTTACCGTGTGTCAGTTTGTTATATTTGGAGATTCTTACGGTCGGTGGACTTTAATTAGTGAACTGTAAGTGTTAATTTGTAGTTATAAGCTCTAGCGAAATTTCATTGTATTTGTACAAATTTATGTAAATAGTTAAGCTATTTCGTATTAGTAATATCTTTTATTATTTTAGTAATTAAATAGGCCTAGGTTATAATAAATATTTAGAATATTGTTGTTTTAAATTTATATTAGTCTAACAATTTAATTGTTAATAATTGCATTGTATTCTTTTATTCAATTTGTTAATAAATATTAGTATCTTGAATTTAGGAGTCGTTTAATTCATTTTCATACCCAGCAGCCCGTAACAATATTATTATAATACTATAAAATACAATGTGAATCCATTTGTATTTACAAAACGTAACTATAATAAATGTAGGGAACAAAAACGTGTTGTCATTTTATATTATGTGATTAAATTTATTATACAATTTAACAAAATATGTATAGTTCTGACATTATGATATTGATATTATTTTAAGTAACATTGTCAGATTTGCCTAGTATAGGAAATAAATGGAGGGGAATTAAATTTGAAATTTTAAGGAAGCGCATTCCTTAAATATTACTTTATAACATTTGAATGGGTGGCCTAGGGACTATCCTTGATATTTAAAAACTTTGAATAGCTCTCCTCAGAATTTCTTTTTAATATCTGGGACTTAGGGAAGGGATCCCTAACTTGGATCAGCCTTTCATTTCACATATTACTAAGTTGCAGATAATCTTTTGGGAAATCCAATTTAGCGTTTCTAAGAACCAAGTAACTTTTATATAAGTTTCATCTTTTTCTTTTTTCCTTTCGTGCGTAAGGAAGCTAAGTAGGCTAGATATTAATAAATAAGAGGTATTTATATTAAAATTGTTAAAAAGAAACTGGTCTACAAAAATATATGTTAAACACCAAGTTATTTTAAAAATATTTTCAAAATTGTGAAAATTGCAATAATTTTCCATACAATAATTAATTATCCTTTCAAATAAAATATAAAATCGTTTTTCTTCACTGGCCATTATCTTTTACGGATTGTTTTTTTTAAAGCCTTTATTCCTGTTATAATTTGGACAAAAGTTGTTTAGTTGATTGGTCATTATTCCGCAGATTGTCGCTTCGAGTTGTGCCACAACATGTTTTAACTTTTCATTCGCTTCTCTTTTAGTATTTTCCAAAAATGCAAGTTATCATGAGCTTTAGTATGGAAAAGAGAATGCAATGGTGGGAATTGTGTAAACTTCGGTAATCATCTGTATTTGAACGTGTCAACAAACATGTAACATCTAAACTTGAAAAAGTCAGTTGAAACTTTTATTTCTTTATGAAATGATTACCGAAATATACTCATTACCCATAATCACATTGTCTTTTTCATACTAAAGCTCACAATAACTAGTATTTTTTGAAAAATATTAAAAATGAAATGAATAAACAGTAAAAACTTGTTGTAACACACCTCGAAGCGACAACAAATACCACTTGTTTTCGCTATGGAAATTATTTCTCTTTTTTATCATTTATAGCTAAAATTATTGATAAGATCGTTCAAAAATTCCAAAGAAAAGCCCTTAAGTCTCCAAACTAAAACAGAAAATGAGATTATTAAATAAATTCATTTTCTGTTTTAGAGGACAGATAATTTCATTTTCTGTTTTAGTTTGGATGCTTAAGGGCTTTTCGAGGGAATTTTTCCACGGTCTTAACAATTATGTGAGGTCTCTTTTTACTTTTCAATATTAAAATTATTGATATTTTAGGAATTTATATTTTAACTATGATCTGCACACTATAAATATAATGTCATTCTTAAGTATTTTTATTTGAATATTATAACAATTAATAACAAATAAAATATAATGTTATTCAATTAAATGAAAAAAGAATCTTTATTTAATAACCAACTACTGGCTAGTCTACCACGCCAACCTTTGGAAAAGAGAGAGATGCATATATATAGTATGTCTCTTATTCATAAATAATGTAGAATTACCATTTTTTGAGCATAAATATTTCAGAGAGGCATCCCATTTTATTATTAAATGTTATACAGATCAAAGGATCTGTCTTTTCCTAGAAATCATTGCTTGGGCAGTAAAGCCAATATAGCACTACATTAAAACAAGTTGTGTGGTTTTATGAAACCATGATGCAATGAAAACTTTTAACTAAAAAAATTAGGAAAACTATTCGATTTAGGGTATTAAAATTGCGTTTTTAATCTTAACTTAATTATTGAAAAATAGGAATGATAATGGGAAATCAATAGTAGACAAAATATTTAATTATAAAATTTAATTTCAATTTGCGTATTAGAGTACGATATACATAATTAATACAACCATTTAGATGATAAACGCCTATTAAAAAGTAAGAGCCATATTATATAAGAGGGGTATTCACAATAAAGTGTTTGTTTATGATCATATATTGATATATTTTATATATCATTGATGTATTTTATCATTATACAAACTCTAGCCTAACCCTTGGCTGATGTCTGGGTAGGTCCATTCTCCGGTAAAAAACAAGAAAAAGAACAAGATAATAATAATAATAATGAAAATAATGCCTTTATTTATTCTGGGACAAGTCCCTTTAGAATAACAATACGGGTTTCTACACAGGGTGTTATTATGTCTTAGAGTATATTCATAATTAAATATATTATTATATATCAAAATTAAAATTAATACACACTGATAAAAGGATTTGATAGTCTTTGAAGGGATATGTTATTAGTAAACAAATCGTTTTTATTTATTTAATTTTATTTAAAGTTAATGAACATTAACATTTACGATAAAGTAAATAAATGCATTTACATTAATACACAGATTAAAACACCCTAATACCGTGGAACTCTTATAGGAATAAGTGAGAATATAAATGCCACACGGTCAGCTGACTGGGCGCCGCCATCTTGGCTTAGGCTGTCCTGTCATGCGCCTTTCGCTTTACCCTTTCTCCAGCTGTAGCACGACATGCTGATAGATGGGCGATAGAATAAAAGTTTCACTTAAAAAAAATGTTCTGATTCATGCAATTATTAATTTTTGATAAGGAAGTTTTCTCCCACACCCTGTAATTATATGGAAATAATAAGCTGTTAATTTGATAATTTGCTTCGTTTTTAAATATGATAAGAGTTGCAATGTGCAATTATAGCTATTGTCGAAATATATGAAGGAATAAGGCAAATGTATCAAGAGAATATATATGCCTTCCAATCGTTGTTTGGGAAATGAAGCTAAAATAGGAGTTCGTTGTACTAATTCAGGAAGTTGAACGCATAACTCATTCCTTTCTGCTCATCAGTTCTTTGAGGGCTAACATATTTAACCAATAATATTTTGGATACAGTACCAACACTAATTCTGACATCGCCAATGCCTAAAACCTGCTCTCGCAAAGCCTTCCCTGACTAGACAATGTAATAAATTTACTTATTCGCGCGATGGTTCGTGACCCGGAGGAATATGAAATTCTCTTTAATCAGCGCGCCGAAGAGCCTTCTTCTCCTGATTCAATTCCCGAAGGCCTTTGCAAAGACTCAGAGCCGGAAAGTTATGTGTCTAATTCGCAACGTGTCTCCGAGCTCAAACAGGACTTCTTTTGTATCTGGAAATATAATTCACTTGGCCATGGTAATGTGCCTCGGATCTCTTTGGTCATCGTCGGGTGAGACGTGAAGAGAAAACTGATTACATTAAAATACATCTCTGATTTCATCCCTTATCCGCGTTCTTAATTGGGAAAGAACTCTGAAGAATGGTTATGCTGATTTTTGAAATATCATTATGAATTTCAACTACATATTAGTACGAAATATGCATACCTTTCTCTCGAATATATGCATACAAACACACACACACCAATCCATCAACTCTCAAAACATTATTTTCTTCCCAAAGCGTTCCTTTCTTGCTCGATCGACCACAGTGTGGAGGGAGCTCAATCCCTCTTATCATCTGGCATGCTTCTGTACTTTCCTCATTTAAATACTTGATTTTCCAACATCTCCTGGCTTCCCAAACAGATACTCGCTAACTCAGGTTACGATTTGGTTAAATGAATCAATGGTGAATACTGGATTTTGTTGTTTAGTCTTTTTTTTTAAGAATATATACATAATCTAATTATTATGATTGTTATAGAAATTATAACATCCTAGCTTGTGTATTTATTGGCTGTTATTAATTAATTTATTCTCTATAGTTCCTCAGTGTTTTAGCATGATTCGTACTTTATTTTTATTTACTTTTTTGGCGCTTTATGAATATTTTATGACTTGTATTTTGTGGTCATATATATATATATATATATATATATATATATATATATATATATATATATATATTTATATATATTTTATATATATATATATATATATATATATATATATATATATAAAATGTTTCTTTTCTTGTATTCCAAACTGCGCAAAAATGAATTGGGATCACATTGTAGTTACCTTGTATTTAAATTATTATACATTTAATAACTAAAGGGGTAAACTAGTGGTTAGCGTATCGAACTACTAAGCCCAAGATCGCGTGTTCGTAGCCCAGCAGGTGGCGCTAGGATTTTTCAATGGGAGTAATAAATCCTTAGTTACGCCGTCCTTCGGAAGGGACGTTAAACCGGGGTCCCGAGCCTGTTCGATGTCAGGTACTCGTTAAAAATCCCTATCCTAATTAAACCTGGATAGGCAAAATTTGGAGTTCCCAATTTAGCATCGTCCGATTAGACATAGCAGCAAAAAGTCACGTTAAATGAACAAAAATAATTTAATAACTACATTAATATTTAATGCAGTATAATTTCTAATAAATATTAATGCTTTTTATAATAACAATTATATTAAAATGCTAGGCAATTAGTAAAGTAAATACAAGAAAATTAGTGGTGCCCATATTCATTTTATATATATAATATATGCACGTGAGTATTAATCGGTTGCTGCTGTAGACCAAAATAGATAATGGCTGGAAATGATTGTTCTGCTATTGATCAAACCTTCACAGATCTGTTGTAAGATAAAATATAAGTTTATTTATTGTTAACAAATGTTTTTTAATATGTTTGTCTGAACATCTAGAATGTAAACACTTATGCGACATGCTTGGAGGAAATGGAGAAGATGTGAATTTCTGTGAACGACACGAAGGTAAAGCTCTTAATAACCGTCACGAGAAAGTAGGTCACGGAACCGTTTTCTTTTCAGGGCCAGCGAGGATTATTTGGAATCGTTAGCGAAAGAGATTATAGGGTAACAAGTTTCTGCGACTTTGTCGAGTGTGATGATTACATCATATTATATATCACAGATGTTATGCTATATTTGACCCACAAACAAAACAATTATCTTATTAATTATATTTTATTTACATTCATGCAATGCTGAAAAAACAAGAAACTGCTCGACGTTTTCGCCTACTTCAACATTTACTGGACAAACGTTCTAAGCTCCCAATTAATCACAAAAGACTGATTTACATGACAGTTATCAGACCTATTTGGAAATACGGAGTTGAACTTTGGAGCTCTACTAAACCATACATTCAATTCATCTCGTATCCAATCCTTACAATCCAAAATCCTTCGTAAAATACTCAATGCTTCTTATTATGTCACAAACAAACTCATCCATCATGACCTTAATATCCCATATGTTGCTGATTGGGCCCAAACTAGATACCTATCGATGATAATTGTTGATCTATGATAATGTATGTTGAAGAAATTGGTCCGGGTCACTGAATGAATTTCTTGAGTAATTTGAGAAAATCTTTATTGATAGCCAACGTTTCGACCTACGTTGTTGGTCTTCTTCGGGGCTGTGGGGGGGGGGGTCAGTGTTTCATAGCCAGAGAGGACCCACCCCCCAGTTCTTCCCCCACAGCCCTGAAGAAGACCTACAACGTAGGACGAAACGTTGGCTATCAATAAAGATTTTCTCAAATTACTCGAGAAATTCATTCAGTGACCTCTACCCGGACCAATTTCTTCAAAATAGATCCCTATCCTTTCATGACAAGCTTCATACTCACTTTAATCCGCTAGTCTCTCAACTTGCTCCCCATGCTATTTCTGATAACCCTCCCAGGCGTCTGAAAAGATAGAATTTCTGCTATAGAACTTTATTGGAGTGCTACCGATGGGTAGTTTCTCCACAAATGTTTTTTGGTTTTCATGTTATTTGTTCATATTAGACAATTTACTTGTCGTAATATTATTACAGCTGTAAATATCAATAACTTAATATAAAAAAAATAAAAAATATTTTCATGTTTTTAAATAGTAGTAACAGGAATGGGACTTAATTACCTTAATGAGTAGGCTCTGCTCGTCCAGGTTCGTGTTTGTCTGTGCAGGCGAGAACAATAAGAGTTATTAAAAGTTATTGCTGTTATTTATGTAATTACATAATTATTCTGAAGTTATTTTACATTTCCGCAATTTAAGCAATTAAAAAAGTTAGTGATTGGTGTCTTATGTTTATATGACCCTTTTTTAATATGTACTGACCTCAGGACGAACTGTAATACGGAAGTAAATTAGTAATTTAGTAAGTAAGAAAACAAGTTAATAATATAGTATTATGGTATTCATATCATTAACTGAAGCTATGTTATAAAGCAATAAAAAAATTGTAGCAGTACAACACTTGAAAGGTCTTGGGTTCAGTAAAAGTTAGAGACTTTACTGTTTCTAGGACAACGGTTGTACAGGGATGAGATTTGTCGGAGTTCACTCGCAACCTACAGATTTTTCCCCAAATTAAAGCAAAGCCTAGTTTTTCTGCCATAGCCGGAGTTCGGAACCTTTGGTATAGCAACTGAGCACTCTACTCACTCAGCTCCGCCGCTCCCAATGTTACGAAATATTGAGAAACTTATATTGCGGGAAGAGTGAGTAGGAAATTATGCCTGCGACTCCCTTGCTCTGAATGAAATACTCCTTCCTGCCCTCATCTCTCTTATCAATTTTCATCTCGCTTCTGCTTGATTACCATCCACCAGTCATAGATGACAGCATTAAATAATTCCTACTTTCTTTGATTGAATATATTCATGAAGGTTTAACCGCGCAGGCAATGCACGAAGGACGGTAATATAAAACAATTTCACAGGAAAGATAAATGGATGATTATCTTGACCCCGTTTCTAGCAAAAAAAAAAATCGCCACTGCAGGGATCGAGATTGGATCTGAGAAAGGGGGAGCGGAATAAATTTAATAAGGAAAAATCCGAGAAATATTGATTCGATCCTATTGGGAGAGGAGCAGGTAGCCGCAGCGAAAAAAACAATAAAGGAGGAAGAGACGAGGTAAAGAAGAAGCGAATAAAAGGGAAATTGATAGTGACCCGGGGAGGGAGGAACCCGCGGTAATAAAATAATCATCACTTTTCTCTAACCTTGTTTAATGGCTCAATCCGGCTCGGATCCAATCCAGTTCTCTCGAGAACTTCCTTCCTCGGGGTCTTCGATGACCGCATCGGCTATCTTCGACGGTATATAACACTCCAGTATTCCAATTTTTATACATTTTAGATTAATAAATATTTATTTTTTAAATTTATTAAAACCAGTGTCAAAACCGCAACTAAATATCGTAGTATTCTTCTCTGCTTGTTTCGTTCTGATCATAGTCTTTGTATTCGAGGCATTTTATTGGGTTTTTTTGTTTGCATTAAACGTTTTTACTATGAGGGAGAAGCTAGCCCCTTGATTAACTCCCAACCCGAAAAATCAGTGTAAATTGTCCAAAATAGCTTATTCGTTGAGCTCACACACTTAATTTGCTGCTAATCTTCATACCTGAAGATCGTTAAACCCGGTGGTCGTGCCGATTGTATACGAGTGGCATCCCTTATGGGGATCATAGAATCACTTATCTTAGCGTTATTATATATTATTACTTTGAATCTACTCCTCAGACTGCGCCAGAAAAAAAATTACAAAAAGTATGAAATTTTTCAATCAAGAACAGAGAGGTGAGTGTATTTATTAAAACAAATGATAATTTATAAATTGATTGCCTAATGTTAAAGGCAGCAAATCTGCAAATAATCCCACTACAGAACAATATTTATATTGTTTAAAACGCAAGTTCATGGTAACGGCTTGGAGAACTGCTTTTTTCGGTCTCCGATCGAATCCAAGGCTTTGTAAATACATGTAAAAATGTTTTAGTAAAAAGTTATGGTTTTAGAATTTTGATTATTATTTAAATTTAGCTTTTAATAATTTTTCCATAGATGAAATTAGCAAGCAAGCTAGTACAGGGATGGCCAAGTTAAATGCTCGGGCCATTTCTGAAATGCATCATAACTCTGCGGGACTCTTACAAAATTATTTAACCCCATATTAGAAATAGGTCCAATATAGACTAGAAAACAAAATTAAAACATCATGAGTTTTTTAAAAATGTCAACTGGACTCAATCATATAATATATTCTTTAAATAGGATAACAAAAAACCTATTTCCAGTAAAAAAAAATTTTTATTCCTTATTTTCGAAATACGTTTCGACCTAGGCCATTCTCAATCTTCTATTCTAATTGTTTCATTTTTTTACTTATTATATGGTTAACAATTTGACCATAAGTCATTCATCTGTAAAAACATCATGAGTTATTATTATTCTTTCATGTAATGATAGGTGATCTGAGGCCATATTTGGTAAACCCTGTGAAATCAATTTTGTTAATTCGTTGCGTTATAGCCCACACTGTGATGTCCTCTATATAAAAAACGAAATAGTTCTGAAACGAATAGTTTCAAAACCCGTTAAAAACAGAAAAAATACCCAGCTATTGGGTTAGGTAACGTGGAGCTGATTTATCACAGATCACTCTCCAGGTTTCACCCACTTCATAGAGGATGGGTTAGCCAAAGGAGTGTCCCTTGATCCCACAAAGTTCATTAACGGTTCATAATATTGCGTTACATTCCAATAAATATGTAAGTAATTGTACACAGGGCGTCGTTGGGTACATCGCTCGTTCATTTTTCAACAACTTAACTGCTCAGAAATGCGCATACTGGGCTGGGTTGTAATTATTCCGGAGAGCCCGGACAAGATGGATAGCTCGCTGCTAGGTAAGGAGGTATTAATTAATTAATACAACTCCACTACCCGGGCCCTATCAATATTTCCCCTCGACAAACCACTCTTCAAACATAATTTTCCTTGGAAGCTGTATAATGCGTGGGATAATCAGCATGTTGAGTACACTGGGGCAATTGGGTCGGGAGTTCCTCGTGTCATGCCATGTTATTGGGGCGGGCCGACATAGGTAGCGCTCCCACTACAAGTGTTCAAACGTCCTACAGGGAAAACCTCCCCACTATCGATTAGTTCTTTGGCAAATAACTAGGCTTCGATAATTTATTTAGAGCATGTCTCGCTGTTTGGAGAAAATAATGGTACTTGTGATTTAGCAGATTGCTATGGGCTGCAATCCAGTTCTTTACCTGAACATTGATCATGTTGATTATATCAACCTAATTATTAGTATTAAAGGAAATTTTATTGAATGATTGTTATTTAATTTTCATTTGCACCTGCGCAATTGTGCATCCAGCAAATTTGATCCAAGTGTTTTTCTCTTTGATTTTCTACAGGATCATCAAGCTTTGTAATAAAAATATCACTAGTTGAGGAGGTCTCTTGGTCACTGTCTTTTTAATCTTTTATTATCACGCCCCGGTAACAGGGAGTAGGAAAGCAGAAGAACGAATGGATTTGGTTGATATTGTGTCGATGAGTGGAATTTGAGTTTTGAGTGTTGATGAGGGGAATGTATTTGTTATGAATATATGATATTATAGTGGGAATGTTTGTGTATAGTTTGATTCGAAATATACCATTAACAATTTTTCAGAGAATTTTGGATTGTGTTGTTTGTATCTTGTGTATGAGGACTTGTTTTGCTGAACCCCAAAGTTCTGCTCCATATGTCGAAATAGGTTTTAGTGTACTACACTATACTAAAATATACTTTAGATAAGTCGTATGTTCCGTAAGGCGAGTGAAGATCTGTAGTCCAGAAGACGTGATAGTTGTTTGTAGTGTCTTGTCAGTTCTTGTCTTTTTAAGTTTGTATGTACGTTCCACGTCTTTTGTCCAAGTATAGTCCGAGATAACGTACATAGTTTTTGGAAGGTACTTCGTCGTTGTCAATTTGGACAGCTGGACACGAAGCTTTGCGTAGAGAGAAACTTACATGGCTCGATTTTGAGGCGATTATTCTGATTTGCCATTCATAGAACCACTTTTCTAAATCAAATAAATGATTTTGAAGAGCTATAGATGCTAGGGTTGGGCCTCTGTGAGAAGAAATAATGGTTGTATCGTCAGCGAAGGAATAGATGGTGGTGCATGGGTGTTCCGGAATATCAGAGGTGTAAACAGAATAGAGAATAGGGCTTAAAACACTGCCTTTCGGTACACCCCTGTATTTAGGAAGAAGGAGGAAATCGAAGAGTCAACGGAAGTACAGAATAATCTGTCTTGGAAATAGGATTGTAGAATTAATAAGTATGTAGGAGGTAAGTGAGGCTTTATTTTCCAGAGAAGACCCTAGTGCTAGACACTATCAAATGCTTCATCAATGTTAAGAAAAATCGCAGAGCAATATTCTTTTTTCTCAAAAGCGATAGATATTTCTTTTGTTATAGAAATGTTTTCTTACACATCTCCATTTCAGCTTCCTACGAAAATCCATTTTATGACCTTTTTCACATACAGACACAGGTAGCGCGGTGATGAAATGGGAGAGGAATAACTCAGAGTGTAGAGTTGGAGAACCAGGGTGGAAACCCGGCTGTTGCGGATAGATTACCGAATCTGTTAAAAGCCGTGGATGGACTCTGTGGGGTCTGCAAAACTCCTGAGATTTACCAAGTCTTTAGAAAGTGGCTACTGATTGGGGGCTGCCTGGCGGAAAATGATTTAGGACAAAAATACCTCCCGTCATAACAGTTGTCCTAGATACAGTACAGTCTCTACCACGTACTGAAACTAAGACTCTTCATGGGTCTTAGTGTTTATTTTTTTTTAGTGTACTTAACCTTATTGAGAGATGAGGAAAAATTAGTGATAGGTGATTTACTGAAGAACCCGGGTTGCAGTACGGCTGTGGCAATTATTATTGATAAAATAAATACTAACATGCGGTGATTGTTTTTGCGGGATCTGGAAAAACTAGTGGGAATCATCCAGCCTTTATAAAGCTATTAATTTAGTGGGTGTACTAAATTGGAAAATCATCGCGGTATCTCAGCACAGCCGTAGAGACTGTACTGTTTCATGGACAACGGTTCTGCAAGGAGGTGACTTGTCCTAGGGCACGCTGAACCGCCAGGTTCTTTTATTTTGGGTACCCTATTTTTATAATATTTTATAGAGGCTGGGTGAGCCCCAGGAGGATCCTAGATCCCATATGATCCATCTTCCACCGCAAACAGACTAAATAAAAGTAACTGCCTGCAGCGGGATTTGAACCAGGATATCCGGCATGGCTATTCAGTGCTCTACTTATCTGCTATAACTTATATGGTTTTTATTCTTGAATGCGGTGCACGTCCACTAGGCCTTATTCACGATATTTAAGGGTTTCCGTTTGAATTACTTTAAAAATATGCGCAAACGGGCAAATGTTTTCATCACTTAGCGGCCAGCAAAGAGAAACGTTTAAACCCCTATACACCTTTTAAATTGTATAATGAAATAATAATAATTTATAAGAATAAACGATTATTTTAAATACAAATGGACTTTTTAATGATAGCTGATGTGCTTAGAATGGTTATGGAATGGCTATTTAATGTCAAAGACCATGATCATCCTTAATGTACCTGTAGATGGCATAGTATGCATAGTTGCAGAGACAGCATCCCTACAAATATTAGTAGAAGGTGGTGGAGGGAGAAGTAGAGAGGAAGGGTGGGGGGAAGACAGACAAGTGGAAGGGGACGGAGTGGATAAAATAAATGTAGATAAGATTGGAGGCGGAGGTGAGATGATGGCTATTTGCTTAGCCTCCGCCCACAATCCACAGGTCCTCTCTTCTCCCTCTGTCTCCTTCTTCTTTATCATTCATCCCCTACTTCGTCTTCAATATGTATTCTATCTACTATCTCCCGAGGATTCCTTTCCTCTTTGTAATGGAATGTAAACACCGGTTTCGTATGCTAAACCTCCTCTTGCTCAATGCAGGGGGGATTTATTTCACAATTACTTTCATCGAATCTGAATTACAACATGCAGGCACATTTCTTGTATTTTAAAAATAAATTATAATATAGCAAATCTCTATTTTTTAAAAAAGGTATAAGTTTACCATAACATCTTTGAATGTATGGTCACCTGGTCTACATGGTCACCTGAGGTCAAGTGGTTATTCATCTGATTAATTATTTCAATCCACTTTATTTTATAGACGATTCTTTTCCAGATGTTGTTTGTGTGTTTACCAATTTACTAATCAGTCCACTTAACCATCAATATCGTGATCATAAACTTATATTACATCAGAGTTAAGCAAATGAACAATGAATGTACTTTATAATTTTAAATATCATTTAATACACACGTTAAGACATGAACATTAATGTTAGTAAAGAAATAGTTGACTGGAACTTCTAATGTAAGAAAGAAATAGTTGGGTGCGCAGTCAATGAAAATGTATGTCACAATATGGGTCTCTGATACTTGCTAAAGATCCATTGACTGCACCCCCAACTATTTCTTCCTTACTTGAACAATAATGATTCAGATTGATAGAGAATTGCCATAAAAGACGTACACAAATTTAATTAACACTTATCTATTATCACAGAGGTACACATAGAGTTCTTGCTGCGGTAAGTCTTCCCGAGTCTGGCCGTTTTTTCTGGCCCACGCCATCTTCTCCATCTTTCTAGAAGTTTCTTCCGACTCCCTTACTCTGTATCTCTTCAAGATATCTTTTTCCAACCAATCCGGCACCTGTCTCAATACTCAATACTCAGGCAGGTATATAAAAATCTGTTATGCTCGATTGCTACATGCCTATGTGACCCAGCTTTAATACCCTTCTGTTTTGGCAACTGATATTTCATTTATCACATCCAAACGATAAATAGCAATAGCAACCTACTATGCCCAAAATCGGGAGTATGCAGCTAGGCAAGTATTCTTATGATTTTTTTAAGGGTGTGAAAAATCCTTGGTTATAAGTCGATAAGAACGGGCGAAAAATGTGGGTCTCAGATACTTGTTAAATAATTTAGGACTCCCACTGTAACATCTTCCGATTAGCCATTACAGCATTAAGTGACGTTAAATGGATAAACAATAAACAAGCATGAAATGAAAGTGTATCGTGATCCCAAGTAATCAATTCGCTACAATAAGAAATGAATAATGAAATAATTCAGACTTGTCTACTTAGTTGATTGGTAGTTGTTGAATGTCATTCTTGAGTTAATCCTTTATGAACAAAGCGGTTTACCTGAGTCAGTACAATGCTTAGTCAAGTTCACAATTGACTTCTTACTGATCAATTATACCATTTTAATTAATAATAAAATAAGATCGGATAATTTTTAAACCTTATCGTTTTGAAAAGTTTTGCAGCCTCTTTAGCTGACTTATCACCTACTTCATTTTCCTAAATTGGTATTCTGCTTTAGTATAATCGTGAAATTTAGCCTGACAAGTGCAAGAACTATTTGCGTCAAGATCAAGTTGTCTGAGTCTATGGAAAAATGACAAACCGAAAATGATGACTCATCATAATATTTAATCATTATATAACATAAGAACCATTATTATTAAAAATAATTTTCGAATCATGGCGAGACCAATACTTACGCCGATACCATATTATTGCTTACAGTCTTACTTCGTCCAGATCAGATGAAACATTGAATGAAATGAAACTCCTTTTTTGTGATTGCCAATTCTATGAAAGATAAACGTTACGACATGCCAAATTTGTTTTACTAAGTATTCAGCATAAGTTTAAATTAAACCTGCTTAGTTTTATTTAATTGTTTGATACTTCAAAAACATTAAATCTTCCGAAACTAATTTGATAAATACAAAATAACGTGCCGGGGCCATATTTTTTAATTATAGCTTTTTTGAAGATATCATTTTTGAAACCATTATGGAACCATGTACATTGGGATAATATTTTCAACAACATTTATTTAAATAATGGGTACTAGTATATTTAAGGGCCTGCTGGCATCAGCGCGCTCTGGTGTTACTTTTCTTAACAATTTCCTACTGTTAAAGGAACCTTTCTTTGTTTTGTTATTGTTTATGTGAAGTTCAACGTGAATCTGTTTTTGATTATTTCCTTTAAATATGAGTTGGAATTTGAAGAAGATTTTTCGCAAGGTGTACGATGAAAAAACAGCTGTTAGGTTTCTTCAGGAGCGGAATGTCATCCCCCAGAAAATGCGTTGTGTTAATGGACATTATATGAAACTGCAAGTGGGGAATAAAATTAGATGGAGATGATTTTTGATGCAATTTTTGAAGATATTGCTCTTTTTAATGAGCATTGTTTGTAATAAATCTTTCATTGTTTATCAGAACATAATATTTTGTATATTTATATTTTATTCATTAAATAACAATTTTTATCTAAAATATGATCATTTTTTTCATTTTTAAATGTTTAATTTTAAAATGAAAAAAATGATCATATTTTAGTTAAAAAATGTTATTTAATTTGTCTACATGTTCCTCATTTATTTCATTTCCTATAATCTGTTGTATCATAATGAAAGGCAATGCCTATTTCAAATTGATACATAACCTGACAAGGTCCAAATAGTTGAGGTAAGTGACACCTGAGCGCGCTGATGCCAGCAGGCCCTTAAAAATACTAGTACCAAATAATGTTTACTGAAAAATTAGTTTGAGTCCAAATTATGAATAAAAAGTATAGAAATAATTAATAAACAGTCTAAAATAATATTAGATTTTTTATTGACAGAAACAGTAGGCTACTTATACCCAGCTCTATCCTTATTATAATTTTATAATTGTGCAGCATAATTATTTTTTATCTGTAATTGTTTAAATATCAGATAAAAAAGACAAATCAAAATAGGTGAAACCAGCTTCCTCCTTGCGCGGTAATAGACATCCAATGCCTTATTACTTTGGTCCTTAGACCAATCCGATCAAGTATAATACCCAATCACTTAGGAGAATAATCCCATCTTAAGGAACCAGTGCTCCCTGAATCATCTAGCTAAGCTTTATCCTATAAATTTATAGATATATATATATAAATACAAATTTATGTAGTAAAGTTCATTATTAAAAATAATTAAAAGTTCTACCCCACGGTGAAAAAAAGGAAAAAGGAATATATTTATATTTCTCATTAACTTTAGCAATAAAATAATTTGTTGTTGCAACTATTTTTGTCCTACTAAATTCATAATTACTTTATGTTCTGCTGTTTTTTTCCTTGTCTTCATAACGGCCTTTGTCACAGACTAGGAATTGTTGATCTAACATGTATTCTTTTTAGTAAAATCAAACTTTTTATATTTGTTGTCATCTCGTTACAATATTACATTGCACAGGGGCATAAATGTTCACTGTATTTACTTGTATATATTAAGTATTTGCCTGAAATAAATATTTATTATTAATGCTTATCGAAAATAATACCGATCATACTCCCAAACTCTTGGTATTTTTATTTAGGTCTAACATAAATATTGTTTATAATTTTTTATTGCTATTTGTCTACTTATATTTTTTTTCTATTCTGGACCACGATAATTATAACATGAGTGTTATTTTATTTTTTATGCTTACTTTGACATTATATATTATTACATTAGATTAAATATTACATTATATATTACATTACATTATATATTACATTACATTATATATTACATGACATTATATATTATAATTATCTGAAACTTATTGAAAATACAAGAGTATTTAAGTAATCTGATTTCGATGTCTCATAGTTGTTATGCTGTATTACTTCATAAACGAAACATAATATAACATAATACCGAATAAAAGTAATCAATAAATAATTTAATTTAAGAAAATACAAAAATTATAGAAATACTTTTTACTAACTACCGTAGGATGGCGACTGCTGAGCCACAAAAACAAATTTGAGGTGGGGTATACATCCACACAGGCCGATCATGTGCGCCATAAAATGTATTACAGATAATCGGTCTACACCGGTAGGTAGCAGTACCGAACAGGTAAGCGATAAAAGAAAGTTGTTACAAATTATGTAATAGAACATGGAATTTCATACTACTTAGTGAATTAGACAATAGTTAGCATGATAAATATATAAATCCTAGTAAAATACATTAGTTTGTACTTTTTTGGGGGGCACAATTTTTTCGCAAGCAAGAAATTGATTTCTAATCAGCAATGTCCTGTTAGTAGAGATCAGAACCGTTTTCAGGCTATAATATTTGTTGTAATTCATGTTTAATTTGGATGAAATATTTAGGTGTTTAGTGGTTTTGTATGTGAGCATTCTTACGATATTCGCAGATAAAAAGTGATAAAATATCAAAATAAAAAAAAGATAAATACATATAAAATAAAATATTATAAACATTAAACATTTTTGATCATTTAAACTGGAAAATTACATACATTTACATTAAGTTGGAAATGACAAAAATGGACTCCAAGAGACCCCTGCATTTTCCTCTCGACTGTGCTATACAGTTCGTGCTGAATGCTTCAAAATGAGGAATAGGGTCCAAAATATTTTCCCATGATTAATTTTTGTTTTTCTGCATGGCTTGGATTATTAATATTAATATACACTTAATGCTCATTTCGAGATATTTTTTTAGAGGCTGGAATACCGTTCCATGCTGCTCATTCTGATTATCCACGTCCTCAGACAAAAGCGTTTCCTTGCCAACTCGGTTTGACTGGCAGGCCAAGATAACTTGTTCCACACGTCCTGCTTCCCCCACCCGTCCCTTTCAAATGTTTGTTCACCGAAACAGGCTTATTAAGATAAAACAATCAACGCGAAACGTGGCCTAAATATTTTGAGAGGACGTGTCAAACGATTAAAAAAAAAATACCAAAAAAGTCTGTACCACAGCAAACCAAGGGTTTGGATTCAGTAAATGGTAAGAATGCTGCTGTTTCTAATCGAGCATTTGGCAGAGATCTTATTCAAAGACCATTTTTTCCTATTAGTATGGAGCAACCTCTGTATAGACTCCCGTGGAATCCATGTGTGAATGTAAAATGTACCCAGTTTGTTAGAGGGCCGGCGATCCCTGGGAGTGACCACCTAGCGGGTCAATCTTGGTTCTTCTACCTCAGACGGTTTCGAACCCGGTAACGATAGGTCAACAGACCGGCGCTCTGCACACTGAGCCATTCCACTCCTTAATAATATACAGTTCCAAGTATTAGATAAGTAATTAAGTAAACTATACTTTTTTTTTAATGACTAAAATGATATATAATCGTAATAATAGAAGGTTATGAATATATTGGGTTGCAACACATAAAATGTCAGTGAAGCAATAAAATTATTAAACAGTATTTCTATTAATCAAAATGGGATCGTTCACTTTTAATACTCTTCTCCTAACGTGAAACAAGCATTTCTATTCTCGTTCTGTAGAAGTAAGGTGTCAAGGGAGAAGCGACGTCTTGGACCCTTTCTCACCGACCGTATTCACCGGACCTTTCATCAACTGATTTTTACTTTTTCCGTTGTTTGGATAATTTTTTAAGAAATAAAAAAAATTACAACGAAAATGCCCTGAAATCGGCCTTCCAAGCTTCTTCCTTGACACCTAATTTCTACAGAGCAGGGATAGAAATGCTTGTTTCACGTTGGGAGAAGTGTATTAAAAGGGGTTGATTAATAAAAGCATTGTTTAGTAGTATTTTTGCTAATAATTTAAATTTACACCTTCACTGATAATTCATATGTAACAACCCAATACAATATGTGGAGAAGATTGCTTTTCGATAAAAATCAGTTTTGTTAATATCAATCGTTTAACAAAACTGTTGAGTCTCAAAGGGTATTTGCAGCAATCGTCTAATATTTTCTGTCGAAAACACTAAAAGAAAATATGTTAATAAAATAATTAGCTTGGTATACACAATAATGAGGAAAACTCCTCATATCTCATCTGCCAGTTAAGAATATTAACTTCATAGAGACTGGATGGGCTCGAGGAAGATCTGCGAATCTCAGAATTTCGAATAGATAAAGAACTCAGAATAGATAAAATAATTTATCTGCCGCAGTCGGATTCGAACACTGGACCTTCGACACAAAACTACCCCAGTCATCTAGCCGTTTACCCATTCGTTGAAAGCGGCCTTAAATTTTACATAACAATTATATCCTATGAGCCAGTGATAAGCTACCAGTATGTATTTGACCAGACCTGGGGTTTTGTTCAGCGAGGCCCCTATACTTACCATACATGAGGTAGGGAGTCACTAAGCCCAAATTGGTGGACACGGCGCGCCCTCAGGTAAGACAGGTATCGATTTTTGGCGAATTTAAAATTCATTTGACCACGTCTGCAGTTTTGAAATTTGAAAATATATTATTATTATTATTATTATCGAAAAACAACAATGGCAGACCATTATCGCGCGTTTAGCATTGTGGCAGACAGTTCTGAAAGTGCTTAAAATAAAAATTAAATTTTGAAATTATTTGGCCAAATCTGCATTAATATATTTTATTTTATTTTTTGTTTCAAATCTCCATTTATTCATATCAAAATATTTATATATATATATATATATATATATATATATATATATATATATATATATATATATAAACATACGAAAATAATACGTTTCTACCCGAAGGTATTTTAAGTAAATACATAGTATGAGTCCGCTGAAGGCGGGTTCTCTAAACCGACGCAAGGCCGCTGACTCTATACATACAAAGCAGGGAGGGACCGCTTTACGGGATTAGGTTATATTTTATTTATTAGGGTTTTAAAAACTTATATTGATCACGACAGACGACTTCATTGAGTATACACTTCAGCAGACAACAAAATCTTAATTTTTTTCAGCTCTTTCAAAACTGTCTGCCACAATGCTAAACTCGCCATAATGGTCTGCCATTGTTGTTTTTCGATAATTATGATAATAATATATTTTCAAATTTCAAAACAGATATGGTGAAATGCATTTTAAATTTCCCAAAAATCGATACCTGCCTTACGTGAGCGCGTGCCGCGTCCACCACTTTGGGATTAGTGACTCCCCACCTCATGTATGGTAGGCATAGGGGCCTCACTGTACAAAACCCCAGCTCTGGTCAAATACATACAGGCAGCTTTTCACTGGCTCTTAGGCTATTACCATGAATAATAATATAGGTTCCGTGAAATTTAGGTATCGGTTACTGTCCGATTTACCCTGAAAATACTGGGGTTTGTTAGTAATGGGTCCTTATACAGTAACGTTTTTAACTTAGTTTTCGTTCACTTTCTGCAAACGCGTGCTTTGTGTTAGTATACTGTCCGCTTAAATATGGAAAACCAAACGTTTCGCTTCTTCGCAAATGTCACATTTCATGATTGGAAAACCATAATTTTTTAATAGAGGTATATGAAATTTCCATGTAATGGCGTAGGGAGTTGGCGGCAACATAGCCCAGTCATCTGACTGCAATCAGCCGCGGTCCTCCATGTTAAGGGAGACCCCGGGGGGTATAGCCCGGTCACCCTTTCTTCTTAGGGGACATAAATATGCGGGAGGCCAGTTGTCCGAGGAAGGGTGCCTCCATCGCTGTGCTAATAAGCCGATAATGGTAGTAAATGTGCTAATAGTAGTAAATTCTATTCAATAGAAAAAATCCTCGACGCTAGCGATTGCGTAAGAGGAAGTCAAAGAAGAAGAAGAGATTTACCGCATACTTTATGTGATTTAAAAAAAAAAATGGTATTGGTAAAAGCAAAGAATTCCTATTGTAACGATGTTATTGAAATGTGTTCTTAACCATTAGAAATTTTTTTAAAAGCTTGATTTTTTATTTTAACTTCTATCAATATTACCATAAAACTTCAAATAGGATATAGTTCAATATATGACTTAATTAAAAAAAATTGTTGGCAATGGATTATCAGATATGTTGTTCCTGAAATAAAAGCTTCAACCAACATAATTGCTACTGGAGGTTTAACTCAAGAATTCGCTTTTTTGAGTTTTATTATCGGTATATATTTTAATAAATTTACAACATACTACATACATTTTACGATGTATTAGATAAATTATTATTTCTGTCAACAGCCATGGTTACGAAGACTCAGGCAGATAAAATAGGTACCTTTTACAGCCGCAGACGGGCCCTTTGGGATCTTATAAAAGTAATCTTTATTGTGGACTAAACCTGTCGGTCCGTAAAACCATCCCCTACTCATATCCATTGACTTAGAAACGGACCCATGTACTGAACCCATGTTTATAGATGAATACCTATATTTAATATAATATAAAAAAAAACCTGTACCACTGCAACTCATGAATGTATACTGTACTGTACATGGACTACGGTTCTGTTTTTTCCCGTTATTTTGGGTACCTTATTTTTATGATATTTTGTAGAGGCTGGGTGAGCCCCAGGAGGGTCCTAGATTCTACATGATCTATCTCCGACTGCAAATAGACTAGGATTTGAACCAGGATTTTCGGTATGACAACTAAGTGCTCTATCATTGAGTCACTCCGCTACTTAAAAAATATAATATAATCTATATTTAATATCAAGTTTTCAATTTATATGTATTTTTTTCATATTTGATATTTAAATGTGTGCTCATCAATAGCAATTATGTAGTTTTAAATATGAGAACTGCAAATAATAAATAAATCATTAATCATTTCAAAGAGTCGATAATTTCAATAAAATGATTACAAATAAATTATTCGAAGCTAAGTTAGGTGAAATTAAAATCATTAATGACCTGTTTGAATTTTTTTATCATTAATTGTTATCATTCTTATTATTTTGTTCTTATGAAATTACTTCTCAAACTTCCACAAGGGATAATACCTCTTAAATAACTGTCCAATTCGACTACATAAGATAAAAAAAATAAAATCTAATCGTTTGATATATTTTAAATATATCATGGGAAATCATATTATAAACATGAAATTTTAATTATATTTCTCTCTAAATATCTATGTAATTATTCAAATTATAATAGATTTATATTATGATCGAACATGTGTCTTCCATTTCAATTTTCATTAAGTAAAATAATAAAACTGACAAATGTTTCTCTTAAGTTGAATATAAACTTAACAACAATAAAACATCACATAAAGAGAAGCACATTGTACTGGAAACGGGAGTTTTTCTGTTAAAAATATATTAGGGCATTGTTAAAGACTGGCGCTGAACTAACAGCGACTAGCCATTTTCTCAACCTACTTTCGGGAATAAGTAATTCATTTGCATGCAAATTATAAAGTCCTGCTTTTGTTGTTAAACTCCCTCGTTCCTTGAATAATGTTTTACACAAAGTTTCGGGACGAACCCTTTAACCATGTCATAGTGCTTGTATTACACAAGTTTAAGGGCTCGTTCAGTACAGAATGAGCCGGCAACGATCAGTTTAGGTAGACTGTATGGAAAAATATAGTAAATTGTAATTCGAAGAAGAATGTATTTATATGTATGATAACATAATTAGAAAAATTAAAGACAAAAAGAACTAGATGTAATGTAATTATGGGTATTACAACATAATTAAAACAAAAATAAACTAGATGATAAGATATCACAGATAAAAGAATATAGATCTAAATTTAGGAACATGCTTAAAAGTGACCAGAAAATAGTAAAAATGGACAGATGGAGGAAGAAAGAACATAGTGAGCGAATGAAGAAGTATTGGAAGATTAAATGAAGAAGCGAGAAAATGTTAAGTTATCTTATTATATCGTTCTAATGCTCTCCTAATGGGAATAATTAGCTAAAAGTACTCGGTAGAGACTGTACTCTTTCTAGGACAACGTCTGTGCAGGGAGGTGATTGCCCTACATCACCCGTCAGGTTTTCCCCCTATTTCGGATACTTACTTTATAGAGATCGGGTGTAGGGTCTCCGGATTCCAAAGGATCCATCTATAATGGCTACAGTGCTCATTCAAAGATTCACATGGTCTACACGGCCAATCGAAAGAGCGCTTTCCGTACAGGTCTGGAGCAATCTTGTCATGGAAACCAAGGATTTCAAAGCAAAGTTACATAGAGTAGGTAATATAGAATACAGATATGTCACTATAAGTATTAGGAATAAGAAACGGGTAAATAAAAATGAGCAAGTACCATTTAAAAATAATTTATTTACAATTTATGCAATTTCCAATTATACAAGTAATATAAAATACTTTAATGGTATTTCTCTATAGTTTATAAATAAAAACATAATATCAGCATAAATTTATACACTGTTAGAATAATATTGTTTTTTATTTATTTTTTTCTTAAATAACAGTTATTGTATAATACAAACAAAAATAGGGGAAAGATCACGATGAGTTATCTACATGCCCAGATTCAAATATACATAAAATATTAGATTATGTAGGAGTCATCTGCTCTAAAAACAATAATAATAATACAAATAAAAACAACAAATAGGCCAACCTGAATTCATTATTTATCATTTACAGAAGACATGACTGCAAACAAGCTGATTATAGCATGGTAGCCAAAGCTGCAACAAGCTATGAAAAACACATAAATTAGAGAAAAAAAAATCAACACAAAGGCTACATTATCCAAAGTGTGTTGACAGTTTCATCAATACTCGGCCAGAATCGAATATGAAATCCCACGCAGCAAAGCCCTCATCCCTTAACACATCCCTTGAAGCTCTGTATAAACTTGATCCCATAAAACGTTACTAGTATATATCTAAATATAATCGAATCTGTTAGACTGAGGTTCTTTTTTTTTTGTTATTTTTTAAATTTAAATTTTATTACTATAGATATATATTCATATATGTATTTTTTTTTTAAATACGTAAAAGTTAGGTTAAGAACATGGAACAAAAATAAAGTCGTTTAAAAAACTTCTCGAAGCATTTGTATTTGTCATAGTTCACAATTAGAAAAAACATGTCTCATTATATAATATAAACATTGATAGTACCATATACCTACTCTCATTTCGTTCATTATTATTCATTGTTATTCGGTTGCTTAGCTCAACCGCTTGGTATGATAGTCTGTGCTAGAAATAAGCTAGATATCCTTCACAGAGCGAGAGTGTAAAAAAATTTAGTATCGAGTTAAAACATTTCAGAGAATTCTATAATAATAATGTCTTAAGGACTACAATTATTCATTGTCATAAAACATACTATTTTCATTATATTCTCTCTTTTACCAACATTAATTAATTAAAAAAAATAAAGATGTAATGCCTTTTAAATGTAAAAAATTATCTCAGAACTAATATAAAGCCTTTCATATATGTCTTAAAATTAAAATACATAATTAATAAAGCTTAAAGGATATTTACAATATGCTTCTGAACATACTCGAGATTGAAGATATTAAAAAAATGAACAAAGTAGTTCATGATAGCAATATTATTTCTTATTTTATGAGAATTTAATAGCTTAAAAAAATGCTCTGTTATCATTAGTACATGACTCCAAGCACACGTTTAATCAGTAACATCATCTTTGTATTAGATAGTTGATATTTATCATCATTAATATTAACGACATTTTTATGCATTAATGTCTATTTTATAATTTCATAGCTTTATTTTTGAGTTCACGAAAAAGATAAACTGGATTTATCGTTGCAACAAAGATTTTTAAATAAGAAAGAATGATTGTTCATTATTTTGATTTAGAGTTTTCCATAATCTGGATAAACAGTAAGCGGATTTTGACTTCGATATTTAAAAATATATGCATTATTTTATAATTTAATCAAATAATGGTTATTTATCAATAAATCAATATTTTTTAAAGTGTTTTAACAGATAAATGATTTTGAAGCCTTGAAAATCGTAAGAAATATTATAAGTACTGATGTATGTAATGTTTTAACTGTTTTACGACATTGTATACTAAAGATTTCTGAAATGTTTTATCCAGATATTTTACAAACCGCTCTTTTAGGACTTTTATCAGTGTATCGACTGATTGTAACTGAATGACATAGTCAGGAAAAAATATTCATTTTTTTTTTGCTCGGAAGAATAATTATTGTCCAGCTTCCACACTTTTCAATATTTCCTAAAACCGTTTCGAGATTACCATGTAAAAAGTAAACTGTAGTCACTCAAGTTAGTTCGTATAAAGAAGTTCTTGTTTTTTTATCCATGTTAAATCAGTCCTTTTTACAATAATTAGAGTTTCCTTTTACAAATCAAGTCTATATTTGTTAAATCCATGAACAAGCAATTCGAAAAAAAGTGTTCAAATTATAATTCTATATAATATATTTACAATATTTAAATTTTCTGAATCGGTCATTATACCGAGTTCTTCTTTTTATCTTCATGTTATATCATTCCACAGATTTCCCCGCTTATTTCGGTTAAGCACTTTATAGAGGCTGGGTTAGCCCCAGGAGGGACCTAAATCCCATCTCCGGCCACTGACAGACTAAATTGAAGTCATACTTGCAGCGGAATTCAAAACAGGATTTTCGGCATGGTTATACGATTCCAACTTGTTACTAACAGCACTTCAACATTAAAAACTTGAATGACAAAGTTAGTTCGTATCAAGAAATTCTTCTATTTATATCCATGTTATATCATTCCATTATACTTCTCATAAAAATCTGTTTGTTAACTCGATGAACAACTAATAAATGAGATAAAAAGTGTAAACATTGTAATATATAGGATAAACAAACATATGTTCGTAGATACAAACAAATATAAATACGGCCTGCCTTGATATTTTATCGGATCCAAAATAGAGATGCCTAAGACCTTTAGGTTTCCTCGTTCCAGTAAAGAGGCATAAAATAAGGAGCCTTTATGGGATTGTCGAGGGAGGGGGGAGGGGGAGTTACGGTGATTTGGGGAACGGTTCGGATAAACGAGGAGAGTTCGGGATAAATGAGAAGGAATTTGTTTGTGTTTGCGGGGCTCGGATCCTGGGCCATATGTCCTCCCGAACGATTGGGCCCCAACTTGTTACGTCCCCGAAAACCTTATTTATATAATTTCCTTTGACTCAACTCCACCTACCCCAATCATCCCTTCCATTGAAGCCCTGCCTCCAATCAGTCTAATACCCGACCCCCCCCTTGATATATATTTCCAAGGGTTGGGCTCTTTTCGCAAGAGTTCCCTTTCCTTTGTCGATATTGGTCGGTCCTTTGAAAGGCAGAACACTGTCGGACTTATGGTTATTCGCGATCCGTTTTACTGAGGGGCAACGATGCGTTTAATTGATGTTACAAATATTTCCTTGTGAGGGTGAAGTAAATTACAAAGCCTCGCTTTTTAAAAATTGTGTATCCCAGAATTATTTGCCGATTATCTTTTTTTAACATTTTACATAAAGCCTTTCCGTTAATTACATAACTGTAAAACATAAAGGGCAATTATAATTTGTAATAATAACTGAAAATGTATTAGACATAAACGAATTATTAACAATGTAAATTGATCTTGTAAGCTTGCACCATATTTAAGGATTTTAGTAAAAAATAAAATATATTTATCTAAATCCCATAAATTATATTAAGGAGCATATTATTTAGCAAACAATAAATAAAGAAGTCTTTTAGCTTTAAAAATAAAATTATATAAAACACCAACCATATTACAGCAGCTTCATTTCATAGATCATAAGTTAAAGTAATCAAAATAAAAAATAAAAAAACTTATAAAATCAACACACCAAGTTTAAGAATATATCTTCAGTCCCATTGAATAAATGGTTGAGTCAAATTTTCTGCGAAATGAGTTTCTTGTACTTATGGGAGCGGAATCTTGTTATTTTATTGTGAATAAGGATTGAAAATATGTTATAGCTTAAATCGATATAGCTGATATCGATGCCTTAGTTCACAAATGTGTTAGTGAAAATTTTTCAAAAATGGGTTTTGTTATGTAAATAATATTGTAAAGTTGTGATCAGGAATTCATCGATCATATGTTGATATAAAATGAATACAGAAGTTGTGAAGGTTACAAGAATATATTGTTGCTTAAACTTGAACTGTATTTCGTGCGTTAAATTATTATCAAATTAGACTCCTGTAAAATCTTATTTTCGGCACTTAACACAATGTGAACTAAGGCAATGATATTACAACTTCATTTCAAGTCAAGAACTTCGAAAATTACAAGATTATTGTAACGCTCTATTCAATATATTTAACTCTCTCTAGACAAAATTAATGGAGGTTGCAGTTATAATCATATTTTATCTGTTTCGAGTTTGCTTTACAAATTACAATATTTTATGCTCAATACTTTTAAACCTTTTAGAAGGAGGAGACTTGGTAACTCTATGTTGGATTTTAAAATTTGAATATTAAGTTGATTAACGAAAAATTTGTGATTGCTTCAAAATAAATCGATTCCTGTTCATCAGGTTTATGCACAAACGATAGTTTGCAATGTAGAACTCAACATTATTCAATGATTACTATTTAATAAATAAATATGTAGATTAAGACGAAAGGCCACAATTAGTTTACAAACACTGTATATAAATAAATAAACGTTAAAATACCCAAGATTAATGCAAGTTATAGAATAGGAATGCTTATGTATATTTCATTCAGGTCATTAATATAATAATGCGGAGGTAAACAAATAAAAATAAAATACAACGTATGAAGAAATACTTGAAAGAAAACATTCCAAAAAGAAAGAAAAAGTTTCTAAAACAACAGGAAACAAATTACCAAGCTACATGACGGTGATTCATGAGAACAGGACGATAAACAGTTTATAAAAAGGTTATGGTGCACTGTAATAATAGCTATGAACTGTTATAATTAATAAATATGCAATCAATAAAAGCAATCATATATCATTTAAAACACTTTCTCAAACCAAATTACAGCAAATTTGAGTTTATTGGTATATTTAAAAACATTGTACCAACAATTTCTAACAGATTTGTCATTTATCATAACCACAATACAACCAAGTAATAGGTTATTACGCTCGGATGTTTCTAAGATCATATCAGCAGCTTTGTTATATTTTCAGTTAAAAACATCATAGTTTCTATCAGTAGTATTATAGTTATTTTTAAGGTTTGAACAAATAAAATACAATTCTTAAATTACGTACTTCAACAATTTTCCAAAATCGAACTACGGAATAAATTCTTTGTAAACTTTAACGGTTATTACATCTTGTTGTAACATCAATTTTTTTTCTTAATGACAAAGATAATTTACAGGAAAGGCTGTTCGAGGAAGTCTTCTACTCCTTCACCGACGTCTCAGCACCACTCAGAGGATTGCTGGCCAGACATCCCTGGACATGTATATTCTTCAGAAAGATGGAGAAGAGCGGTCAAGATCGGTGGATCACAGTATTGTCTGGAGGCGCTGGACAGGGCAGTGGGACCTGGCCCACCATCCTCCTAGTCAGAGGGAAGGCCGCACCGAGTGGAGCTTCCTCAGGTTGTCCATCGTCGTGGAGTCCTTGGGGTCCAGGCGGAGGGCCTCCCGGTAGGCGGCAGCCGCCTCCGAGGCCTTCCCGTTGAGGTGGAGCATCGCCCCCAGGTTGCTGTGGCTAGTGGCGTCCTGTAAAGAAGGAGGAAGTTTTAAAAAGACCACTCATGTAGTTATTGAAAAAATAAAATAAACTAAATTCTGAGACAAATGTCTCATTTATAATGAACAATCTATACATATCATAAGACAATGTCCTCCGCGCCTGTCTGTCTGTTCGCGATAAATTCAAAAACTACTGCACGGATTTTCATGCGGTTTTCAACAATAGATAAAGTGATTTATGAGGAAGATTAAAGTATATATTTTGTAAATTTTTTGTGTAAATTGGTTGGAATATAACGATAATTGTTGGAAGTGTGGGAAAAAGTCGAGCTGGTGGGAGCATCGAAGACTGCCTAATCCCTTAGAGATATAACAAAACAATGACTGGTGGAATATTCTTCTTTTATAGATCTACAAAAAAAGTCCGGGATAGCTACTATCTTTTAAAAATTTTAGCATCTATTAAAAATTTTATTTTTTTTGTTATTAAACAAAAAGCAAGGTCAGGCTAAAGCAATGCCTAAGATCGCTAAAGATATTTAAGTATCTAAAATACTAGAAAAACTAAGCTACCATACTAGATTCTAGTTAGACTTGTGACTTTTTTCCAATATTTTCGAGATTTAAGGCTTTTGGTGATTTTTATTATTGCGATATAATTTATAATATATGCCTATTTTAGCGTATATAAAACTTTATTTTATTATTATATATAATAAAGTTGAAACGACCCCCCCCCTCCATATGTATACAATATTTCCAAGGCTCATTCTCATACCAAACCGTCAACTCTCAACATACCTCATACATATAAAAGTATCTTACAATTCAAATCGTCTATCCAATCCCAGGATACTATAGCAGGGATTCGGGTATTCCTTTCTTGCCCATCCTCCCCTCATTTCAGTACTCTTTCCCACCTAATATTCTTCATGCCTCTTACTTATCTACATTCAAATCTTCTTCATCTACATTCTTTTCTACATATCCTAAATATAAAATTTTTTTGTTATGCTGTTCATCGTAAGGGATGTTAAATGGGGGTTCCGAGCCTAACGATGTCAGGTGCTCGTTAAAAATTCCTAACGTAATTAAACTTGAATAGGTAAAACTTAGAGCTTCCAGTGTGAATAAACAAAAAAACACAATATAATTATAAAAAGATATGTTTTTTGACTAGATCATTCATAGAAAAAAAAGGAAATGCTTTCGAGTTCAAAACGTTTATCATATTGAACCGACATTAGTTCATAAATAAATAAATTGCTGTTTAATTTTGAGGTGAATCCAATTTGGGAAGGGTTTAATTGAGCTTTCAAAATGAATAAGGAGCATTGTTATGTTATAATTGGAGGTGGCTAGGGGCGACCGGGGGCGGCTAGGGGGCCTCATCAATATGCTCCGCCTCCGCGAGGAGTCGCCAATATTCATGGCCTATCTCCGCCTTCTTAATTAACATTTATTACCTCTATCAGGCCTCTGTCATGGTGAATTTAGGGCAAATAGTCTTTTAGTTTAGTCATTCACCAATTTGTAAAGGGCTATAGGATGTTTTGGAACTACCTCAAGGAGTTAATTTAAAGGCAGGAGGGCGCTTCGAAACATAAAGAAATAAGATAAAGCATGCCTTAGTTTCGACACACTTCACAGGTCTTCATCAGGAACAGATCTACAAACAAGAATGAAAAAATAATAATAATGGCCATTGATGTAATCGGGACAAAACCAGAGCCCTCAAGATATGAGTGTACCGTACGTTTTAGCATACAGTGGTTACGTATGAAGCCTGGAGGCTGACCCTTACTGATGTAAGGCTATTAAATATGTGGGAGAGGAAAACCCTCAGAAGAATTTATGGCCATACAATGGGGGGGGGGCCGTAATGGAGGAAATAAGAAACCTCGACTAGACCAAGAGGTATTGTTGGGTGTCGAGAGATCGAGAAAGGTAACTGTTAGAGTTGTAATAGTAATAATGATAAATAATAAAAAAAAAACATAAAAAAAAGAATGTCTGTTCAACATTAAAACAGAAGAATAGAGGGAATAGAAAAAAGAAAAGGAAAATTCTACTGAAAATCTTCGGACCTTGAGGTCGGAGGAGGGAGAGATTAGATTCACAGGAATAAAGATCTCTACAAAAATAGAGAAATTGAAAAAATGTCGGATACAATAAGAAAGAGAAGAATTCAATTCTTCGGCCACATAATGAAATTGTTAACAGACTCATCAACGAATATTTATTCACGGATACAAGAGCGAAAATGGCCACTAGTCGATCTAAGGAATTACGACAGGAATAATAAGGTCATAGGAAGATATGACAGAATTGGGCATAACTGATAATATGAGAGAGAGCAGTACAATTTTCAAGAGGTGAATGTGTAGCTTTTAGGATTTGAGAAGATAATAGCAACCAGCATCTAAACAGAGGAGATGAGGAGAGAGCAGAGTGAACGGATGAAGAAGTATTGGAAGAAAGAAAACGATGAAGGTTTCATGAAATTACTTCACCCGGCCCTAGCTGGTGAGAATCGAGATGAAGAAGAAATGTAAAAAATAGAACAACTATGCAATTAACAATTAAAATAATAATTTCTTTAATCTTCATCTGTTCCTAAACACTTTGACTAATTGGAACGATAAGGTTCTACTCTATCTTCTATCGTGTTATTCGTTTTGTGTAAGTTGATGACTGTTCAATCTAAAACGACAGCTCCTCTCATTTTGCCTGCTCTACCTCCTTGTACCTGAGGAGGCCTCTATCACTTCCTGGGTCAACTACTAGTGAGGAAAATAGCCAGGTAGGCCAGTACAGGACAAGTAGTACACCAGTACAGTAGTAGACGCGCGGAAGATAGGATCTCATCATCATGGAGTAGATTACTAGCAGAAAGCCTATCCACCTCTAAAAAAAGTCATCACCATTTGTATAGGAATTAATACGAAGTCCTATTTTGGGGTATTGGAGAACAAAAACGACTGTTTTAATAAATCGGCTGACGACCGAATTGTTTCTTTTATGCGATTCTCATGTTAGACTTTGTCTAGAATACAGTCAAAATACCAAATGAGACATAAAATACCAAACTGGCATGTCGGAAAATTTCTCTGGTTGAGGTTTATGCCGCAGTTTTTTCATTCGTGATGTCGAACAAGCCTAACCGAATATGTGACCTGACTAACAAAGAATACCAAATACGACCGGTCTGATTAAAAATCAGGCAGCACAATTCAGCAACTTTAATTCAAACCTAACTTTACCCCAGTTCCACAAATTCAGATCCACAACTGTGTTTTTGAATGGAAGATATATACTCATGAAAAATGTCCATATATTTCTATAATAAATTTTGAGCTTTATTCGTATTGATGAAAGTAAAGTTTAAGCTTATTTTTCTATTGTGAAACTTATTTATACAAACATTAGCTATCTTTCATCTGCGCATATAATTAAAATGGTCTAATACTAGAAGTATATATGTTAAGATCCAAATAACTGAACAATAACAATAAATAACTATGAACATATTAAGGGTTCCTATAAATAAATTGCTAGCGTGTAACGTGCGGCATTGCATAGGCTATCGGACTTTAGAGGAGTTATCGCTTTTCCTAACTTAAATCGAGCTTCCTGGAACCGCAGTAGCAAAGATTAATAGTTTTGCCTCTATCCCCCGGATTAAGTGTGTGCTATTTCTCACAAAAGAGGCCATGAGTAGTTTCATGCACTCTATTCCAACTAGAAGCAGTTTGTTCCAGGGCAAGTTATTCTAATGCTCTAGAAGGCTTAACTCTATTTTCACAATCGTCTTCCACATAGACAATGCATCATGACACTTACCCGTTGTTTTTCTCTTGAAAATTCAATTTCTTTTATTCAAAATAAGTAAGAATATTTACAAAAAGAAGTAGATCTCCCAGAATATCAATATAACATGCTATAACTCTGTATAAAAACGGAATGCCTCTTAATGGACTATAGTCTCAAAAAAGTAGAATTCCCCGGAAGAAGAATTCGAAAAAAAAATAAGCGTGCCGTTCAGACTGAAGACGGATGGGAATAAGAAATAACAGAGAAATCTACCATAAAGCCAAAAGAATACTATGCGGAACATGTTTATAGAAAGAACAAGCTTTTGCCCGCGGCTTCGCTCGCATAGAATTTGGACTACCGCATAAAGTTTCTTGACAGTGCTTTTTAACAATAATTTAAAATAATAAATAATTTGATTATTTAAATAATTTAATTTTTTTCACCAAAGGTTACTCGTACAAAATTTCAGATGTCTAACTTCAAAACTGACGGATCCCATACAACCTTTGAACCCTTATTATAATAATGAGGGAATTATCCAAACTTTTTTCTTAAATCATACAAAGGACCTATCTGCAAATTTCAAGATGCTAAATTCCTGATTTGCCTTTAACTATGTACTATAATGGATTCTCCACAGTACCTCTAAAACTGTCAGGAGGGGAACGTGCCCCCGTGCGCCCCCCTAAATCCGCGCTTGCTATAGCCCATGTGTTATTCTGATGTATAACCTATATTACTGTAAAGTTTCATCCATATCCGTTCAGTAGTTTTTGCGTGAAAGAGAGACAAACATACAAACTTTCACATTTATAATATTAGTAAGATTAGTAGTATATCAATACAAATAGTTTCACTCTTGTTCTTTCTGATATTTTAACAACTAGGATCATGTTATTTTCCTTTAATTATGTACTATAATGGATTCTCCACAGTTCCTATAAAACTGTCGGTGGGGGGGGGGCACCTGCCCCCGTGCGCCCCCCTAAATCTGCGCTTGCTAAAGCCCATGTGTTATTCTGATGTATAACCTATATTACTTTTAAGTTTCATCCAAATCCGTTCAGTAGTTTTTGCGTGAAGAGAGACAAACATACAAACTTTCACATTTATAATATTAGTAAGACAAGCGAATATATTAAGGCCTCAACAAGCTTAATGCAAAACATCAATAACTTAATTGAACAAATAAATAATATATAGAACAAATATATATTTTGTACAACTTTTTTTCCTTTCAAAGCAACCATTTGCCATTAGGCACACTTTGTTAAATCTACGCTTAGTGCGTAATATGAAATTGTGAGTTCCCCATTTATAATAAATTTTCAAGGAATTTATCTGTTGTCGTATACTATAATTCTGTATAAAAACGGAATGCCTCTCAATGAACTAGAGTCTCAAAAAAGTAGAAGTCCCTGAAAGGAGAATTCGAAAAAAAAAATAAGCGTGCCGTTCAGACTGAAGACGGATGGGAATAAGAAATAACAGAGAAATCTACCATAAAGCCAGAATAATACTATGCGGAATATGTGCATAGAAAGAACAAGCGAAGATTGACCAAGGAAATATTCGACTACTTCTGGGAATCGAATACCACTACAAAGTGGACTAAAGAAGTTAAGAATGAATCGGAAAAGTTGAACATTTCAGAGTCATACGTGCTTGAAGGAAGTGGATTTGGAAAAAGAGATAAAAATGTGGATGGGTTGCAGGAAAAAGAAAGACAAGAAAGGTCCAGTGAACGAAGCTGGTCAGGGGATCAAAAGAAAAGTTTCAGTGAATACATGAAAGAATAATGGAGATAAAGACAACAACAATAAGCAAAATAGAAAAATAAATCTGTAGCGTGATCAGAAATGGTTAAGAAGTCCGAAAATAAAAAGTATGGGACGAACGAGAAAAATTACCTATATTGAAATATTGGAATGTAGAAAACAAAATTATTTGAGTAAATCGGTTGATGACAAAATTTTTATACAGTCCTCATGTTAGACATTGGTTTAAAAAACAGTGAAAATACCTAAGGATGGATGGCTTAATCGTTAAATACATGAGCGGTTAATATCTTTGACAGAAGATGAAAGAGGCACGCATTAGATAATATGGGATTGGTGTATTTGAACTTCATAAGATGCTGATTTAGAAATCAAGATGGAGCTGTTGCTAAGCGTGTGTTGAGAGATATGTATTGCGAGAAGTAGGAGTATCAACTATGCAAACCTAAATTAAACCTATCTTTAAACTCTGTGCCGTCTCAGCACTATGTCACAATGACACGCTATTCTACGGAAATTTTGGCATTTTTTAAATCTGAACGTTTGGCCTCCTATTGATATTTGCCCAATGTATATTTATGCCTTAAACACTTAACTGGTTATTTTAGGTCACAGATATGACAGAGATACATAATCCAACCAGTGTAAATAGTTTATGATATTTCCTGCTCCTGACACAAATAGGGAAACCTAGCGATATGTTTATTAACAGATCGATGCTTAGATAAACAACTTTGGCATTACACTGTAAATATAGGTTATACTAACTTGTAGAAAAATGTACAAAAAAAAAAACCCTTCACCCTCATACATTCCGTTGTTAATACATTTTGAAATAGATTGGTATTATATATTAATATTCATGGCTAGTATTAATAAAATAACATACATTCGGCCTAAGCTGCGCAGCCTTCCTGTAGAAGAGCTCGGCCTCCTGGTTCCTGCCGGCCTGCCTCAGAGCAGTGGCCGCCCCCAGGACAGACTCGTACTGTTCGGGCGCCAGTTCCGCCGCCTTCAGGTATAAGCTCGCCGCCTCAGTGTGTCGCTCCCGCTCCGAGAGGAACTGACCTAAATCAAATCATTTATCAGTATTAGTACTAGTATGGAAAGTGGACAGAGGGGACCAAATATCATTGTATACATTATATTGATAGTATTAATGCTTATAAGAGAAATTGGAAAGATCCTTTTAAAGATGCAGTGGAGAATTAATGTATTATGATAATACATAGTTATATAGTACATAGTATATCATAATACATAATTAAAACATTTGTAGAATAATATAGGAATCCCTATGGATTTTTAGTAATTGCTTCTCTTCAGTAGCATAAATAGCTGCGATCGAATGCATTAGAAACTAATTATGATTTTCGACTGGATTATCCAAGATTCAGTAGCCGCACAGCAAGAGCCTCATTGCCCGAAAAAGGAGCTGAGGAGTAAGGAGTGGCACCCTTATCTAAACTGGGAGGCAGGTAAAGGCTGAGTGGGCCAGTTTTATGTGAAGCGGGAATCGAACCCTAGGCCTCAATCTCCTCCCTTACTACACAATACCCCTTCCCACTCTCTCGCCTACAACCGTTCCAACATTTCGGATTAAGATTTCCATTCCGATTATCCCTTTCTTTTGAGATTTTATTCCTTTTTAGTATTTCTACTGTTATCTATTTATATGATAAGGATCATACAATGGATTCCTGACCTAGGAAACACATTTTGTAAATATGGTCATTATGCCATTGCTTATTAAGGAGCTAATAACTCCAGGAATACAAGGTTACTTCCTGGGTCTGACTAGGTGCATTCATCTCCTACCTGTATATATGTAGTTCTTGAATCAAGAGATTTTGTCTAATGTTAGTTTTAGTTGTCTGTAGATCACTTATACTTGTAATGTGATTTGTACTTCTGCATAATAAAGTAGTATTTAAGACTGACTTTTATTCGACTTCGATTACTGTCTAATCAGAATTGACCACCATTTCTTGTTTGAACTTTTTTTTTGTTATAGGGTACCTCTGTAAGTACATACATATGTTATAATACATTAAGTAGATATTTAGTGTTGATTAAATGAATTCCAATAGTTTCCAATCATCATTGCTACAATCTCAAAATTGATAATTGGAACATCCATAAATTGGATTGATGATTTTGTTTTAGTCTTATCGTTTAATGCTCTCCACATTCAAGTAGATGTAAAAGCTCGGTCAGTTCGCAGTGTCGGTCAGATTTGGGGCAGTCATCGGTAAGGTATGGAAGCAATTTTGCCATACCTTACCGTTTGAGACTGTTTTTTTTTAATTATCTATTTCTGTAGGCCTTATTTACTGATTATGACTACTCCTTAGTAACTTAAACTGCCCATAACTAATTAATCATCCCTAACTGTTCAGGATCTCATTTGAAGGTTGAAGGATATCCCACCGTTATGTATTGGAGTCTTAATTAGTATTCTCTATTCACTTTAAACTTCTTATATCCCGGAGTTCCATTGCGCCACCATCTTTACTTTCGTTGACGATACAGCAGTTATTTCATCCAAAAAATATCATAATATAGCCTCAATATCTTTCAAAAATCACTAATTATTTTATCAAAATAAGGGACACAAAATCGAGCTACATCAGTATTTCCCAACAGAAAGCTTCTTGTCGAGCAATTAAAATTGGCAACGATAGTTCCGATATTTTGGACTACACTTGGACAAAAGACTTACATAGAACAAGTTCTAGACTGTAGATCTTCTATTGATTTACGAAACAAATGATTAATCTACAACATTATACTAAAACCTATTTGGACATATGATGCATAACTTTGGGGTTCAATTCAAAATTTCTATATACACAAGATAAAAACAACACAATCCAAAACTCTAAGAACAATTGTTGATTTGTCTATTTAGAACCACATTATATATTACATAACGACATGAAAATTTCCACTGTAAAGTCTTTTATTAACAGAAAATACACTACACTTTACTCGTCAACGTAACATCGCCAAAATCCTTTTGTTTTTCTGTTTCCTATTCCTTGTTACCTGAATTTTTATGTGGGATGATTAAAAAGACAATGGACTAGAAATCTTCTAAGTAAAATTAATCAGTTCACAATTAAAATACCACAATACTATCAAAAAAAGAGAAATCAACGTTTATTGTAATATTAATGTTAAATAAATTTTTAATAATTATATTTAAAGGTTACATCTTGATGAGTTTATAAAAGGCAAGCGTTGCTTTCACGTGAAGAACTTTGAGTCCCGAAGTAGAGGAAGTGTTGAAGTTGGCTAAATGAGTCTGACAGTTGCTCTTTCAAATGCGATGACGGGTCGCGGACAAAAAGTTGTTTCAACCTAAAAGATTCAGACCAAGCTTTAACATTTCAGAGGATAACATCTTCGATAGTTAAAGCGGCCATTAATAATGTCGAATGAAGTTTTCCAAGAATTCTCGATGTTGGCTTTACAAATTAAGTATTGAAGCTCAATCAAGGCAGAGATCAAAGCAAGTAAAAAATATTTCCTTTTTTCCCCTCGGAGTCTCTTATTGGTGTTTAATTCAAGTTTACCGGCAATCGTTCAGAGAGGAATAGATCGGTTTTATCGAACCTGGGTGGCGAAGATAATCAGATAGATGAAGATTATAATCTAAAATTAAGTTATAATATTCATTACACATGAATGGGACATTTCTGCATTTTTATTAAACCATTTTACGAGGACAGCAGATGCCTTGAAAACTTATCAAACTATAAATGGGAACTCACAATTCCATATTACGCAATAAACGTAGATTTAACTATGTATTCCTAATGACAAACGATTATTTTGAAAGGAAAAAAAAAGTTATACAAAATATATAAGTGTCCTAAATATTATTTATTATTTCAATTGAGTTATTGATGTTTTGCATTAAGCTTGTTGAGCCCATCAAATGTTTTGATTAATAAATAAACTACTTGAAAATAGGTAATATTGTTGATCGGAGTGTCAGTATATGTGAAAACAAGACTTATGTTAATAATTTAGGTTTACAAATTATAAAATTTAAATAATTCAGAGCAGGATTGATTTAAAAATTTAAAAAGGAATGAAGCTATTTAACAGTTTTGAGTTTTTACTTCTGACGGCAGTCCTCATAACTGCCAATTTAATTTGTTTTAGTACGATTGGGAAGCTTTTAGAGCGACAGATTAGGCAAGTACGGTTACAATTGGGCGAGATCACTCATGTGAAGTATCGAATAACAGATATCAGTGCTATGTTAATTGTGAAACTGTAATGATGGGGGAATCCGAACCGGAGTGGGGAAGGCTGTTAGTGGAATCGGGGCATAAGCTGCTTTACTCAATACAGTCTCCAAGTAGCTCACTAACAAGCATTTCCTATCAACGGAGTCTTCGATAGTTTAGCAATGCTTCGATTCCTCTCAATACTGCACAAACTCCAGCTCTGGGAAAAACGAGTATTTCGAAGGGAGATCGTTCAGTATTTGAAGTCCGGCATATATAAAATAAATAATTTATTACAGAGGAGAAAGTTCAAAAGGGATCTAAAATACTTATTAATACCTTAGTGGAAAAATTCCAACCAAAAAAGCCTTGTGTCTTTAAGCTAAAACAGGAAACAAAGATAATTGTCAATAGTTTCCCATCTTCAGGACAGAATGAGAATAAAACGAATACAGCACATCCCAAACTCAAAACGCAGCAGATACTAACCAGAGGGAAGGTCCTATCACCTCCACGGCCCAAAGTTGCATTCCAAAGTTGGTGTTAAAGAAATAATATAAAAGAAAAATAGATCTGATTCACATTTTTGTATAATATATCTATCCAATTATTCTCAATTGCCTCAACTTCCAAAAGATAATTATTTCGGAATGTCAAAAATTGAACATATTCACCTGAGTTGTCTCTGAAATATCTCAATACCTAAAGTCCTCCATAAAGCAGTCTTAATGGAATTCTACCAGAACACAACGGACGATTTCTCGTCCTAAAATGGAAAAACAAATAGATTTTTCTTTCCATCGCCGTGTTTCAGACTTTCTTTTATAATTATATACTTCTTTTCATAACCTTCAATGAGAAAGCGAATGTAGATCGACTCCAATAGTCAAATGTGGCCAATAAAGTTAATAATAATATACTTATTTTTGGCAAGTGTTTATTGTTAAACTATTTTTTTTTGCATCTTCTGAACTTTGAATTTTAAAAAAGTTTACAATTGCCTATAAATAAATTTTACGCTTAGCTTTATCCACTGTTGGAATAAGAATATTACTCTACTGCACCAATATCTGCTTTATGGGGCGAGAAAATGTAGTTTTTCTTTTTAATCTTGTAGTGGATTTTTTAGAAGGGCAATTTTAAAACTAAAAGGACCCGCAGCTTTTGCTGGGGGAAAATAAAACTAACAGGAAAATATGTTCCAATCTTCTGCTTCTTCACAAGGCGCTTTGGTCCATTCAGGACCTCCTCGGCAATTTTCTTTCACTGTGAACGATCCTCCGCGGCACTTCTCAATGATCTCACCCGATCAGGAGCCTTAGGTCTGCTTTCTCATCGTCCAGCCATTGATTCTAAGCCTGTCTCTTACTCTTTCTCGATCTGGATGACCCTTTTTGCATCCATTCTATGTACATGGGCCAAACTTCTATTTGAATCAATTGGTTTTAAATTGCTCCAGGTAGCTAGTTTTTGCCATACTGAAAAAAAAAAGTCACTAGAGGCAGAAAAATCCTATTACAATAAGATTTTTACTAATAAAGGTCCCATTTATATATATAACTGGTTATATGGCCAAACAATACAACATTAATATTATAATGGATGCAATGACCCGATGAAATATTTATTTCAATTCTAATTGGTTCAGGATATATACAACCGGACACATATATCCACGCATACAAAGCGTATATACACAGTGTTTATTTACATCTGATCTGTGTATTTATTCTAGAGATGTGGATTTAAGGGTATATTTCTTGTTTACAGATCTTTTGTACGCGGCTATTTATTTATACGAGTGTGTATTTACCTCTGAAAAATTTAGAACTGAAACAAATATATCGTTGTATAAGTTATTGTATCCGTGCCCCAACCAAGTACAGATATAATTTGCTAACTCGAAATTCTGTCTAGAGTTTTTAGGATATGTTTGTTGAAAATGTCAAAATCGAAGGAAGCTTCCTGAAATGCTTTAGATCAAAACAAATTCTAGTAATCAATTAACTTAATTTATGACTTCTTTCAATAGCTACAATATATTTTATATTTTTTATTGATTAGATGTAAACGTCCATACTTGTTTAAAACGGTTACAATATAAGTTACAACTCAGTATTTATCTATTGTATAATAGCCATAAAACAAAGGAAATTTTATCCATTCGATTGAAAAGATATAAATAAGAAATATACAAAGAAAATAATAAAAAAGGGAAAATATATAATTAACAAAAAAAGGACACACCAAACCATTACCTCAGAACTATACAGAGTAAGCAATTTAAAGGAAGTAGCTTTTGAGCTTCTCTTTGTTAAAATAGATATTTTCGGAATCGGAAAGAACTTTGTGGGGGTCGAGTGGAAAAAGGGACGGTAAATTATTTTTTCCATTTCGTTATTGGAAATATTTATTTTAATATTTTTTCCTTTGAACCAAATTATTTTATTTGGTTAAGTTACCATAAATAATAAAATAAATATATTTTTAATATAAAAAGATATATAAATATATTTAATATACATATATTCTTTCCCAGACGCATACATTTTTGAAAATTATTTATAAATAAATTTACATCCCAAAAAATGAGGAGAAAAGTGCAAATAAAATAATAAAATGCACAGGGTTTAGACAAAAAGGTTATGTAGCAAATTAGTGAAAATAAAATCATAAACCGTTCCTTAAATGGTGAAAAACTAATTATTATCACCATTTAAGGAAATATATTTAATATTTAGAATTATATTACTTAGCGAACCCGAAGGCTCGATGCCGATACTCTCAATCTCTGCTTAAAAACCTCTATCCACGGATCACTACGCAAATCCAAATCCTTCAGATCATTCTTAACGAAGTCTTCCCACCCTACGCCTCTACCCTTCAGACGCTTCCCAGTCAGCTTAGCGCTTAATAACATTTTTCTCTATTTATAAATAAATATATTTAAAAAAATCCTGTACCGCTACAGCCCATGAAGGGTACTATTTATTGGACAACGGTTGTACAGGTAGGTGATTTGTCCTAGATTACGCTCAACCGCCAGGTTTTCCCCCAATTAAAAGTACCCTCTTTATAGAGGCTAGTTGACTTGCAGGAGGGTCTCCAGATCCCACTGGATCCATCCCTGGCTGTAAATATATTAAATAAATTATCGGCCACAACAGCCGGATTTGAACCCGGAACCTTCGGCACGGTAACTAAGTGCTCTACCACTGAGTTAACCCTCTTCTTCTATAAACTAATTATTATTCAAGAAAACCATAAAACTACAAATATTTCGTTTTGCTATGTCTTTTTTTTACTTTAAATTATAAAACGATGACCTCGTGATCTTCTACGTTGGAATTATTGAAATTGATCACGAGGTCATCGTTTTATAATTAAAAAAAAAAAAAAAACAATATTTATTGACAGAAACTATACAAATGCCATTGGGCACATATTTTTTGAAAACTTCCATTAATAGATGACGCAAAAATCGTTGAAATTATGAGAAAAAACTAGTAATTCAAAAGTTTGAGCTGTAAAAACCTATGTATCATTACACAAGCCACATCTGTTTCTCTATAGATTTTAGGAAAAGATAATTATCCTTAAGTTCACAAGATTTTAATTTTTTTTTTTAAATTATAAAACGATGACCTCGTGATCTTCTATTTTGAAATTGATAGTCGAATACTGCCAGTATTTATTTTCTCCAATTATCTTTATCTCATGGCATTATTTATCATTCCTTCTATTTACTTAATGTATTATTATTATTATTATTATTATTATACAATGTAAATTTAAATAAATAAATAAAAAACAAATATAATATAATGTTTGTCAACGGGTATTCGGATTTTCAAAATTTGGAAAAAAAAAATATGTTTAAACATTTATAGGTGTAAGAGCTTTCATCATATTAAATTGATCTATATCTGTAAATAAGTTCATTTTGAACGACTTTTAATTAAAAGGCCAGTAATTTTCCTGGAACAAATTTAGATGAGCTTAGTTTGTTTATTTATTTAAACAACCTCCCTTGGCTTGCGGGAACACGGATTTCTACAATATTAATTTAAACAAAATAACCAGGAGAGCATATATTGTGATTCATTTGAAACACTTTTAACAATATCGGACAATTAAATATTTACAATAATTAATATCATATTTCCCACGGTTTTACTTTAAATCGACTGTTTGGTAAATATTCTTATTTTAATATTATTTTTTAGTTTAGTTTTTATCAAAGCGTTTTAACCTGTTATTTATTATTGTATAATTAAAATGTTTGTGATCTTGAGATCTTTACCAAGATCGCTCCATACCAAGTGTAATAGCTTTGCACCGATGTAGCAGCGTGATAGACTTGGCTGAGAGGGCGGATAGAACCGGGGGTGAGAAGCCTATATACAATAAATAAACCACTCGTAGCAGTAAATCCCGGTAATGGCTACTGATCTAGGGATTTAGTTTAACCAGCTCAACTCAGCTGTCCGGGCTGCGGTTAAAGTGGTCCAATAATACAATTGTTGAATCCGAGCACAAATTCTATGTTTTTATGCTATTCAAGACTAAGATAATACTGTTTAGTTTAAACCCGGGAATGAAAGAGTATTGCAAACCTACGAGGCAGAAAAATATTGAAGAAAGCAATCTATAAATATATTATGACAGTGTTAAGATAAGAATATCACAAAGCGTTACATTCCTCCCTAACACATAAGCAATAGTAACACCGACATAAGACGCAGCTATTACCAAGGTCTCGGATCTCTAGTATCCTCTTAAGCTACATAATTAGCCCCGATTATCTTGTTTCACCATTTTCCTTAATACCTACAATATGTCAATTAATTTTCTTAATTCTCCAAAAAGACATGAAGCTAAAAGAGTATAAACAAAAAAAGGGTTGTTCCAACAGTTAGGAAATTTCATATTGATTCCCACAACAATTGAAAAAAAAATTTAATATTTAAAAAAAATAACAATAAATATTTATTGACAGAAACTATACAAATGTCATTTGGCACATATTTTTCGGAAACTCCCCTAAGAGACCACACAAAAATCGTTGAAATTATGAGAAAAAACTGTGTTAATTCAAAAAGTTGAGCTGTAAAAACCTATGTATCCTTACACAAGCCATGACACATCTGTTTCTCTGTAGATTTTAGGTAGATATAATTATCCTTAAGTTCGCAAGATTTAATTATATCCAATTTTTTTGAGGAAATTTTCTGTATATATTTTTTAAACTTAAATAAGTCATGATTATTTGGGAGTCTTCGAATCGATGGTGCTTCAATTCCTTATTGAGAACATTAATCACACATTAACACCTATCTTGTAGGTAGGATATCACCTCTCAGGGTTTCTTTCATTTAAGATATTATCATGGGAGGATGGGTGAAGATGCTTCAACTCATCAAAAGTCGTCAATTTTCATTCAAACTTCCACTTTTTAAAGTTTTTGAAATATTATTGTCCAATAATCAGCATCATATTCCTAACTGTACTCTTTGCCAAGATAGAACTACCTCTAATTTGCCTAGGCCTCCTGCTCGGACAATATGGTCTCATTACAAAAAGTATAAGAGTAAATGGCAGATATTTTTCTCGATAAACTCAATTGCTAACATGGAATAAACAACTTAGCAGATAGCCAAGCAGCAAGTTAAACCATTCTCACTGTAATTGACCAAGAAATTTAAAAAATAACACTGGTAAACAAAATTTAACTTTTTGTGTGCCTTTCAATTGAATAATATATTTTTATACTGCTTTGAGGTTACTGAATATGAAAACACGAATATATTTTTTTAATAAGCTCTTATTTTGAAAATATACCTAATATACAAAATTTGACTAATAGTAACATGTTAAAGTACTAAACAATTTATTAAAAACTGTATATATTTATTTATTATTATTTTTTAGTTTTTACATAAAATTGGGAATTTTGAAATATTAACAAAATATTTAAATCTGTTTAATTAAGAGTTCCAGAAGTAGTCCGCTAACATTGACGCATTCCATCGACCCTGGTATCTCTTTTCCAGTGTCGAGATCTCTTAGTGGAGTCGTTCACCATGCTCGTCACTTACATCACAGCAGTTAAAAGGAAAAAAAGTCAAGACGAGAGTGAAGAAAATGAATTTTTAGGGACAAATAGCTACCCAGCGTTAGACGCAACAAACAAATAATAAATAATAAAAATCCCTAAATATTTGGAATTATCATCATTAATGTGATAAATTTATCGCGCTACCCGCTATTATATTAAATGTAATGGTTTAAAAATAATGAATAATAAGAGCTAACTATGAATTTTAACTTGTATATTTATCTTCAGCTTGTGAAATACTATCAATATAGTACATTTCCATGTAAAAGGCTAATTTGATGTAGACCGGTAGAGTTATTCCTAAAGCCTTGTGTTCTTCATTAATGCCTATTTAATTTTTTAATGCAATAAATAGCGTTTCTCGGACAAATTAAGCAAAGAGGTTATGCATCAGGCGTTGATAAAAAACTTGACTGGCTTACCGGATTCCATCGGAACCCTTAACAAATAATTTTTAATTATTGGTCTCGAGTTACATAAGTGCATAACATTCCAAGCAAACGAAAATGAATATAAGAAATAGAGCGAAAATAAAAATAGAATCGATTAAATTTTATTTCATTGAGCTGTTTGCAATTAAGACAAAAGATACGAAGAGGGAAAATATAAGAGGATTAAAGGATGGTTTAGGGGAGATGTGATTAGGCTCGGCTAGCTCCTTCAAAGGATTTCACCCTTTTGGTGAAAAATTGAAAATAAATAAAAGAAAAATTAGCGGTAAAATGCAAACCGATAGAAACAACTCGAGTCGGAAAATTGGACCCTAGTCTTCTCCTAATTAAGGGTCTCTTCCCTCGGCCTCTTCCAATAATGGCTTTCTTTTTTCAGGCTTATTATTAATTAACTTATAACAAAAAAAAAATCATGGAACCTTATTTATGAAAAAAATTATTATTATTCGACAGTTTTTTCTGTTATCTCAAGATGTTTTTTGCAATGTATTTTTATCTCTTTTCTTAGTATCTATACCCCATAAAAAAGAATCGAGAAAATATAACTATTATATTATAAATATTGTTTTAAATTCTTGCTCTCTTCATCTTCGTAAATTCGAATTCCGATCTGATGACGTTAATCAGCTGTGTTGTTGAGCTACAATTTATCTATAGTTACTTTAATATTTGATGTAAAAGCTGGAGGTTGTTCGCTCTGATAGGTGTTAGGAGTCATCAGAAAGGTTAGTGGCCTAACAATTAATGTTTATCAATGGAATAGAGCCAAAAACTCAAAAAGAAACACTATTAGTTATTATAATGCAATTGGGAAAAACCACAATGCAAAGCCTTATGTTTCAAATCCAGTAATACACTGACTTACCGGTCGACGTTTCGCCTATTCAGACATTATCAAGACACAATAACAAAAAAAAGGGTTATCTGTATCACATCTCGAAGAAAAAGGTGCAATACATCCCAACGATCAACAGCCCAAACAGGCTCCAAACATGAGATAGCACCCCACCACCAAGACGTTCAACATACAACTGACTCTCAGTTAGAGCCTGTTTCGGCAGTTGATCGTTGGGATATATTACACCTTTTTCTTCGAGATATGATTCACATAACCCTTTTTTTTTGTTTTTGTGTCTTGATAATGCCTGAACATGCGAAACGTCGACCGGTAAGTGGGTGTATTACTGGATTTAAAACATAAGGCTTTGCATTGTGGTTTTTCCCAATTGCATTATAATTAATGTTTATCTAATATAAATATAGGTTTATTATATAAATAGGTTTTTTTATTGTAAATTATAATTCTTTTCACAGTTTATTAATAATAATCATAGATTTTACTCTGTCACTTTCCTTTTAAACTGAATTCTCTCCCTACCATCTATTAATAACCTCTCTTAAACATCCATATAAAAACGTTTTCAAGACTCTCACGCGAAATATATTTGGATCTACTTCAATATTATAAAAATAGTACGAGAATAAGTATATGAGGGAAAAATGACACGAAAATAGAAGGCTGGAATATAATGCTGGAGTATTCCTGGAAAAATATCATGACAATGCCAGTAAATGATCCGATTTAAGGGTACCTAGACGTTATAACTCTAGTCCATTATTCAATTAACATAAATTGCATTCATAATTTAGTTTACACACTTTAAACTATTGTTTTAGCAATCATCTATTTGTCATTAGAAGATTGTTATGTAGTTCATTATAATTACAATGATATGTAATAGAGTAGAGGGAAATAATTACAAAATAAAGTTAGAAAAATTTAACTTACCAAAAACAATGGAATAGAAATAAAGTCCCTTTCAATAAAGTTCCCTTTGTTTTTAGAAATTAGCAATGAAATGTAAACTGTAATATTATATTCTTACAATTGAACATGTGTTAGATATCTAAACTTAAATTACATAACTTAACATAATCATTAAATTATGAATATAATTTATGCTAATTAAACATGTGTTATATATCAATAATAAATTATGAACATAAAAAAAAACAACTATAATTTTCAAATGAGATTTCATACAAGAAACATTGACAATTTTGTTTTATTTAATTTTTCATACAAAATAAATTGATTTAAGAAAAATGATTATGAACTATAAAACCACCGCATAATTTTACATTTACCTCTTTTTATAAGTCATCGAATTCCTCCCGTATCCAATTCTTAATACCCAAAATCCATAAAATCATAAATGGTGTTAATTTTTTTACGAATAAAGTCATACATAATGACCCATTTGTTGCTGGTTTCGCCCGAACACGATTTCCTTTCACGGCAAACTTTATTCTCACTGAAATCCATTAGTATCAAACATAGCTCCTCTTTAATTCCTGATAATCCTTCGAGGCAACCGAAAAAAGATGGCCTTTTGGCCTTTCAAGTTGAATTTGTTATTCGAGTATTGGCAGTGGGTAGTTTCTCTACTTGTCCTTTTATAATTATAATACGGTTATCAATTTAAAAAAAAATTGTATTTATATTATTAATTATAGGTGAAATGTTTAACAAGAATTCTTAAAGTAGGATAATATTATACTGTGAGAAGGAGACTCTTATAGATATAATATAAAAGTCAATAGTTGCTTTTAGGAGCTAGAAGACTTCCTCAATCCTCTCTTAAAGACCTCTCTACTCTCCTTTTCCCCTTAGATATCGAAAATAGAATCAAGACAGGAAATCGAACTAAAGTGCAGTCAGACGTCTCCTCATTATTAATAAGTAATACACCTAAAGAGTCCAGGAATAAATAATATATTTTAACTTTCTTTTACTTAAACTTTAGTAAACCAATGCTATGAAAATTGTCTATAAAAGTTCAAAGTAATAATTAACTTTAAATAATGGCTAACAGCTCAGAAAGTCATCACTTAACGCTTTAAATAATCATGCCAGTGGTAGCAAGTTGGGATTTCTTAAAGGGAGAGAAAAATCTTAGGTTATGCCATCCTTTGGAGGTCCCGAGTCGGTGCGGTGTCATATGCTGGTTAAAGATCCCTATCTTAATTTTACTATATAGGGTTTGAATGTGTACATTTTTTTAAATTTTATTTTATTTTTTTTATCTAGACAGTATTATTATCATTTTTGCATTTATTTCCTTTTATTACCGCATGTATATATTTTATTACATTCACTTATTTTTTTTTGTTTATACCATTTTTGTTTTGTTATGGAATGGTTGTAGCTACATAGCACCATTACTTATTGGCCACAATTAGCAGATTGTAATGTTTTTAAATAAAGTGTTTAAAAAAAAATGTTTTTACTAAGATAGGCGATATTTGGCAATCCTACTGTAGCTTCGTCCGATTAACCATTACAGTACAAAGAGACGTTAAATAAATAAACAAACAAACCATCATAAGCACAATCAAATTATTAAACAAAATGCAAATTTTATTATTTGAATATGGAATAATCATTGAATGAATTTGATGAAAATTTTAAACAACAGACAAAATTCTCTTAAAAAAGCCTTTGGGTACATTGTTTATTTATTTACTTTTTATTTTACAATTTATTTACCTCACTTCCTCGGACTCGTTTAAAGTAAAAGATTTTTTTAACATTTAAATTAGAAAAACAAATTAATAATTTAGGTTTCATCGGGCGTTTTAAAAAAAAAAGATTGCTGTTCTATGCTACTGAGCTGCATTCGAAAGCGATTTTTTTCCAGAAAAAATTTGATGATGAAATAAAAGTACTAAAATTTTAACGAATTAGATTTAAAATATGAATTTTATTTGGTTAAAATTTTTCATTTTCTCTTAGAATTAAATAAAAATTTATTTCGTAGACAATACTTCAAAATATAACTAGGCACTGCGTTATACCACTAGCACCGTTATTACTATTTACTAACAGGAGTAAATTATATAGGAATGTAATCAGCAGAATGAGGATACAATGCACCATCGATTATTCCTTTATCTTAAAATCATTAATAGCTTGTATCTAAAGGATTTTACTTACAAATTATAAAATAGTTCCTTTTTTAAAATTATATTTGTCAAGTTACAATATGAACTTCCGTTTGATATTGTGAGTTTTTCACTCTATCTTCTGATAAAGAATCAAATAATGGTAATGAACATTTTTTATTTTCGTTCTAAAATGAAGTATTATTGCGTTAAATTGGAAACGATTTTTAAGTATTTAAAATTAACAATACGAACATGAAACGGACAAAAAAAAAAACTATACATAACAGTGAAACAGTGAAAATATTCCCTGAAAACTTAACTCACAACAAAAACACAAAATCAATAGTACACAGAGAAATTGATCTCTAGCACATTCTTATGTAGCCTCCACTTATATCCGATCACACGGCTAACCAAATGTCTACTTACCTTTGACACACGCCCATACATACTCATGTTATATTGTTACATAATCGCAATATGTGATTTTTTTCCTTTATGCGGATATTTTTCTTCTGAGAAAAATATTTAATTAAATCATGTAAAATAATACCCTCCGAGGGTGTACTTTCCGCAAAAAGGACAAAAACGAAATAAAGTTAATAATGTGAACGAAAATGGCAGAAACGAAACAATATTCTTATAATTGGAACCTTCGTTACGACATTACTGGGAAACCTAACGAGGAAATGTATTGTGTAATGAAACAAGGTATAAAGCTCAGATCTAAGGCCCTTCTCGCTAAAAAGAAAATACCTGGTAGTAAATTGGCTTTGCAAACTTAATAATCAACTAGGTATCTCATGAAATTACGTGCCAACCCTAGGGATTTATATTTAATTAATTTGATAGCAAAGTAATTATTAAATATGCAATATGTAAAATGACACGAAGATACAAGGGCACAAGGACACATAAGTGGCTATTCCATATAATAATGAATTCTGGTAATTCCTCGCCTAAATAATAACAATTAAAACTCTTTATCACGTACATAATATCTCCGGGGATAGAATTTCGAACAATCTTATATTAAAAGTCATAAGATGCAGGGCTTGAAACTTGTTCAATACGCGCAATTAACTTACAATATATTGTCATCTTTATTTTCCTAAGCTACTTATCCACGAACAACACATTATTAGTCCCATAAAAACTCAAATACGAATTTCTCCAAGTTTATTCTTTCAGATATATATGTTCGTTATGTATGCAAGACATTGTGCGTTGTGTTGAAAATAAATTTATAATCTGACGGTAAAAACATTTTTATTAAATTATTATTTTTCAATAAGAAAGAAATATATGCATGAGAGGAACATTGATTTATAGGGAGATTGAAAAAGCTACGAGGAAAGAATATCTCATAGAGAAAACAGCTCTAAGATTGAAAGCAAAAAGTTTTGCCAGCAGCTTGACAAAGTTCTTTTCTCTCAAGTGAAGCAAACTTAGAACTCAAAGCCCCCACCACTCTTCATACCACTACAGAGCTTACGAAGATACTTTTATAAATATATAATAACAACAAAACACATATTTTCCCCCTTCTTCAAAATAAAAAATATGCAAATCACAAGACCATGTTTGCAAAATTAATAATTCACAATAATATTGAGCAATAATAATTAGAATGCAAGTGTATATCTCTATAAAAACAAATCATTAAGTCTATAAAATATTGAAAATAATTAGTACAAAGCACGATCATAATACTGTCATGAATATGATGTGATTGACTGGTGAGCTGTATCCGTGTACTTTAGAGGCTTAAGGTTTTTTCAAATGATTCAATATAATTTCACTATAGTACTATTAAAAGGTGTTTTATAATTCATAAGAGTTCTAAAAACTATTTTTACAAATATCGATTGTAAAACTTCTGATTTTATTGATAATTTTTTAGTGAAGCTAGTCGTACCTTGAAAAAACAAACATATTTTATATATCAATGGACCATAAAGCCAGAGATATATGAATACATTTAAAACAAACCTAATCCCAATGCTTGATGTTAGAATGAGAGTTTACGATGCTTACATATTTTTTAAAATTATCTCTCAATTGAAATTAATATTTAGAAAACTACAAATTGAAACTTTTATCAAAGGAAATAAAATACTCGTGTTTGATTTTTTTTTAATCCGAATGTAATCATTAATATTATTGAAGATCTTTCGAATATTCTAACTAAAAATCTATGAAACAAATAAAAATTTACAACTAAATATATAAAAATAATGTTTGTAAGTTTAAATTGATAAAGTCCGTAAAAAACATTTTGGAGAACTGAAACCTATCCTGATATCGGACTAGAAAAAATGTTTCTAGTTATAAAGGGTTTGCAGCATGGACCTCTAGTTTGATGACGAAAAATCGATCGAAAGTGAAGAAAGCTAATTTTTTCGTTGAAAAATGGCTTTCAAAAACTGTAAATATAAAAACGTCTTCTTCAGCTGCGAAGGAACCACAAAAAAATATTATCAAAAAGGGTAACAAAAACTTGAGTAAGCAATGAAATTTCGAAAGCTGAATTTTTCAATGTACATTAGTTATGGATGGTATGATATTATCCCATGTGTTCTCAAACGGACTACATTATTTAAAAATGTTTCTTCAACCTTGAGTTTTCACCTTTATTTAAACATAGGCATAACAGCATATGACAACAAACAATTGTTTCATGAAAAAAATAAATATAATAAACTGAAACTCAAGATTATCACGGCATTTATTTGAGTCTATAGATTTTGGAGGAGTGGAGTAGTGGCTCAGTGGTAGAGCACAGCCATCCCGGAAATCCTGGTTCAAATCCAGCTGCAACCAAGGCTTATTTAGTCTGTTTGCAGTGGGAGATGGATCATATGGGATCTAGGACCCTCCTGGGGCTCATCCATCCTCTATGAAATGCTATAAAAGTAGGGTACGTGACCCAAAATAAGGGGGAAAATCTGGCGGTTGAGCGTGATCTGGGAAAAGTCACTTTCTTGTAGAACTGTTTTCCATGAAACAGTACAGTTTCTGCCATGTACTGAACGGGTAGTAGTGGTACATGTTTTTCTATAGATTTTGAAACAAAAATCTCTATCACACTCTCACTCTCCCCCCCCCTCTCTCTCCACTCTCTCACTCTCTCTCTCTCTCTCTCTCTCTCTCTCTCTCTCTCTCTCTCTCGTCTGTCTCTCCCTCTCACTAACTCTCTCTCTCTCTCTCTCCCTCCCCCTCTCTGCCTGCAGAATTACAGTGCAGTGAATTGGAATTTGACGAGAGCAATAGTAACAATATCAATTGATTGCTCAAAGGCAGTTGATGCTGAATGCCTTGCTCTAATCTAGCAGCAATTGACCAACCACGAATTTCCTGAGTAGACACTTAATTTTACCTATTTAGTACTCAACCAAAATTCGAGTATTTTTTGTATCCTTCAACCTTCAAAGTTATGAGCTATAATATAATGTCATATATTTATATAATAAAATATAAAACAAAGAATATTTTCCAGTTTAATCACAATACCTGGACTTCACATAGCCTAAGCAACAGTCATTAAAAAGGCCAAATATTACGGTTATTATTACGGCTTGCAAGATATTTACAAATTATATAGATATTTATCGGAATAAGTCATTTGATTCTAACAGAAAAATTATTATAAAGCAATATATTACTCAGTGAATTGAAAAAACAACACAGCACAAAACGATGGACCGAAAAAGATTTCTATGACTCTCAATGAAATTATGTAAAAACAATTTATCAGTGTTAAATTTGAAGCTCAAATAAGAAGAAAATGAGAAAAATGTGTATTTATATAAGTCCGTTTTAAATATGTTTTTAAATTTGATAAATTTTGATAGTTTTCATGAAAAAAATGTAAATTTTTTTGTAGTTAAAATTCAATTGGCCAATCATTAAAATATTGAAAAATATTATTTCAGCAAATCTCGATATTTGTCCGTTGTAGCTCTGCAAAAAGTTCATAGAACGTGTATGTAATAATTTCATAGGTAATTTATAAGACTATTATACTGTTTAGTTATACTACAATTAACACATGAATTTAATAATTTAAAAATGCTTCTATTTAGGTAAAAAGGTCTAAATGATTCATCATTAAAATCAAAAGGTTAAGTCTTATGGGTTGCTATCTTATGATTAATTAATATTATTATGAATATTAATTATGGCGCCGTCTTATGATAGGTTATGTTACACCCGCACGACTGGACAGTATTGCGGAACAGTGTTGACTAGCGCCTTACGATTAGTTTCTATAATCTATGTCATTTCAGAAATCGCTTCGATGTCATCATTTTTAATGCATATCGTACATGAAATAGATTATATAAGGATCGTTATTGAAAATAGGAAAATAAAATGATACCACGTTAAAAAAGTATCCCAATGGGCAGGAAACATTTAACTATTATCCTTGAAAGAATGAAAGTATTAGTAACAAAATAATTTAGTAAGTTTGTTTGTTTGTTTGTTCGTTTAACGTCACTTTATGCTGCTAATCGGACAATGCTATATTGCAAGCGCTAAATTTTGCCTATTCATGTTTAATTATGATAGGAATTTATGGAAATTCGGCATAGCCAAGTATTTTTTACTCCCTTTAAAAAATCCTAGGGTCACCTACCGGGCTACAAACCTGCGATCTTGGGCTTAACAGTTTTTTTTTTTTTTTAGTAATCTACTTGGACCACTTTGTCAATCCAATTACCTCTGTAAGGTAACTTTGAGGACATCCAAAATCTGTATTTATAATTGTCCTGCATTAGATATTCGAAAAAAAATCTAAGTTGATGACAAGCATTTATGCAAGTACTAAATAATTTACTTTAATAATTTAATGTACTAAATAATTTAATTAGATTGCATGGGAAATGATATGAAGTTGCTGGGTATTTTAAACATTATGGACATAGACTAAAAAGAAAAAAGTTGCTGCCAGAAGTCGGTGAGGAGAGTAAATAACAGATTCTGACTGGCAGGAAGCCAAATAGGACTTGACACTAAGCCCGGTCCACCTGCGGACTTAATTTTGACTGAAAGCAGCCTCAATTCGTCAGGCAACATGGAAGGGATTTAAGGCAGCAACTTGGGGAAATACAATTATTTAAATATAAATTGAGTTTTAAAAAAGTCGATTTACAGATCACCAAGAACTTAAAAAGCTTTTAAAGTAATAAGTCGACAAGAAATACGTACTAACATACGAACATATATATATATATATATATATATATATATATATATATATATATATAATACAATAATATATATACATACAATATGTAATGTTTTTTAGGAACAGCAGTTTTATTTGATAGTTGAATCATATTAAATGTATTTCTATTATTATTAAGAATTAATTATACATGCATAACACGAGCTTAGACCTTGAACATTCGAATTTTGGTTTACAGCGCGATTTTCATACTTCTCCATAGTTATCATTTCTTTTATATTCCGTTTGAAACTATTTTTCTATTGGTGTATTATTTTAGGTTTATCTGATTTAAATGTATGTAAGTTGTCATTTAAGAAAAAAAAACAATGAAATGTGTAGTGATGTGTGTAGATGTGTTGGATTTGGTTTAATTGGTTTTTTTTATTGATGAGTATGCTGTGTGTAATGGAAATCCAATGTAGTTGGACAGCACTGCTGAAAAAATAAAGCATTTCTCTCAACAACTATATTTGTGTTGGTGCACGCTACGTTTTAGTATAGTTCCGATGCTCCGAAATAGGATTTACTGCATTTATCTTCACTCCGCATTTCGAATACGACATTTGATTTTAGCTCGATTTCATATATTCACTATAAGCTCATTTTTCACAGTTACGGCAAGAGTGTGAGACCAGCATAGTCTCGAAACGTCGCCAGAAAGAGATTTGAAAACTGACTGAATCTCGAGAACCTTAAGTATAAATAATTTATAACAGCATTAACCGATATATATATATATATATATATATATATATATATATATATATATATATATATATATATGCAGATATGACGTTATCAAGCCAAAGTGAGAACTTTGTATTTTAGCCTCTTTCTTCTTTTTTTTCTGAGTCTACTAGCGATTGCATTAAATACACTTTAGAACCTTTACGATAAGAAAGAGAAGACCATCTATTTAGAGCAGATACTTTTCATTGTATGTGTAAAAATAGTTCAGAATTAAATTAGGTTTTAGGTGCCAGAAGTTCCACTATAATGGATACTGAGGATCCGTTCTGAACGTGTGGCGGGGTTATGCCGTCAAATAAAGCATCATTTACGGGTTATAGTTTGAGCTGTGCCTTGGATATTATATACCGCAATATATATTTTTATATATATATATTTTTTAATTTAGAAGATACTGCGGTATAAACATTTGCCTTTCAAATCACCGCACGTCTCGCAAAGCCAGCTTGAATCAAGAGCTGCTTCGATTTGGCTTCCGTTGACTGTCGAATTGAATCCATCTTGAAGGAGCCTTTTGAACAATCATGAAGGCGAGGCAGATCTTCCCTTCCTTCCATTTAGGCCCGGCTCAAATCCTCCGGAGTTTGTTTGATATGCTAAAGAGTCCCACTTCTTTGATCTGCCCTTACACGTGTGTTGGATTCTTCATCGCTCAGCCCGTGTCGATAAGAGAAATATATTGATGAAGGGGCATGCTAATGAGATAATAAGATGAAACTTTAGTGTTAGTCTTAATTACCCGATGCATTAATTGCATATATTATTCACTGGTTTTTGTAATGCTGCACTGTTTTTATAAACACGATTGCCATTATCTTACTACTTATTTATGAATCATGACTAATTGTTACGTAAATAAACATTTAATTAAAAGCAACTTTTACTTATTCGTTTATATTTATTTCTTTTATGTATATTTTATATTGTCTACATTTGTTGCTAATTTATTCAAGCAAGTTTGTCAAAATTTTATACTTTTGTCTAAAATTGACATTTTTCATGGCTTAAGCAAGGTTCTGAACCTGAAATTTTGGCAGCATAAATTCGCTTTAAATCAATGAAAAATAAAGAGCAAAGTAAATTTTTGAAATTTAGGAGTTATCTTCTATCGATCCTGAACGCCTGGTATATAGAATATACACAAGAAATAAATCACACAAACAGAAAGCAAATTATTTTATAAAGCTAACTAACTTATCATAATTCCATGGCATTGGTATTTTTTATATATTATTATATATTTTGATCTTTATCTTACATATGAAACGTTAAGCGAAGGTGCAATACAATCTCATTTTTAATTTAAGGCGGTGTACTTCCTCCTTCGTGAGGAAAGTAAAATATAACTCCGCATTATTATTTAGTTAATCGCTCAACGAAGGCCGAATTTATTATATTTTTTATTGGTCCTGAATTACAGGACGTGGGCGCTATTACTGATTCAGGTGACAGCATTTTACTGTCGTTAAGTGAGAATTTTACTTCTGTTACTTTGCAGTTTTTTTTCATCTTCTGTGTTTTTATTCAAATGAGAGCTCTTCGTAACAACTGTTGTTCAGAAGCGTTAATTGGGGTAAATAATTTTTGTTTCAACAAAAACAAGGAAGTTTCAAAAGAAAATAATAATTTTTAACTAGAACTAGAATTGCTAGTAGCATAAATAGTTTTGTCATCTTCCATTTCAATAGTTTAAAATTATTTTGTATTATTCAACTTACTTCTAATCCTCACATCAATTTATATATATATATATATATATATATATATATATATATATATAACGAGATGAATTTTATGATTTTTTATTTGATCGTTATAGTTGCTTCAATAGATATCCTCGAAAAGGCAAAAGCCTTTGTTATAGCGACTACAATCGCTCCGAAGGCTATTGAGATGATTTAAAGTAACCCTATTTTGTTGAATTGACTACTCGGGGGCATACAATGCTTGAAAAGATGGACTATTGTTAAAGTACTGTTCAAATATTGACGTTAGTGGGATTTCTTTACTGATTAGGTGGGTGGGTGCGGAGGTGAGTCAACCTCTGTGAATTTTGCAACTATATTAACTCCAAGTTTTTGTTTATTTTTTTTTATTATAATTTATTTAGGGTAAGAGAAATAAAACCGTTTTCTAGTTGTTGTTTATTCATTAATTTTCACTCTTTAGAGACATTTCGACACTATGGTGTCATTCTCAATCTTTTCTTCTCCTGCATCTTTTAACTGGAAAGTCATACTTTTAAAAATTCTTAGGAGATCATTAGTCCTCCATGGTCAATAAATAATATTGCATTAAAAGACCAAATTTTGATCTTTGAACTATTAGATCCTTTTTCAGTTCTATGAATCATTTGACTTTAGTATAAAATAACAAAATATGTTCTAACAGCACATCAACAAAATAATACTATTTATTTATCTACTAGATTTCACGATTTCATGAACAGGAAACTCGCATTAGCCGTAGGAGAATGAGCTAAAGTAGACCGTATGTTATTGGAGGAAGACATGAGGTGGGGGATGAAGTTGTCCACTGGCCACTAATAAAGCAACACGACCGCCCGATATTGGCAGCTCTTAGCTCTCTCTCACTCTCTCCCTCTCCCCCTCTCTCTCTCTCTCTCTCTCTCTCTCTCTCTCTCTCTCACTCTCACTCTCACTCTCACTCTCTCTCTCTCTCTCTCTCTCTCTCTCTCTCTCTCTCTCTCTCTCTCTCTCTTTCTCCCCCTCCCTCCATCTCTCTCTCTCTCTCTCTCTCTCTCTCTCTCTCTCTCTCTCTGTCTCTCTCTCTCTCTCACACTCACACCAGTCCCTTAAAGAGGGGAAGTTCTTCCCAACAAGCCAATTATCACAGAATCTATTAAGACTTAAAAGTGATTTTCTATTTTTTTTTTAAAGAATCAGTTGTCAATAGACATTCATTTATAAATAGAACAAAGGATTAGCTTTACATTAGATTAGCTTTATAACATTATTTTCCTTCTGTTCATGTACATACAATATACATGTAATTTTTTTTGCAAGCCCTGTAGACAGTTGAAATATTTGGCCGCACGATGTGGTCATATTCCAGACACACATTACTAGTAGAGCATAGACGCTCTTGAAGAGATTGGTAAGCTTACCATAGTTCAATAATCACCTACAACAGTATCCTTACCACTACAACTGACAAGAAAATTCAAGACAGTGACTAATCGATCCAGGAATATGACTGTTCTTGGTCACAGCAGGAGCGCTATGAAAGAAGAACGTCCGTGTACTAAACCTCTGAACGACCATCGGCATCCTGGAAAATCACAACGGGATCCGAAAAAAAAACTACTCAATGGTATGACTCCTATGCCAGGTTTTTGTGTGTAGCTCAAGTAGGCTGAAGGGCCTCACATGCATGTAGTGGAGGGAAGAATATCATTTGTATATCTCGGGCTTCGTGGTTTTCACAAAAATGGCTACATCAGAGCTGGCACATTGTTTAGAGTACTGAGGTGCCATGCTGAAGATTCCGGGTCCTAAACTGGCTTTGGCAGATAAACTATTCAGCAAACACCCACGGATGGATCCATTGGGATCTACAGAACTTCCTTTGGCCCACCCAGCCTCTATAAACGAAAATTCGGACAAATTCCTTCCTTGCAGAGCTACTGACCTACAGTACAGTACAGCCTCTACCACGTATCAAACCCAATCAAACCATTCAAGGGTTGTAGTAGTTGTAGTTTTTTTATATATTACATTATTTATTTTTTGTAATTCTTCTCAAATAGTTTATCAATGTAAATACCCATTATAATTATTTACCATCCCTAATTTTTTATTATTAATAAAAATTATTTAATTACCTTAACAAGATAATAAGGATGGGCATAGGTAGCAGTTGCCATGAGTGAGTTCAAGTACGACAACGCCATCTGACCCTGTCGACTAAAATAACTCAATCCGCGTTAGCTTTATCAATATCCGTGACGCATAAAGGGGTGGGAGGGGGGTTAGGAGGGTTAAATTCAGTAACATCCCGTTAGTTGTTATTGTTATTGCACAATGGTCAGGATGCGTCGGTCAAATTAGTAATTCGAGTTTTAACAGATGAAATGGACGGTTATTATTTTCCTCGTTTGTCTCTACCATCTCTACTGCCACTATCACTATCAGAATCAGTAAAATTTTAAATTTTCATGTAGGAAAGTTCACCGCTGCTGCAGAAACTGCCTACAACATCGCTTATTTGGGCGTAGAACATCAAATACGCAAAAATCAGCATAATTGTTGTTCACATAATCTATACTTTGCAGAACTTTAACTAGAGCTTAATAAAAATAATATAAATGAAAAGTTAGCATGAAGTCGGGCAATGAGCGGTCTTTTGAAACATTAAAACATTAAAGTCTCCGACTATCATAATTGGTGTAGTAAGATCAGGTTCGTAATCGGATATAATTTTACCAATGTTTTTTGGAATATTTTAATAGCGATCATAACATAAAGAGTTCAAGTCCTGCTAACGCTGTGCCTGGATGGATGTACTTACACCCGAGTATGAAATTGGAGATGTCATCTGCCTTTACGTTTACTAGATGTACATCACCACCTTTACCATCACTAGATGTATACGATCTCTATATTTGGATTTGGCTTTTCGGAGCACTCCGGCCTGTATAATATATTTTTAGAGTAATATATACATTTTTTTACTCTAACACTTTATTATATCCACTGTCACTATTTTACACTAATGTTTTATTAAAAGCAATAGATTTTGACGACAGCTGACGATAGAAACTTAAACGAAAGTAGTAGCTTCTCCGAGTCAAAAGTTATACTGAATGGAAATCTAGATTATAGGACATCTAGATAGACTGAATGCAGAAAAATTACATCAAACTGGCGGTGATTTCCTCTTCTCTGCGCGCGATGTGTCACAGTCCTCAGTAATTCTTTGATCCTTTATCTTTTTAGGTCCAGTGGTATAATTTAATTTTTGATGGAGTTGATAGATAACTTATGTAGCTGGAACACCAAACTGCATCCCCCGATTTTGTTATCATTCGTTTTTTTGGATTGCCTCCCACTAATGAAGCAATTTTAAAGACGTATTCACGTCAAAGATTCCTAGCCAGAGCTAACTAAATCGTTATTTGGATTGTACGATGTATTTAACTGAATCCCCATCAACATGTTGGCTAAATTGATAAGTCTGCTGTAAAATTCCGGTTTTCAGCCGGTTAAGAGAAGCGAGCAGTTGAAACAAATTAAGACGGATGACAATAGAAGTTAAATATAGGCTTTGGAAGGGAGCTAACGCTTGAGATCCATGAGCAAGGAATAAGTTATCCTTCCCATTTCCACACATCATAATTTGAGGAGAGATAGCGACCGTAACGAGAATTATCCCGCTGAGAAATGTTCTCCCATTCCAGTAATTTCTACTGAATTCCATCACGCCCTCTGAAACTTTAGCAGTCTCAAACTTCAATGTAATAATGCGACCGAGATATGAGCCCGCCTCTATATTAACATATATATTGAATCGCGGTATTTATTTTTTCAGGGTAAACGCATCGAATAACTTTAAAATAAGTCGGTAGGACCTTAATTTATAGCGAAGGAAACGATAAAATTATGAAAAAAAATATCTGAAATAAACGATGAAGCATTCATACACATAAATTGACGATTAGGACTATAATTTTGAAAGAGAATAGTAGACGAGTAAGATTTTTAATGATAATTAGAATATAGGAAATCACTTCTAAGACCGTAAAATACGACATATGAGCTGTAATATTTTAAGTGGTAAAGTCCATTTTTCATGTGGATTTTGGATTTACATTTGAATTAATTTTAAAATATTGGCAAACGGTTTCTAACACTTAGCACTTGGCAAAAAGTAAGAAGTAATAATCATTAAAATTACGTGATGGAATAAATTATTTTTTTAGATCCAAATGTACTAATATCAATTTCAAAATGAAATTATAAAACCGAAAAAAAACAACAGCTCTAATGACACAAAATTTTAAAATTATTTGGGCTGAAGATTAAAAAAAGTTTGATATTACCTGTGACCTAGAGTACCCAGCAACAGTGATCATTAGTTATTCTATTACTAAATGTATTACACAAAATAGGAAGTGCATTACCATTTATCACTACGACAATTGCAAATAACTCTTACCGCTACTATGACAATTTACAAAGGTTATCTTTGGTATACTTATGAAGGCATCCCCTGCATGGTGATGTAACGCTATAGAACAAAATAGGAGAAGAATGACTCTGCTCTTAGGGATCAAGAAAGCATAAAGAATGCTTTCCCACAAGGGAATGCAAGTACCGACCTGGTACGAGGCCCGCTTGCAGGGTTGATATGAAGAGGCAGTGATCTGAGATGTCACTTGAGGAACTACGGTAGATTATCGGCGAGAAGGAAGTCACCGGTGAGGATACCGTAGAAGAATGTTGGTTTATCCAGATTAAGAGCAGGCCATCCAGAATCTGATAAGGCACTCAGGGTTCCGAAGTTATTTGATCAATGGAATCTTGGATTCCCTGTGATCAAACAACTTCGGAATAAATAACTTCCCTGTGAACAAATTGGATATTGACACCTGTGGAATCACTAAAGCTGCTCAACACGTCATTGCATATATTAAAAATACCTCGTTCATGAATGGAAGAACACGCGCCAGGCGGTCCAAAAATACAACGATCTCTCACTAAGTTGGCCTTCTCCCCGTTTGATGAAGGGAAGGAAATTCAGCTGTAATTCAAGGAGTTTGTATATGGGTGGAATGAGATGGACATCTAACACACATCGTCCCTTATTAAATTAACTATAAATAAAGCCCTAGGCATTAACATATGTTATATTAAATTCAAAGGAAATAAAAGTATAACTAAGACAAATAAAAAGAACTAATATGACTATCATCCTATCCAGGAAAATACAACAATGAAAAAATCTGAACTATATAAAATAATACAGATACAGCTGATAAAAATCTGTATATTTAATAAGTAAATTAGGGTTTATGATTAGGTATGATTAAATTCTGGAAGCAAAACTTCTTGTAATCTCTGATCTTTTGGGTATTTTGTTGTTTTTATAATTTTTGGCTTCCAAAACAATCTTTTATTTTCATAACAAACTCCATATCCACTCAAATCGACAATAAGGAGTTGACATGAGGGTTTTCTCTATGTACCATAATTGAGTACACCAATCTGAAGTATTTTCTAGTTCTTTTAAGTATTTTTGGCCCCCAAAAAGGCTTTTTTAATTCTTTCAAAAAGGCTTTTTTGATTCTTTAAAAAAGCCAATATTTATTTATACAAACATGTTTCTTATCTATCATAGTAATAATGGGGTGTATAAAAAAAATGACCGGTTTTTAACAAAATATTTGTATTATTATGCAAATGTTCGACAAAATACGACACACCATACTCCCTGGCAAGTTCGCGAGTAGTTGTAGACGGATTTGACTCATCAGCTTCCTTCAGAACCTCATCAATAACCATTAATGGTCGCCCAGAGCCCTCCTTCCTTTCCAAAGTCGTATCTCTACTGCTAAATTTTTCAAACCAACACCACGCAGTGCGCTGGTCAAGGACACCTTCCTTTTCATATTTAATAATTTCACGAGTTGCTTCAGCGGCTGTGAAATATTTTTTCCAGTAATGTGTTAAAATTACGAGAATTTCGTAGGACACTGTCATGTTTCTTCTTTGAAATAAATAACTTAACTGAGGTTTTTTTTTTAAAAGGTCTAGTGTTAGTAAACAAGCATAGAGAATCCTCTAAAGAGATTATTAAGTGTTCGTGAATAGTAAATAGCATTAAAATATTTACAGAGTTTTGAACTCTAGAATTTGATAAAACGGTCATTTCTTCTATACACCCCGTCATTTACTATAATTTTGGCAAGATATCTAATACGGTGTATACCTAAGTACACATTAGAACGCAAAAATTGAAGTATTTTTCTTTTAGCTAGTTTTGGCACCCAATCATATTTTTATTGTTTTCATTATAATATCAATATTCATTTAATCGGCTCGTTTCTAATTTATTTTTAATTAATAAGAAATTTCTCTAAGGAATTTAAAATCTCTATTTACCAAATACTATATATGTGCATAAACATATATCATATATATGTTATCTATAGTTAGTTGCAAAGCCTAACAATGAATACTATCGTAGCAACAGACTTCCCACTTATCTACGTACTGTCGAATATTATTCCCCAGGTATTTTATTCATCTAATTATTTATCATTGGGTGCTTCCTTAACTATTTTAATAACTTTCACAATCATCATTACATCGCTATTATTGCTACTATTCCCCTACCCAGGGATTTGACTCTGATATCAACAGCATCTCCGATCCACCGGATCCCCAATCAATTAATCATCCTCTTAAGTGCGCTAAGGACTTGTATACCCTTAGGATTTCCTTAGGTGGGTTTATCAGCGGAGCTGAGCGGAGCGACGTTGACAAGCTCTCAGGGTTAGCTGGATCAGAAAATTGACTGTTAATGAATCCGATTAGGGCGCCATCACACTAACGAAGCGCTACCAACCCATCTCCTGTGCTGCCAACACAACTCCTCCCTCTCATGTGCCTACTTCCGGGGCAACTATCTGTCTGAGGTTAGTTAGTGGGTCTTTGGTACTGGTAATGGTACGGGTAGTGAACTATGTACACACTCACGCATATGTACACATTCGGCATTACTGTGATTAGAAGGGGTTTATTTGCTTTTACATCGATTAGCCTAAATGAATTTAGACAGACACTAACGAAAGAACTTTGAAATGAAAGCGTTCACCTCTTACAATCCTATAATCACGTCCTATTTTTCCAAAGATATAAAAATAAATTATAGTTTGAAAAATGTTTTACAAAAAAAACTTCAAATACAGATCCGAAACTTGTGGTATTGCACAAGGAAGTGAATCGGCGAAGATCATACTCTATTGCCTAGTTTTCCTCTCTAATTAAGGCTTAGTAAGACCCAGTACGGTCTCCCTATCCCAGATTAGAGTTCATATGTTATAATAATAATAAGGCTTAGTGAACCCGAAGGCTAGAGGCCGGTTCCTCTGTTCTCTGTTTACGAACTTCCGCCCACGGACTAGTAACCAGACCCTAATCCACCAGATCACTCATAAAGTAATCCTCACAACTCGGTCCACCCCTCAGATGTTTACCAGACGGTACATCGCTTATTTATAAGAATTCGTTCATTACTGAGCTCAGCGACTTTATAAAGTCATGATCAATATTATTGAAGTGATAGCGATGCATGACAGGGCTCATGCACCGCAATCCTTCATTGTGTAATCTGAATTCTCCAATGATCTCATCTTTTGTTGCATTGAATGTTCTCAGCAACACCTTATTTTCGAATACCTTGAGTCGTTGTCCATGCCTCAGTATTAGGGGCCACGTCATAATTGTTATAAGAATAAATGATTTATTGATGTCACAAATGATCTCGAACTCCAGAACTAGAGACTATATATATATAGTTATGTCACTGACCCATCTCAGCTGCACCTATTCTCTTTCCCACGGGAGTCAGCACAAGTCAGCACTAAGATTCTCTTATAAGTAACTCCTTAGAAAATAAGCAATCAATTCTTGTCCTAGTTGTAGACTGTTACTATGTCGGTTTAAATAAAGTTTGCTTTTTAAAAAGTCTTATCAAGTGTTCATTTATTTAATTATATATATATACATATAATTTATTTTTTCTTTATGGTTCTTTTTTAATTATTTAAATATTTTTTTTTTTTTTTTTTTTTTTTTTAATTTTGAAGAGAAAATATTATGTCTTGGCCGGGATTCGAACCCGGGTCGCCCGCGTTTCTAGCGCGGTGCTCTAACCACTGAGCTACCAAGGAACTCATTCCAGCTAGACAAATCCTTTCTCTTCACTGATCCTATATCCCTGTGATCTCGCAATTTTTCGAGGTATACACGGGGAAGTATGTTCATTGAACATTACTTTAATCGGGATCTCGTTGACTTGCGTCAAATTTATATTCATAATTTATTTTTTCTTTATGGTTCTTTTTTAATTATTTAAATATTTTTTTTTTAATTTTGAAGAGAAAATATTATGTCTTGGCCGGGATTCGAACCCGGGTCGCCCGCGTTTCTAGCGCGGTGCTCTAACCACTGAGCTACCAAGGAACTCATTCCAGCTAGACAAATCCTTTCTCTTCACTGATCCTATATCCCTGTGATCTCGCAATTTTTCGAGGTATACACGGGGAAGTATGTTCATTGAACATTACTTTAATCGGGATCTCGTTGACTTGCGTCAAATATTTTCTCTTCAAAATTAAAAAAAAAATGTATATATATATATATATATATATATATATATATATATATATATATATATGTATATATATATATCTTTGAGTATCAAATAAAAGGCAGTATGCTAAAACTTTAATAGTGCTTTGAAATGCTATCAAGAAAGGTAGATGTTAGCAATTTTCTTTAGGTTTCTTTGGAATTACTTCGTGAGAAAAAGAGATTGACGTTCGACCCGTGAGAAACATCAGTCGTCATCGTATGTTTACATTCCCCATAATCGAAAAAAGTAACGTATTTGAATACATTATTTGCGATAACCTATACTGAACAAAAACAAGTACAAAGGATATAAAAAGGAAAAGGTTTAGAATAAGATAAGATGTATACGATAAGAATGTTTAAAGTGTTTAATAAATATTATTATTTTTTTTCCGATATTTTGCTTGGCTTAGCGAATCTAGCTTAGGTTCTGAAAACTTATCCGTAAAATTTTGGATAAATATTATTATTTATTTGTCAAATGTTAGTTATCCTATGTAGGTATATAATATTTTATTACTCACTTATCAAAGTACAATCGTTTTGAGTCGTTATATAGTATTTCGTCATTAATACTTGAAAAAAAAAGGACATAAGTAAGCTGATTTCGTTTTCATTTTAAAAGAAAGAATCTGTATCACCATATTATTCAAATTTTAATAAAGTAATACACAATAATTAAATTATATTCCTTAATTTACAATTATTTCAGAAATTAAGCAGTTTTTTTTTATACGCAAAGAATATTTTTTTTCATTAAAGCTATTCAATTTCATTAAAGTTTCCTTAATCTGGCCAATTTATTGTTTATAAATTGAATTAAATTTACTGCCTAATAAGAATAAATACAAATGTTTAAACATACAAAATACTTTTTATTTTCTTGAACCAAAGACGCGATAACTAGATTTTAAATAGTTGAGACAGACACACTCAACGCTCAAAAAATGAATACTTACCTCAAATTGAACGAAAATAATAAACGATTGATATACTTTATATTAATTATTTATCCATTTTAATAAATTAATCAATTACTAATCCCATAAATTTATACATCTTATTAACAATTTGGAAACTAAAGGAGGCCTTAAGCGTTTGTATTAACCTGATTAATTATATTCACAAACCTTTTCTGTTTTCTTTTATTTATTTTTTTAAACAAATTAAAAAACTGTTACTGGTGGTTATTTTTAACAGCTACAGTGTATATTGAATACAATTTTATAAACTAAAATTAAAGATGTTATGGATGTAAATTCATAGAATGATTTCGATATACAATAATGAGATGAACAATCAGTAGTACTTTAATTATAATAATGTTCGTTATAATTATACGTTATAAATGACTAATGATTCATTAATAATCTAGCCTATGGTTTAATGAAGAATAATATATTATAGAACGTGTTTTAAACAATTCCGTTATCGAAAAATAAAAAAAAATGTTTTTCTAAAGTAAAATTAAGTATTACTTGACTTATAAAAATTAAAGTTACTATTTAATTTCTAAGCCCTAAAACAAAATTTAATAAGTAATGTAACTAACTTACCGAAGTGGAAGTACACCGAAGGGTCTGTTGGAGCCAATTTCTTAGCCCTTATAAACCACTGCTCCGCTTCAGAAATTCTCGTTCGCTACAAAATAATAGTAATAACAATTATAACAATTTTAAGTTATAAAATACATAAATTATTAGTTTCAAAGACTAATAAATGTATTAACCATACAAAAAATGTATTTTTTGGTTCTGTAAATATGTACTATATATGTCAGAATATTTGAAAAACATTATTATATATTTTTTAACTTTGTAAGACGCCCTACAAAATAGAGGCTCGCAGTATCGTTATAAAAGCTCTGTGTCAGATATCCTAAGAAGTTTGTATCCTTTTTGGATAGCCCTTACGCTGTTCCCCGATGCGTCAGCATATCCATAAGGTATCTTTAGCCTTTCTATCCCAAGGCATTCTGCTGATGGCACAGGATTACTAAGCAGTAGGATCTATCTCATATCTCTATATCTCCTCTTTTTCTCATAAATATGTTCTCCTTCGATTTTACTTTTGACAAGACCAACATTTCTTGCTTCTATCTTTTTAAAAACACGAACGTATATTTTTTAAAAATAATATTATACATATGCACATTCATAAGTTACTGATGATAATAATTATTTTTAGAATATGGATAATATATTCTACAGCTGTATCAACCATAAACCACAAATATCAAAACATTGAAAAAATAATAAAAATTCCTTGTTTAATCAAATTTAATTTTAAACTAGAGATGCACAACTTAATTACACAAATATTAAATATTTGATTATAAAAGGTAACAATGACTTAGAGATACTTGTAAAAAATTAAAATACAAAAAAAAAGAAGAATGCAACAACAAAAGTATTTATATTGAAGATCTAACATTTTTATGATTCCAATTATTATTATCACATTGTCTAAAAGTTAAATTTACGACTGAAAATAAGAACCTAATATTTATTTATTAATACCCTCAGTATACAATTAACGAATTATTTTACGCCCAGATTTGAAATTTGAATATTTATAATGTTTTATGGTGCATTAAAATAATAAAAAAGGGGATCTACCTCTTTTTTGTATTTATTTAACTTGAATTTTGTTTATTGAAAGATTACGGCTGCGGGATTCTACCATCACGCGAAACCTAACGGTGTGGTGGGCTTTGCCTAAACGCACCAACTGAAGGGGCTACCGCTTCACAGCAGGAATGAACTATCCTCTACTATCGCCTATTATATATTATATTAATAATTTATATTTTATAATCTAAACGGCGAACATCTAATCTAAATGAATTCTGAAACCCAAACAATTAGTTAGAGTTAAGGAACGGATTTAATATGATCACAAATTAATGTTTAATTCTTTGAAAAAATAATTACGTAAAATGAATGATTAATTAAACTTTAAAAAATTGAGGTCATTATATCGTTTAATATTTTTTTCACTTTATTTAAGTACTTAAGGATACATTAATTTAATTTAGATGAGTAATATCAACTTTTATTATTGAAGTATATTAAAAAGCCTTAAGTTGATTTAAAAAAAAATAAAAGTGAAGAATTTAGTAAAATGCTTGAGAGGAAAAAAATAAAAGTAATGAAATGGGTCCCTATTTTCCCATTCATGAGATCCCCAAAAGGAAATTTACTGTATTCAGATACCGGAAACTTTATGTTGTGAGCCGGACACCGGCAGGGAATTATGGCTGAGATGCAGGTAAAGATAGTCGAGGGTTCTAGGATGAATGGTTCCATGCCCGCCCTTACTTATTCTTTTTGTTATCGCCGAAAATGGGCCTAACTGATCAGCGGCGAAAATGAGGGCGGATAGAGGAAGCCTATGATTATTTCAAGTTCGAGCATTGCCCTCATTCGAAAAACTAAATGAATCCTTTCTGAAGCAACGTTTTCACAGTTATTTTTGAAGAAATAACATGCTAGTATCAACTGGTGACCAAGACAACGATAAAACCCTGAAATAAAAATAATAGTAGGAAATCGTTTGTTTTAACAAGTATACATTGCAATTTACTAATCTTTGTTTATTAGACAGGTACTAATTAACCCAGTAATATTTAACCCCCGACTGTTGTTTAATTCTACTAATAACAACCCATTAAACTTATATAGCAGTAGACTTCCCAATTACATATCTACAAAAGTTCAACTTACCGTTACTAAGTATTTCGACATAGGTTATTTACTTTAAGTGACTTTATGCTACTATGGATAATCATGACGCCATAATGGATAAGCGATGCAACATTGGTAGTCTTATATCCTGACTATCTATGATTACTTTGATATGATTACTTCTCAATTTGGTATATTTCACTGGACTATATACTTTAAATATAATAAAGCATGAAAAAAACATATCCAGTCATTCTTATTCTTTTATTAATTCTTCTTACGTTTCGACATTTAGTCATTATCAATTGCTAAAATTTATGGTTTTCTGCATCAACCTATAATGCACATTACTATTAAATAATGGTATTGTTACTTCAATTTAAGATCACCAATACATTTTGGAAATTATTTTATAACCATGAATATACAGATTAACAGTTTATAATAATATCAAAATGGTTTATAATAGGAATGAACGAGCCAATGCTTTTTCTTTTCGAAATCTTTTAAAGATATTTCTCATAAAATGAAAAAAATCGGGACAAAGGGTGAGAGAGGGGCTTCCACAAAACCACTTCCGTCTAATAAAAGACAAAAACACTGCTAGGATTCATCCAAACGGCCTAACGTAAAAATAATGCGGTATAATAAGCAGCCTGAGAATCGGCCATACAAATCTGTCTCAGCTCCATCTACATCTAGGGCTGTATCGGTCAGCCTGCCCAATTTGTGATAGTAGAAAATTTACAGTGAAGCGTTTTTTTGAATATAAAAAGCATCAAATTGAAAGGAAGAATTTTATTATCGAATTTTATTGGAAATAAAATCAAATACAGAACCCGCTGATATATCTAAAAGCTACAAAGTTAACTCAAGAAATTTAAAATCAATCTTCGGTGATGACCCCAGCAGTCGAAGCGATATAAAACTAAATAAAAAAACATTAATAGGAATTATCAGTACTATTAATATGTCAAATTTGATATCCATTTTGTTTTTCCAATATTAAAATAGGAAGGCTCGATTTTGACATGAATCAGAAGGTGGATGGTAAGGACCATGTGTTGTGGTGTTCCCTTATTGAGCCGATATTGCCCCGAGCGCTTCGGCATCCAACCTCCCAATGCTCCTGGCACAGGTAAGTCTGCTCGGCATCATGTGCACAGCCCCTCTGAATCATGTCTGTATACGACTTTAATGAAACCGATAGAAAATAATTCGGATCATAAAACAGTCGAAGGTATTCGGAACACGAGCTTTTGGACCCATTCAGTATTACAATGGTCGATATTTAGTCGTTATTGGTGTGAATCTTTCGGTGTATGCTCTAATTATGGCTAAAGTAGCGAAACTAACTCCTAAGTAACAAACAAAATATACATGTAAATCCGTAAAATGAGTGAAAATTCAAAAAGAGGCATAAATTACATCAGAATACGTACCAAAAGACAAATCAGTTGTTTTTTTAAGTTTTCTGCTGTCTCTATATGACGAGTCTGTTAGTGTGAGATGTGCTACTAATGTGTGTAATGAATTTTAAAAATACTAATTAATTAAATTATTCGAATGAATGTTAATAAAACTCCTAAAAATTCATTATTCTTTTCCTTTCGTAGCTTTCTTCGCGCTCCTTTTATTACGCTTCAAAAAAATTACATTTAATTATATGAATTCTTTTATAAAAAAAATCTGTACCACATTATCACCAAAAAAAAAACCACAACCCGTGAATGAGTCTGGGGTTCAGTACATGGTAGAGACTTTATCTGCTTTTACTTGATTTTCTTTTGGCGTGTGACAATGTACGAATTGGCGAAACGTTGGCTTATATTTAACCGGCCTAGTGGCTAACTGGTTTCTTTCGGATTTTCTTCTATTCCATCCCATATGTGCAAATCAGTCAAGATAACTCGCCTAAGGTAGTTTTTGAATTTTTATCCGCATCGCAAACATCTTTCCCTAAAGTAGATATTTACTTTAGGTAATAAGGAAAATAATTTATAACGTTTTTTATTAAAGAAAGGAAATTCCTGAAAGGCCAGGAAGTAGACAAAAACGACGAAAAAGGAAAAAAAATAAATTAATATATTTAATTAATATTAATGAATTTTAAAAATACTAATTAATTAAATTATTCGAATGAATGTTAATAAAACTCCTGAAAATTCATTATTCTTTTCATTTCGTAGTTTTCTTCGCGCTCCTTTTATAAAGCTTCAAAAAAATTACATTTAATTATATGAATTCTTTTATTAAAAAAACCTGTACCACTACAACCCGTGAATGAGTCTGGGGTTCAGTACATGGTAGAGACTGTACTGTTTGATGGACAACGGTTCTTCAAGGAGGTGACGTCCTAAGTAACGCTCAACCGCCAGATTTCTTCCCCTTATTTTGGTTACCCTGCTTTTATAATACTCGTATTTCATAGAGGGTCTTAGATCCCATATGGTCCAGCTCCCGCAGCAAACAGACTAAATAGAAGCCTTGGCCTGCAGCGGGATTTGAACCAGGCAACTCAGTGCCCTACCACTGAGCCACTCCCCTCAATTATATGAATGGTTTAATAATATTGTATGATTCGGAGCTAGAGGCATAAGCTTGAAAAATCTTGGGTGAATAGTTTTATTTAATATTATGGATTTAAAAACATTGTTATGTATTGCCATGGGATATGTATATTGTCTAGTGAGTATATATGAGCCCCCAGATCCGGTCACCGAAATGTTAATAATTTATATTTATTTTTATAAGCAATAAAATGTATATTAAGGTTAATTTTGGCTAAATTATTAGTTGTCATCATTTTTTTTTTCTTTTAACAGAATTGACGCCCGGGAACGAGATTTCTCGTTTTCATTAGACATTTTTTGGTGACAGGGAACGAGAAATCTCGTTTTGGTGATGAGCTCCGAAATCATTATATGAAATTATATTGATATATGATAAAATCACCGGTCTCATAGTAAATTTCAACAAAACATTAGCGGGCGGCAATGTGTTAAGTGATTCTAAATTTTTTATCCTAAACTTAATATTCCGAAAACAATTTCTAGACTAAAGAAAATAATTATTTAACAAATATTACGACATTTAACGCTGATATGGCTGATTGGACGATGCGAATTTAGATGAAGTTAAAGATATAGATATCCCATAAATGATGCAGTTTTCGGCAGGAAATCTTTTCCTTTATTAACCTTTATGTTAGTATTAAGAAACATAGTATTCACTGCTTTAGTTTATATACTAATTATAATCAGTTTAGAAATTCACGTTTTCGAACTAATTTTTTTGCGTTTCTTACCAACATCAAAGCTCTCTTTTTCCTTAATTTTATTATAATTCGGATGTGCACGGTAAAGTATGTTAAATAAACTCCTCCGAATTCGTTAAATGTCTAAGAGAACAATTGGAGGTTTGTAGTGTAGCCGTGTTGACAAGAGTAATGACCCATCATTTTAGGTATGAACATAATTACTATGAATCTAATATAAACATAACTGATAATAATTAAACTCAAATTCAAATTGGTATGTCTGAAAAAGTCCTCTGAAATGAGGAATATGACCCGAAACATCGGACCTATATAATACTAATAACATAATTTTTCATTTTGACTTTTAAGATTCACTTATTTTATTAATTAGGTAATATTGCGTTATTATTTTGATTATATTATGTAGATAAGTTGGTTTATGTATTAGATATGTATTAGGCTGCGCTACTAGCAAATATATTGATTCACAGGTTACTCAAGCACGGAATATGCTCATCTACTAATTGCATTAATTATATATGTTATCAATAAGCAGCATATTATAAGCTAATACAAACTATTTTCGATAACAATAAGAATCAAAATCTTCATTTTATATACAGGATACAGGTACTAGCTTAATTAATTTTTTTTATAACACTTCATTATAGCGGTTTACAAACATAATGAATGTTACTTTGACATCTTAAACTTTTACTACATATTTGGTCTTACTAGTAGGATACAAAATAGCCTGCAATTTTTTTATCTTGTCATACATAGAGTTTGATTGAAAGAAAAATTCCTTCGATTACACTGTTATGATGATATACACTTAACTGTTATACAGAGAATAGATAGGAAATATACAACGGTTATACAGGGAATTCCTTGTCCGATGTCAACCTCAACCTCCAAGCCCCCCCCCCGACGAGCACCTTGTTTACAGAAGCTGGATCAGCTCCAGGAGGATATGTAGATCTCTCAGGGTCCATCCGTGGCTGTTAAAACATTAAATAATTTAAAGAATTCATCTGTCATAGCCAGATTTGAGTTACCCCATTCCGTTAGTTTTGTATCTGTTAATAATTTTTAAAATAATCAATGTGTAGAGAAAGTTATTGGTTCAGTTGGCGGAATTATAAATAAAAACACGTTCTGAAATTCTTTACAGAAAATAAAATCTTTAAATCACCTTCATAAAGTATAAAAGCCTCAAAAACATAAAATAATAAATGTATATATTTAAAAGAAAATCTGTTTTTGTAGATAATTTTAAATAACAAATAAAAAACCAAATAACTAAGTTCAGCATAACTTTGGGTTCGCCTTTTATTATTATTACTATTAATCAAAATACATATAATAATTGGGTAATAAATTATTAGTTACTATTGTAAATTAAATTAAACAGGAATTATAATATTGTGTTCTTTATAGGGGCGATGAGATTTGAATACATTCGTGAATACGAAAATTAAACCGTACTAATAATGTTGTTTTTTATTGCGGGTAAAAATAGTTTAAAGTAATCGTTATCATCCAGTAATGTTTTTATTATTCGATCTTGGATGAAAAATCTTAATTAAGTGGGTAAAAAGATTTGAATTAATTTATTTTCTTATAATATCAGTTTAAAAAAAAAAATTACAATACAGCAATTATCTGAGTGGAAACAAGGGTTTTGGCAAAAAGGGGTTACATCCATAGGTGAATTAAGAAAAGAATTAAGCTCATATAAAATACAATTTGTATATTTTAATAGTTTTTCATGATTTAATGTTAATAAAAGTGAAAAACCCTCCTCAGCCTAAGGAAAATGTTAAAAAGAAAAATGGGATAGAAAGAAGAATACTAAAAATAATTTACGGCCTAAAGAAGACACAGGATGACTTACTTAGGAAATATTATTATGAATATGTAAGGAAAAAGAAATAAATGATTTGGAAACTGACATAAGAGTAAGAAGAAGAGAAGGTTCTAAGCACGTATGGTGAGGATGCTCCAAAAGAGATAAAGTAGAGAAATCTTCTATAAAATGAGAGGATGCAAGAGTGCTGGGGGTACATCAAACGGATGAAGGAAGAAACTGAGAGACCGAAAATAACAGACCAATAATATTTCGATAGGGATGACCATGGGAAAATACTAAAAGAAATTAAGGTCTTTGTGGGAAAGAGAGATGCGTGTACCTAGGAAAGAAGGAAAAAACAATCGCAATGAATGAGGAAAAGGTGAAAAGAAAGAAGGGAGGAGGAAAGGAATGTGAAAATAATAATATTCGAGTGGGCCGTTCCGTGAAAAAATATACAAATATACTTCATCTTCTATAATGACACTACAACCCGCGGTGGGTCAAGGCCTCCTGCAACAGAGCCACCAGTCATCCCTATTCAGAGCAGCCGCCTTCCAAAAATATAGAAATATACAGATAACAAATCACATCTTTAAACTAAAAGTAAAAAAATATGGCTTTGATTGTTTAGATTCTGAGTAAATCAGACGATATGCAACAAGGGCGGTAATAAAAAATGTTGTAGTTATAATTTTTAGTATTCAGCTCAGTTTTTTATGTTTTTTTGTTTTATGTTCAAGCAATTAAAAACGTTTATAACGTTAATTAAATAAAAATTAAATTTATTAAATAACCTTTGCGTTATGCAATACATGTTTGAAAAAACTATCGTTAATGCTTAGTATAATACATAAAGTTTAAATTATTAAGATGATAGCATATGCATTGATTTTCTTGATACGTACAAATACATAGCGGATATGTATAGCCAATAAATTACAGCGGTGTTGTTGACAAGCAAACTAAAACGCCCATTTGGAGCTGTGTTGAACCTCAATGTTTGCCATCAAAACAGGAGGTGTGGTTGTCCAAGCCTTCAATTAGTACCTTAATAGCAAACACTTCTCACATTAATTAATCTAGAGCAATCAATGACAGGTGGGCTAAGCGTTCCGCCATAGCAAACAATATGCCCTATGTTATGTATTATATAAACAAACTGAGTACATAATATATACAGGGCTATTCAACATGTACAATAATTATTTCAGTTAGCTGAAACGTTATTTATCACTACATATGTCGAAAATACAATATTATATCACGATATTCTTCCCTGAATATTCTATACAATTCTCTGTCTTCTGAAATCTTATTTCTACCTACATCATTTAAATATTCTATTTTTTTAATATTTATTTATTAAAATTGTATAGACTATAACTTATCAATTGTCTCCCGGCAAAGTACCTTCATGCTGAGAGGTAAAGGAAAAAAAAAAGGAAGAAAGAGAAGAAGAATAAATACTATAAATACTAAATCGGTTATGTTTGTCCTTCCGTTTGTGTTGTTTATCGTTTTTATTATTATAAGATTTTTTTTTTTAAATTTCCTGTAAAGGAAAAATCACTTCTTTGTCTTAATTATGCGAAATCGGATCTGAGCTACGAGGAGAGAGGCCTGAGGTGAACAAAGGCCTGTTGTATTAGCTGACAGGTGTATTAGCATGATGGTATGTTAAACAGGACGCGGAGCAGAGCAGCTGAGGCCGCTAGCAAGAGGGAGGCGTAGCGACGTAGCGGCGTAGTGACGTAGTGACGTGGATGGACTCAAAGTGGCTTTGTACCTGCCTGATTGACATCTCGTTCCTGTCACCACTCCCCTCCCACCGTCCCCACCCACACCCTCTCTCTCATACTTCCATCATATCGCCTCTGCTACCATCTTCTTGTCAAAGGCAAATGGTCCATAGTAAGTGGTATGCTATTAAACGATGGCAATGGGCATAAAGGTAGGAAAGTAGAGAAAATAAAGATTTTGTTCTTGTCGTTCATTCATTTAACATGAGTATCTTAAATTTTGCCTATTCAGGTAGAATTATGTAAGGGATATTTAACGAGTATCTGACTCCACACCTCCAATTCACGTTCCTTCCGAAGGACGGCTTAACTAAGGGGTTTTATTTTAATAATGCTAAAGCCATCTGCCGAGCTGTAAACCTGCGATCTGGGGTTTAGTAGATGCTAAGAGCCCTATATTGGAATTGTGTGCTGAAAAACAGATGTTAATTATTCTTATCAGTTTTCTATTTACAGAATCGTACAGAATCAGAGACTTTTGAAAAATTAGGAATAGTCCATATGTTCTTTTTCCGGGATGGACCGTGTGATGTTGGTTTTGTTTGCCAAGCTTTCGCTCATCGTGTTGTGAGCTTCCTCAGGGCTAGTCAGTAAATGAACAGCGGATGGTAGAGTCAGGGTGTATATACCTTAGGGGTGGGGGGTGGTCTCGGTCGAAGTCTGCCTTCCCATTGGCTCGCTTGTGTCGAGTCCGTGGGCTGTGTTGTGTTCGGGTGGGTTCGTGTGTGTTCGGTATTGTCGTATGTGTATGGATGGTAGGTTGATGTGTTGGTCTTTTGTTTTATGGCAGGATACCAGTTTTTGCTAAGTTTGTAACCGTCTTCCTTATTGAAATTATTGGGTTCTTTAATAATTTCAATGGCCTCTCTTATGGTGCGGAGGTGATAATTATTTTCTTTAACCAGTGTGGTTGTGTTTTCGAAAGGTATGTGGTGGTTGGTGTTGTAGAAGTGTTCTGCTACAGCCGATTTTTCCGTCTTGAAGTTTTTGACACTAGCTATGTGTTCTTTTAACCGTCTTTCGATGGTCCTACCGGTTTGTCCAATGTAGACCTTGCCACAGGAACAGGGTATGCTATAGATGCCTGGGGTACGTAGTCCTAATTTGTCTTTGGGTTTCGGTAGGATGTGAGCTATTGTTTTGTCTGTAGAGAATGTGGTCTTGATGTCATGGTTGTTAGAATCCTGGCGATCTTTTCTGAGGTACCTTTGATGTAAGGGATGGTTGTCTGGGTTTTGGGTTCGTTGTCGGTTTCTTTATTGTCTTGTTTTTTGAGTTTTCTCTTGCGTTCTACCCGTTTAATAGTTTCTTTGTCGTATCCGTTTTTCAGGAAGGATGTTCTCAAGTGCCTCTTCTCTTTAGGGAGCTGTGACGGTTCAGCTATCATTTCAGCTCTGTTGAGTAGAGTGTTGATGATTCCTTCCTTCTGAGACGGATGGTGGTGTGATGTGGCATGAAGGTATCTGTCTGTATGTGTAGGTTTACGGTAGACGGTGTGTCCAAGATGGCTTCCTTTCTTCTCGACCAGGACATCCAGGAAGGGAAGTTTCCCATCCTTCTCCAGCTCCATGGTGAATTGTATGTTAGGGTGGATGCTGTTTAGGTGAAGTAAGAATCTGTACAGTGCATCTTTTCCGTGCTTCCAGATGGCGAAGGTGTCGTCCACGTATCTGAACCAATATTCCGGTTTTTGGGTTGCGGTGGAGAGTGCCTTCTGTTCGAAGTGTTCCATGTACAGGTCCGCTGCCGGTGAGCTCAATGAAGATCCCATGGCTGTGCCTTCCATTTGTTTATAGTACTGTCCATTGAACAGGAAATATGTTTCCTTCATGCATATCTCCGTCAGTCGGTACTCTTCTTCGCTCAGAAGATTTTTCATAAGGTTCAGGGCTTCATCGGCAGGGACCTTGGTGAAGAGCGACTTGACGTCGAAGCTTACTAGGATGTCTTCTTCGTTTATATGAATGGTTTTGATTATGTCTACGAATTGTTTGGAGTTGCGGATGTTGTGTTGTGTTTTGCCAGTGTGGGTTTTAATTATGTCGGAGATGTATTTGGATAGGTGGTATGTAGGTGAGCCAATGGTACTGACTATGGGTCTCATAGGGATACCGTCTTTGTGTATTTTGGGTTGTCCGTATAGTCTTGGTGGGATTGGGTTAGATATTATGAGGCGTTTGGTTTTCAGGGTCTGGCTAGTGTTGATGATGGTCTGGATTTTCTTGTTAATGTCAATAGTGGGGTCTTTGTCCAGTTTCTTGTATGTTCCATCGTTGAGGATTTCTGTCATTTTGTTTAGATATTGGTCTGTCTTCATAATGACGGTGGCGTTTCCTTTGTCAGCAGGGATTACAAGAAGGTCGTCTCGTTTCTTTAGTGTAGTGAGTGATTTGTATTGCGTCTTAGAGAGGTTAGGTCTTGGTGGCTTGGCTTTACGTAAGACCACATTCTCCACAGACAAAACAATAGCTCACATCCTACCGAAACCCAAAGACAAATTAGGACTACGTACCCCAGGCATCTATAGCATACCCTGTTCATGTGGCAAGGTCTACATTGGACAAACCGGTAGGACCATCGAAAGACGGTTAAAAGAACACATAGCTAGTGTCAAAAACTTCAAGACGGAAAAATCGGCTGTAGCAGAACACTTCTACAACACCAACCACCACATACCTTTCGAAAACACAACCACACTGGTTAAAGAAAATAATTATCACCTCCGCACCATAAGAGAGGCCATTGAAATTATTAAAGAACCCAATAATTTCAATAAGGAAGACGGTTACAAACTTAGCAAAAACTGGTATCCTGCCATAAAACAAAAGACCAACACATCAACCTACCATCCATACACATACGACAATACCGAACACACACGAACCCACCCGAACACAACACAGCCCACGGACTCGACACAAGCGAGCCAATGGGAAGGCAGACTTCGACCGAGACCACCCCCCACCCCTAAGGTATATACACCCTGACTCTACCATCCGCTCTTCATTTACTGACTAGCCCTGAGGAAGCTCACAACACGATGAGCGAAAGCTTGGCAAACAAAACCAACATCACACGGTCCATCCCGGAAAAAGATCATATGGACATTACCGCAGACCGTGGAAGCCTACGTGAACAAATTAGGAATAGTTTCATTTAGTGTAATTCATGGGAGTGTGTGCACATTTTTCTCCAAATCTTTTACCTTACAGGACCTGGGTCTCCTCAGAAATCCTCCTCACTGTCTTTGGCTTCTCCTCTCCATCCATCGACACCCAACGACCAAGTTCATCTTCGCATTCTGCAGCCAACGATGTCTAACTCTACCTCTGCTTCTTCTTTCACCCGTGTAAATTTCATCATTTCAGGGAGTCTACCTCGCTTCTTGGGACGCGTCCCGGCCTACCTTTTTTTTTTATTATAGTTGTTTCAAATATGACTCACTACGAAGATTTGTACCCATCATGAAGACACTTATTGTTCGTGTGAGCCTCAACAACTTATGGCCAAACTAGCGGTGCTACAAACCAGTGGTTTCATGGTATAGTGGCAGGCTGCTTAGCATACTAGTACCATTTAGGGACGATTAGATAGTGCCTTTCTCACAAAAGAACAATCGGATTCAAGGTCAGCTACGATTCCGTTAAGGTCTATAATTGTGGCATTTCCCGGTCAAGAAGTTGTATACCCAGTCATAAAAGTAGTTTCAAGTTCTATACATATAGATTAAATTCTTTCTCGATCCACTTAGTAGGTAAAACTAAATAAATCGAACTTATAGTTCCTAAGATAAGTACGTGATACGCATTAGTCATTTTGTTTTTATATAACAGTATAGATACATAAAGTTGTCTTGATAATGAAGCGTAAAAACGTTAAACATTTGTTATTTCAGTATTATGTTTTTGGAGTGCTATCGATAGGTAGTTTTTTTGTTTTTACTTGTTGTAATATTATTACAGTTGTAAATATCAATAAATTAATCTAAAAAAAACAACATTATATACATCGGCTCATGATGTCACTAAGATAAAATCTTTTGTAGATGTGTAATGAATCTAACACAAACTTTTATCTATCTATCGGACATCCAAAATCTTTAGTCTTACATGACAGTATAGTTAGCATAGTTTGTTAACAGACAGAAATGATAATCATAATACGTGAATTGGCAAGAAATAATGAATTTATACTACCGTAACAAACAATCTTTAAACAATCTATTTTAAATTTGTTTATTTCTTAAAAACTCAATTTTAGACCTAATAACTTATTTATTTTTTAAAATTTATGAACTAAACATAACTACATTGAATTATTTATTAAATTAATAAATTACATTATCCACATCTAGAGGGTGATGTTTTGTTGACAATTTAAAGGAGACAAGCCGACATAACTGCGACACCATACTGGCCAATGGTATGGGAATTATGCAATGGTCAATGATCTGTTATTAAATGCCTATCCCCGATCAAAGAGGTCATGTTTTCATATTCACTGTTATATCGAGAATTCCTACCGATCGTTCTCTGATACATAAATGGAAATTAGTGGGAAAACTTCGAATGGAAGAGATGTTGACAAAAAGAATTTAGAGTTTATCAGTATGAGGTGTGTGATATTTTGCGTATCACAAAGTAAATTTAAGGAATATATACACTTGAAATTACTTCACTTCACCCACAGAATATTTGGGCCTTTGCTAAAAAACAGACAGATGGCTAATTATTAAGAATTCTGTATATGGTAGAGACCATATTGTTTCCAGGTCAACTGTTATGCAAGGAGCTAATCTGAACATGATAACGTTCAACCCGCTGAATCTGTTTTATTAAACAGAAATTTAAATATACGATCATTATTATCTATTGTAGTTATTAACTTTTAACACTATATCCTAAAACTTTAAACTCGTACTTTTCTAAATTTTAATTATCCACTTTGTTATGACACAAGGGTCCGGATAATTGCCTCTCAGGTGCAAGGAAACCAACAGGTCGGGAATGATCTGAGCTAATTGGCTATCGCTTATTAGAGGCCGATTAGCTCTGGGTATTGAAGGGAAGCGGGAGGGAACAGATCCTTGTGCCAATGGCACTGTACTTGAGGTGCATATCGCTCGTCAGGCAGGCGTCAACTGCATAATGCAATGATAAGGCTAGGAGTGTTCAGGCAGGATCCTCACCTAAAGTGACGCCGGAAAGGGAATGCCAAGTCTGACGTTCATGTGTCAGTCTCCAGTCTCGCCTCCCTTCGATGCGGGGAATTTGCATGATATCACGGGTTGAGGAGGCAGTATAAGATTTATGTCGAATAGTTTAAGTATTATTTAAATCAACATTAAAAATATTAGATATGTAAATGATGTAGTTCGCAACGTATTATTTCTCTCTTATATTGCTCATTAAGCTGAAAGTTAAAACTGAAACTGAAATCTAAGGAAATTGGACTCTTGTTTTATTCATTTAACGTCACTTTATGCTGCTATGGCTAATAGGAAGATGCTACAGTGGGAGCTCTAAATTTTGTCTATCCAGAAATAATAGGATAGGGATCTTTAACGAGTACCTGACACCACAAAAGCTCGAGATCACAATTTTACGCCTCCTCTAAAGAACGGTATAACTAAGGATTTTTTCTTCCTTTTATAAACCCTAGGGCTACCTGCCGAGCTTAAATGCTGGGGCTTAAATAGCTAAAGCTTTAAATAGATACAGCTTTTTTGGATTCAGAACCCTAAAAACTATAGGAATAAGGTATTTTCAGAACACATTTTTTTTCATTGCTAGCCTGTGTTATTGACTTACGGATAATCGAAGCTCTACTATAGATATATTAATTTATAGCGAAAACGAATATTTCCTGGAGTAAATTGACAGGGTAAAAATGATCTGTTCTCCTTCTCCTCCCCCGGGGACCTGAAGTTATAATGAGTGTGCAGGGAAGACGGCGTGCAATTACTGAGAAATATTAGCCGTTGCCGTGCAGAATGTCTCCCCTGGGAAATAATATAAAAGAGAACAGGCCACACCAAGGGGCCTTGCGAGAACCCTAACGTGGAGTGGATAGTAAATACTACATAAAGTAATTTTCAAAATTTTTTCAAGTATTAAGTTCCTGTCGTTGAAAAAAAAAGAGTATACTTCAGCGATATACACTTTAAAATAAAGTAGCGCCAAAAGATTCAAATGAAAAGAAAACATTGTTCCAACTTCAAATAGATAGAGAGAACAACTTGGACAAGAAAGAGATTAGACATTAATACAAAAAAAAAAACATAATAAAATGGTTAATAATAATTTGACTAGCTAAATGTTTAATATTTCGTAGAAAAATTCGTTAGTTCCAAATCATCCCAACAAAATAAAATTAAGATACTAGTCGAGTCAGTCAAAATTATAAGCCAGAATATACATATATTATAATTGATAACTATATTTAATAATACGTTTTGCGTTAATCCCTCAACTAATGCGCGTGTAATAATAATAATATATATGTGTATTGTAATTATAATAAAATGATGAGTGAACTCGAAGGCTTGGTGCTGATAACACGAATCTCTGATTAAAAACTTCCGTCGACGGGTGACTACCGAAGCCGGAAGCCAATAGATCACTTTTATCATCTCGATCATCCGATCTACGCATCGGTCTACCGTTTGTGTTGATGCATATATGATATGTATATTAATTAATACTTATACATACATTCTTGGCTAGGAGCTTGCCGTAGGTGAGGTGAGCTGGGACGTGGTCAGGTTTTGCGGAGAGGGCTGCCTTGAACCAGCGCTCGGCCTCTTCATGGCGGCCCTCCCTCCCCAAGCTCTCCCCCAGCAGGTTGTACAGCACCTGGCAACATTAACATCTTGGATTAGGTAATGCATAATGGTAATGTAAAATAATAACATAACACTATAATAAAAATGAGTCTGTCTTTTCTACATTATAAAATCAAAAAATCACGTACAACGTTTATCATGAGAAAATGCCTAACATGAAACCAAAAAATGTTAGCTAGGAATTTATTATCTTCATCCTCTTTATCAATTTATCCTCTTCTTTCTCTTCTTCTTCCTCTTCTGTGCAGTGTGAGGATCCTTCTTATGTAGCCTGGACCAAGTATCTCTTTTCTGAACCATTCTTCTATTCCTGAAATCATCCCTGCCTTCATAGGATATGCGAAGCCTTCCCCTGGGTCATTGTCCTTCTGTGCGGGTCTCCTAGGCCTTCCTTGTGATTCTATCTGGCTCCATCCTAAGATGATGTCCGAACCACCTTAATTTGTGTTCCTCCAGGATAGTCTCCACTGGTTTAATATCGAGATTGGCGCGTATGGTTGTGTTCCGTATCTTGTCTTTCCGAGTTTCCTTTTGTACTTTTCGCAGGTACCTGATTTCAGTAGCTTTGGGCTTTGAGGTTAAGGTCCACGATTCCGAAGAGTAAGATAGGTTTGAAAGGAAGGTCGATTTCTAGACGGCCAGTTTGGTCTGTCTTGTCACCTCTCTTATTCCCAGGAACCCCAGTCGATCCATATAAAACATTTTACCCGCTGCTCCAATTCTTTGTACCACTTCTTCGTCAATGCATTCACTTTCGTTGAGATGGGCACCGAGATATTTAAAACTCTCAACTTGTTCTAATCTCTGTCCTCCCACCCTTAGTACTGTCATTATTCTTCAGGGTTTCTTCCCTATTCTCATGCATGCAGTCCTCTCCGGGTTAATTTTCATGTATATTGTCCATAGTTCCTCTTATAGCACATTATGTAATGTTGGAGGTCTCGGTCAGCAAAGGCAATTTGGCGGGTGAAGGTTTCCGTGTCCCAGCTGGAATTTTCTTATCACCAGCTAGGAATTTATTAATAGATAAATAAGGTGTGCTCAGATCTTACTATAGTCAGTTTATAATGAGGTTTATTATACTACAAAGAAAGTTTATTCAAAGCTGTAGGTTTGATTTCAATTTTAATCAAGCCTCTGTATTTAATAAAGAGTCTAAAATGAGAATCGTGTTTTCCGTGTCTTAAGATCAACAACTAATTGACAAGAACAATAGCTGAAAATAATATAAATTAATTGTTAAAACATAAATGTGAAAATCCCAAATACAAGTCCCCGGAACAAGAAGAAGAATGCAAATTCAAGCATATCAGGAAACCAGGGTCGTTTTTATCGAGTCTTCAAACAATAAATACTGGAGAAGAGTGGAACTTAACTAAACACAGAAAATAAAAAGACAAAGAAATACATCAACTAAAAATGGCGAAACACCAATACGACAACTACTGTCATTACACCTCAAAACGTATCCCCGAAATTAAAGACAGTACAAATATAATTCATATTCACAGCTTCAAAGAGCCGTTTTATTTATTAAGAAGATCCAATAGTCACTACAAACTAAATACTAACTCAATTTTTTTTAAAATAAGAACTTGTCTTGCTTATTTTATAGTTATTTAGATAACACCAACATATAACCAAAATAATATGGCTAACTAAAATATCCTAGAGAAGCCGTTTAAACAAACAGAAAATAAAATCATCTGTCAGTGAGTTAATTTTTTAAAAAATTCTTGGGCGTGGGTTGAACTTTTTTAATCCAGTCGAAGAGGATCATATTATTTATGTTTTATACGATAAGCAAAAAATAAACTAGAATAACGTAAGAAGGTTACTTCATATTTTCATTTGTAGAGCATATTTTGAACTTTTGGTATTAAATGTTCAAATGATATTTCTTTCTTTTCATTTAAACCATTAAATGAGTGTTTTGTTATTATTTTAGTATATCTTATTAAATTAATAAAATATAATTTTTAGAGTGGGGTCCTTGCTAAGTAGGGTACAGAGTTACTGAACTTTTTACCCCGAGTTTGAAACCTGTTGTCTAAATAAATAAACAGTTATAACCATGAACCAACCGATCCCGTGGGATTTTAAAACCCTCTAGGAGTTTACCAGTAGATAGCCTTGTACTGATACTATCATTGGTTCCAGTGATCAGGAAAGTGGGTACCCTAAATTGGGACTAAAATCTAGCAATCAATTTCTAGCGGAAAGATTGACTTAGAAATATTATAGTGTTCATATACTGATCCATATATTCTGTAGTGGTATGGTAAACTAATCACTAAACCACAAATCAACCAGCAGGGATTATAAAATGATAATAATCCTATCACTGGTGTATACTATCATATATATATATCAATGAGTAAGGATGTAGCTATTATGTGGGAGGCGAAGTACACCTCTCCCTGAAGAATAGAAAGGGTTGGAGGGATCGCGGAACAGGAAGACCCCAAAGGGATAGAGAAGGGCCTCGGTTCCTGTGTTATCCTGACAGCTCCCAGGTGCCGCCCGATACCCATCCCTCGGCCCCCTTCCATTTTATTTCACTCCTTATAATATTTCCTCCACCTGCCTTGTATCGGATTTCCCAATCATGACTATTCAAAGGAATTAAAATTTATTATTTCAAAATGGATCATATAACAAACAAACGAAAATCACATAGATAAAATTACAGATGCAATGAGATAACACAGTTTAATGGGAACCTACAAAGAAGGACTCGAGCAGAATGGCAAATATGGTATTCACGTATCTTAAAAAGTTGAAAATGACCAACACGTGGATTAAAGAGACTGAAAAGGACATCGATGAGCTCCAGGTCTCTCCGGATAGATTCAAGTACGTTCTGCGCTAAGGATGGAACTTCAGAATGCTACGGGCTTTCAAGAAAGGCCAGTAAGAAAAACGGGCGCAGTTTGGACCCAGAAGAGAAAGCAAAAACATGGGGAGGGGATGAAAAAAAGAAAACAACAGTTGAAACAGATGTAGTCCATAGCAGCTCGATCTTAATAAAATATGTCTTCTTAAAGATGCACTATAATTCGTTCGTCACGAATATCGAATGATGAATTTTATAGCTTGAATCTGAATTTAATTCGTATAGTTGAATAATAATTCTGTCAAACGTTCGAATATAATGCCTTGTTGTTTACAGCCAAGTAAAATTAAAAAAATTGTTAATGTAAACATTTTTTTAGCAGGGAGTTTCAAAGTCTCAAATATACCATATTTAACAGTTTGATCTGGTTTGAATAATAACTAAATCAAATTCCTTGCCCGGCAAAGTATTGAATATGACATGGGTGTGTGTGGTAGAATCAACGATGTGCTATATAGCAAACTGTCGATAATGACATATTGAATAGTTAGGAATTGTGATTGCAATAATTTAAAAAAAGTGTTAAATAACGAAGCTGGCAAATACGATAATTTGCATTGTACATTATAGGAAAATAATCAAAAATCAATATAATCAAACAAACCACAGTTTCTTTTTTACTAATTAAAATACATAATTAGATAAAATCTCTCACATAACCGCATTTAACGATACACAATGATACATTTTAAATACATTTGACGATACACAATGATTTTAAATGAACCTTGAGAAAGTTTTTGTGCTCTCTTAAAAAGGTTATGCTTTTTTCACTTTCGATACTTAGCATTGTTATCAACGATATAAACAACATACATACTATTTTATGTTATCTGTCTATCTCCAGGAATAAATTCTGAAAAATTGTGATTTTGGTTCCGGTTATCGAAAACTCGTTTAGTATATTTAAAAATATTCGTCATCAATTCGTACATTTTTTATGGTTTAACGTCGTACAAGTGTCAACTTCATATTGAGATTAGTTTGTTATTTAATATAATTCACTAAAGGCTTATTTTTTTTCTGATTATGAGACTAATTAGTCTCGAAACGTCGCCAAAATAAAGTCGAAATAAATAATATATATATATGTATATATGTACGCATGTATACATTATTATTTTATTATAGATATATAATATATTACAAGTCTAACATATATTATCATATAATTATAGCTATTAACCTATTATTAATTGTAAAATATAAAACACTACGGAATCAATTTTATTAGCTAAATTAAAAAAAAAACGTGATATACAGCTTCCCTAAAAGATGAGATTAAAGTTATAAGTAAACTTTTTTCGCAAGCCGGATTAAGTACTTTTTAATTTTAGAAACTCTGAAGTTTTTTTTTGTGTTACTAATTAAAAAGATGCGCCAAGATTAAACTATAGCCGGCTAAGTAAACAGTTTTATAATTAACACAAACCAAGTAGTAGTTAATTATTTACTAAGTACAGCTTAGCCGGGGCAACTGGGTGATGACCTCGAGCCGTTGTGGGCGATGGATTTCATTATCATGGATTTCATCTGGTATAAAAGCTGAAGGTTATAAGTAAAACAAAATAATAATATTTAAAAAATACTTGCCTCTTAATAAAAAACCTTTCCATTTAATAAAACAATTTCACCTGTCTTAATAACTTTTTAGGGCCTGATGTTGCCTACTTATGGAAGCAGAGTGGCAAATACTTTCAAAATAATCTTTTCTGCAACTACTAAAGTAGAAAAAAATATTGATTTTTTTTTATTAAGGAATAAGTGGATAAAGTGGTTTTATATTTTGAAATATATGCTCCATTTAGGCATATAGATAGATTTGCTTCAGAACAGGACGAAAAAAGCGATAATATTGGAACATGGGTGTAGTGGTAAGGCACGACAACCTTCTTTGCCCAAAGTCCTAAGGTCTAAGGATTTTTTTAATGGAAGTAAAAAATCCTTTGTTATGATGTCCTTCGGAGGGGCAGTGAAATGGTGATCTCGAGGCTCTGTGCAGTCAGATATTAGTTAAAGATTTCTAATTTTTACCCGAATAACCTAAACATAGGACTTCCACTGTGGTATCGCCCTATTAGCCATAGCATAAAGCAACGTTAAAGTTAAAACTGAACTCTTCTGTTGTAAAATGGACAAGGATATAAGGATATAGTTAACCTAGAGTTAAGGTTAAGGAATTTTAGATATAATACATAATAATTATTTGATAAATTATATTATATATAATATAATTATTTGATATATTGCAATACAAACGTACGTAACGTACAGTGCAAGACAAATGGTTAAATTGTAAAATGTTAGAATATTTGAAGCATGGTTTGTTTGTTTATTTAGCCAGAAAAGTAATTGGTGATTTTGATTGGTAAATCTTCTATATGTTTTGGATAATTAAACGTTTATGGTGAAGCACAATTACAAATGATTTTGTAATCTGAGGTTGCACTACTTTGTACTGAATAAGTATATTTTTGAGGACTTCGATGATCTAGTTATAACACTGAGCACATCAAAGACAGACAAACCGTGAAGTATTGGGTTCAATAGATGGTTGGGCCGTACCGTTTCTAACTATTTCTGTGTCATCTTTTGTGCCAGAATGTAGTTCGAGATCACGCTCTACCGCCTTGTTTGCCGTGATAAATCAATTTGCAGGGGCTGGGTGAGCCTCAGCAGGGTTCAGATCCCACATAGTCAATTAACTGACATTGATAGAATATTTATCTACCGTATCCGCTCTAGAGCTAGTTACTCACTACACTACTGAGCAACGCTGGAAAAACTGATAAAGGAAAACGATATAAATATATTATTTCTAAAACATTCTAATATATTAATAAAAATCTATAGTTAACTTAGAGTTAATATAAAAGCAGTTTAATAGAACTTATTACATAAGTAGCATGCTTAACTGTAAAAGCATAAGCATAGAGTTTTGTTTTAAAAAATGAATTTTTTTCCTTTTTTTTATTAGCGGTTTTCGAACCGTAATGCTCCACTAAAAAAACTGGAAAGAATATTACAGACCACGTTCCAACAATTTCCAGTAAAGTAGAGTTAAGTTCATTCGAAATAATGGGAAATTAAAGCCAATGGCCTAAGTAAGCTCTCTCTGGCAAAGTCTTGTTAGTACAGTCGAGTCTTCGGGTTTTCAATTGAAACTGACTTGGGCGAAATAAGAAAAATTCAATTAAAATATAACCGCCTCAGGAGCCCTGAAGGAGAAAGGAGTCTGAAGATAAAAAAATAAAAGTTGATAGTCCCTTTATTATTATTATTATTTAATTTTTTTATTAGAACTGATGAGTGTGGCTTCACCATTATTTGACAAAACGCTGAGAAGTATTATGATAGAAAATTAGGGTAATAAAATTGACAGAAAAACTTCAAGGATAAAGAATTAAACACGGTAGTATAAAAAAGTATATAAATATTCTTCATTAAGGTTAATATTCCAACTAAACAAAAAACAAACTTAAATTGTAAAAAATAAATATATGTTTTAAAATTAGTGACATTAATTTAATATTTTACATATTAACGGAAGACAATTAATTTTATGTTGGTATATTCTTGAGCTCGTTTATTTAAAAATTATAGAATCTTTTTAGTTTTTCATCAATTAATAATTAAAATTATAAATTTAAAGACATATAATTTGCTTGTAAGTAACAATTAGCCAATTTTTCTTCCGAATTTTGCTAACTCGGAATGCTTTCTGGTCAATTTTTCTCTTCCATTTTATCCCAAAACCTCTTTTTTCTTTCACTTCTAATATTCCCTGGTCCTCAATTATAACCAATTCGGGTCCAAATTTTGTTGATTTCTACTACAATGTTTTACAACTCTGCTTCTATACACAGGAATTCCAGATTCAACTGTACATATCTCGACTTCTCCCACCAAATTAGCTCTAGCTTTTTAGTCTCACCATGCGGTCGAAAAATAGAAAACTGTCTTTGCCAAATAGTTCTCATCCATTCTCATCTGAAATCCGTAGAAATTCGGCCATCGTTTTCGCATTACAACAGTAATATAGATGTCTTCATCTTTTTACTTTTTCTTCCATGCCCCGTAAGCATTGTCCTGAAAGATTTTTCTAGCATTAATAACAGCTTCAATGACCATAAGAGGCCTCACAACCGTCTTATTTTCAAAGAATTATGAACGGCAATCGAAATGAAAAGGGGTGAAAAATAAGTATAGGTGGTATTGTAGCGTTTTCAACTTAAGTCGGTATGGTAATTTTGGGCCAAATCGGCAGCATATTGAGGTCATTGTTTATAATTTGTATTTATGATTAAAAATATTGGAGATATGGGAGAACTTAAAAGGCTCAAGGGACTACATCAATTTGGTAATATAAAAAATGCAAATATATTAAGGCTTTTTATAATATAAGTTTGTAACGTAAAAAAAAACTTTTGAATCGTAAGATCGTAAAGAGCATTAACAGTGGGTGGGAAAATTTGACCCAACATCATCAAGTTAGCTTCATAAAAAAATAACTCCTTGTTAAATACTAAACATTCATATTTCTAGGCTTTTAAGACAGGACGATTTTATGGTTTCATGTATTTTTTTTTTAGTTTCTCTTCTATAAATGATCTTTAGGTAATTATAAATATGATTAATCATAAAATGGGTCATTAAATCTTTCAAGAGGAAAGTTTTAACTTGGGTATAGGAAATGTGTGCAGTTGGCGAGTAAAATTAAAAGACCAATTTAATTATTGAGTTGACGACATCTTTTTTAGTTCAATAAAATTATTTAGATTTTATAGTTTCGATATTATCGTTCACTTACTGTAAATAACTCAAATTCAGCTTTCAATGAATACATTTTTTTCCAACAGTAAAAAGAATATGTATGAATCCTGAAAAAAACTACTAAGTACCTTCATTATTCAATACAATCCATACCAAAAGAAATACTAATCGCTTATGTTTATTATATTTTTTTACGAATCATTAAATAAATGAAAGGGTAGCACCTGGTATCGTTTATGGCCAAGAAATAATTGATATTATTTTTTCATTGTTTCATTTTGTGAGGGATGTTAATTTCCCAAGACAGTATCGAACTTACAGTCGGCCGTTAATCTTTATGATGACGGTTAAAAACTCGTTGGAAAAGAGTTAACGATTACTTTTACAAGAAAAGTTTAGTGTAACGCCGAAATGAGAGAAATAAATTTGTTGCTAAGTATATCCTAAGAGAAAATATTAATGTTTAAACATTTCAGCTAGCGATAAAGAAGTTGTAGGTTTTACGCCCGGTAGTCAAACCATTCTCAGTTAGTAGTCGATCATAAAAGCTACAGCCTTCTTTTTTAATGGTGAGAGCTTGTGAAGCCAACGCAGTAGAGATATTTCGCTTCTAACCAAATCCTTAATGTAAGCCTAATCGAAAAACAGAGGTACCTTCTTCTTCGCAGAGGATGTTTTATTAACACTCACTATTATTTCTTAAAATAATTAAACCCTATATGCCTCAGTGTGAATAACTAATGGTCGATTCTTGATCTCGTATTTAAGATAAAATTCTAGTTATACTGAAGAAGACAGACCTTTAGAAGGTTCACAAAGTAAAAATCTTATTTAATTCAAATATATATGTCCATCAGAAACACACCCCCCAAAGGCCCACAATGAAAAGAAAGGTATCCTGAACTCAGTCCTGTGGAGTATTACCATCCGAATAACACACAAGCGCAATGCTTATAATGTTGTATGGTTGTAAAACATGAAAAAATGGAAAGGGAAGACACTCGAAGCTGAGATGGACTTCAGGAGAACTCCAGCCAGAACATTCAGACCTGATAGCGTACCCAATGAAGCAATAGCATAGATAATAGATGCTGAAAATACTAAAAGATCACCATTAAGCCAATGGATGCTTAAAGAGGAAGAAAGATAGAGGTGTCTTAAAAATTTAATTATAATTATGCCCTGAAGGAAGATCAGATCGACTGAGAAATTCATGGATTAAACAACTTGTTCAGGAAGATATGCCAGATTAAGGCTTCGATGAAGAACTTACTCAAGACAAGGCCTGGAAACCCCAATTTCGGGGGAATTTCCAATAAAAACAATTCAGAAAAAAAAACATTTTTTTGAAATTTAGAGTATTAGTGGATACACAGAATCAGTGTGGTTCCTTCTCCAGTTGAATACATACACACGAGAAGTAGGTAACTTAAAATGGATGTCATTGTTTTTCGCGTTCCCTTTATTTCACAGATATGAATATTGCGGATTCTCAAGTATTTTTGATAAATTAATATTTTCTTTTTATATTAAACAATAAAACCGCTAGATGTTGGAAAGCTTTGCACAAAATTTTGTTCTTAAATGATTTTGTTGCATTTTCAGTTATTTCAATAAATAGTCCTGTCTATTTATCCCTATATTATGAGGAATAGCTCTTTCGATTGTTATTCGTAATAATGGAGCATACTGATATTACAAAAAAAAGTTATTAAAAAGAATTAATAAACAAATTTTTGACAAGTTTATTAGTTATTTAAAGTTACATCATTATATTATATTAAATAATACAATATAATACATTACATTATATACATATAACTATATTATACACACACACACACACACACACACACACATATATATATATATATATATATATATATATATATATATATATTACATCATATTATCCAACTCGATGAGAGTAGAGGAATTTGACAGTTTTTCAAGGGGATTTATGCAAGCAAGATTTTGTTTGAAGTATGTCAAAGAACACAAAAATTAACGGACAACGTTGTGCATTTTCAATTTATTCCATACAAACAAAGATATTTTCTGAACACGATTCCTGACAGAAATACTCGATGATTTTTTTTTAGCCGGGGTTGTTTATTGTCAAATAACAAACTTTTTTTCGAAATATTGATGATACAAAATTCAAAAATGCAAATGTATCTGGGCCCAATTTGATAACCCATCAACCCATATATCGTGCGAGTCATTTCGTCCTCAATTTTCCTTTTTTTATGTTTTGTTCCTGGAAGTATATAAGTTTTTTCTATATATATATTACAGTACTTTAAATAATATGATTCTTCGGTCATCTAAACGACCAAGAAGCAAAACAAACTCGCTCGCTCAAATAAGTCAAAACATTTGGGAAATATGTATAAATGATTAAGAAAAACAAAAAAGGGAAATTTTTCAACATAAAAGTTTAAGAAAATGAAGGCGGAGAATAAGAAGAACAGAGCTTATGGACTGATAAATGAAAATAGGAACATAGGAAAGGAATGAGACAAAATTGGAAGAATAGAAAAAATAAGAAAGGGAAACTATGAATGTTATTTCAGGTGGTCCTTGGCCAGCGAAAATCAGTAGGAGTTCCGCTTCTGGTCAGTTCAATTATAATTGTAAGTATGAAATTACTATTATATTAGTTGAAGATTTTATCAATAACAAACTAAAGTCAGATAAAACCACTGACTTGCACAATCGTTAAAGGTTACATTTAAGCGACATTTCTAAAGACCCTCCACACGAGCATCTCTTTACAAAATGTATGAGGGCTCTTTTCCACATGAGATAATTCGTATCAGCTACTTGGAGGATTGAAGTACTCCCTTACTAAGTCATCCACTAAGTTAGCTACCCGCTGAAAGGACTTCTTGTGAAAAGTCATATAAGAGTTAAATGTAGCATATGTCGCATGTGCTTCTAATATTAAAAGGAAATGTGCATTCACAAAACATGAATAAGCTAGAGACTCGAAAATAATCCGAACTCGGGAACCCCAACTACGCGGGAGACAATGAAAAGCTGCAGAGGAATGCTCTATTTTCCGATTGATGCACAAGAATGAGGCGAAAAGTTAGAAACGGTATCTTCTTCAATTGGAGAAAATTCAAGTTGTATTTAAATATCTCTTAATAACTGTTGTGAACTCAGCGTGGCTATTCAGTAAGGCTACGATAACATAACCCGTACCATTACATTGTACTTATTTTGGGTTCATTGTGTAGTAGATACTGTAATGTTTCTTGGAAAACGGTTGTACAAGGTGGTGATTTGTCCTAGATCACGCTCAACCGCCAGGTTTTCATTCCTATTAAGAGTAATCATTTTATAGATGCTGGGTGAGCCCCAGGAGGGTCCTAGATCCTGGAGGCCCGATAATCTGGCTATTGACTTAATAAATAAAACATGCCATAGGATTTGCGGATTTTTATGTTATTTTTATTATGATATGAATTAATTGTTTGTTAGAAGTTATGTTTTTACGGGGAAATTTAATTAAGGAATTTTTAAAAATAAATAAACTAACTAATAACTATTAATTTAAAAAAGTGTTTTATAATTTTCGTTCGCCATAGAAAGACATCCTCCTAAGTGGGAAAAGTCTTAATAATACTGTGAGATTAAACAACCAGTGTCACCAACAAGCTCATTTATGGTTTGTTATTTTATCTATTTAACGTTATTTCATTCTTCATTGGCTAATCGAACGATGCTACCGTGGGAATTTTGCCTTTGCAGGTATTAAGATGTTAATTAAAGATTAATTAAAAATTATTTAATTAACGTTAAAGGCATTAATTAAGATAGAGATTTAACGAGTACATGACACCGCACAGGCTCGGGATCCCCACAGTAGGATATTTTATCCCTACCTACCGTTGAAGAGAACCAGCAACCTTACATATATAGAAGATTCTAATGGTAACCACTACACCACCGCATGTTTGCATTAAAACAAATAACTAAAATTTTCGAGAATTCTAGAGATATTGAAAATGCTTGCTTCCGTCCGCATCTGAAGCCTTAATGAATACTTGACACAAGGGAGTACACGAAAATAAATCCGTAAATAATATATTTCTTCCTCAAGGTAGTAATCCTTGGCCCAATCCTTTATACAGTTTTTCAGCTGACATCCCGACTCATCCTAATACTATCCTTACCACGTATGCTGATGATACATGTGTACTATAAGTCAACACCAATCCAGCTATTGCATCCCAAAACTTCCAATCCCATATCACTGATCTTGAAGAATAGTGTTAAAACTGGGAAATTAAAATAAATTCTCAAAAATCGCATCAAACCACTTTAACCTTACGTCATAAAACAATGACTTCCTGCCCTACAGTATCCTTTAATAATATCCCACTGGTGCCTGTAGAACAGATCCGATATTTAGGGTTGCATCTCGACAAACGATTAACCTGGAATCCTCATACAAGACTGAAAAGACAAGAAACCGCTCGACGTTTCAGGCTACTTCAACACTTACTAGACAAACGCTCTATGCTCCCAATTAACTACAAAAGACTCATCTACATGACCATCCTACGACCTATTTGGACTTACGGAGTAGAGCTTTGGGGCTCCACTAAGCCATCAAATTCCTCTCGTTTCCAATCCCTACAATCCAAAACCCTTCGTAAAATCCTCAATGCTCCTTATTTTTTAAAGAATAAAGTCATCCATAACGACCTTAATGTCCCATTTGTTGCTGATGTGGCCCGAACCCGGTATCTATCGTTTCATATCTTCATTCCCACTCTAGTTTCAAACCTAGCTTCTTCTTCAATTCCCGATCATCTTCCGAGGCCTCTGAAAAGAAGATGGCCACGTGACCTTCTTAGTTGAGCTTGTAATTTGAGTACTACTTACTCAACTATTACTTGCCTATTTACTTGTTGCATTATTGTAATACAGTTGTGAATGAATGAATGAAAATAGCCTTTATTTATGCGTGCATTTTACAATTACTATAGAATAAATAAGGAAACTAACTGGCGCAAGTATACACATTCCTCCACGTATTCCAGTCTTAGATTGGTCTTGTTACAATTTGGGTATTGACCAATTTCTTCGCAGAGTTTTAGAAACTGTTCAAGCATTTCACGCATTTGGTGAGTATCATTGGCAAAAAGCACAATTTCGTCTGCAAACCGTAGGTTGCTTTACCATCGACCATTTACTTTTACACCTGCTTTTTCCTATCCAAGAGACCAGAAAATCATCTCTATCACCCGAATAAACAACAAGGGAGATAATGGATACCCTTGCCTAACACCCTTCTCGACACTAAATATTTGACCCTTCTTTTCCGTTATGGCATATGCTGATATATCTTTGTTTAACTCTGCAATAATTCTCACGTATTTCTCTTCGATTCCTACGATTCTTAAAGCTTTAAGAACGCCAGTATGTAGGACGCTGTCGAAGGCCTCTTTAAAATCGAGAAAACAAAAATACAAAGAGAAATTATTTTCTTTAGGTTCCTCAATCATTTGATTTACTCTGCGGATGTGATCCACAGTCGAGAAATCATTCCTAAATCCTGCTTGTTCTTCCGCTATACATTCTTTTTGTAACACGTTGATTGTGATGACACTGGTAAAAAGCTTTGAACAAAAGGAAATAGGTCGATAGTTCTCTATGTCCAGTTTATTGCCTCTTTTGTGAAGAATTATTTTTGTAGTTTTCCAGTGTTCTGGAACTTTTTCCTTTTCTACAATTAAGTTAAATAATTCTGTAACTTCCCTTATGAGGACCTCCCCTCCTGCTTTTAAAATTTCGTTCTTTATGTCATCCGGCCCACGACTTTTTTCAGACTTTAAATTTTTTACAATAATAGCAACTTCCTGTTCCATTTTTGGTGAGATTTTTTCTAGAGCTTTGACTTCATCTGGCTCTCTATTTTTTCCCAAGCTTTTCCTGATTGCATTGATAAAGTTCTCTGAAGTATTCCATTGCTATTCTCCTTATATTTTTCCTAATCTTCGCAACTTCCTTCTTCCTGTTTTCAAGAGCAACCATCCATTGCCTACCTTTGGACAGTTCTTTTTGAATTCTTCTAGTGGAGTTGTTGTTTAGAAGTATTTTCGTGACCATATAATTTTTTTAATTTTCCAGATCTTTTTTTATTCTTTTCCTAATTTCGTTATTTATAACCGTGAGTTCTTTCATTTCCTTTTCAGTAATGTCCTCGCTTTCTTTTTTCTTTTATGAGCTCTTATAAGTTCTTTCGTACTTTATGATAGTTTGCTTGTTATACTCCCACTGAACCCGGAGCTCTGTACCCTTGGATCCAATGATATTATACTTTTCCTGAACGGAACTAGGTTTTTTTCCATCTCTACTTTCACACATGTGTTGCAGATTTCTTGTGAGTTCAGTTCGAAAGTTTTCTATTTGGGTTGGACCATGAAGAGGGGGGGGGTTTCTTTTTTTCCTAAATCTTCTTCTTTGTACTTTTCGACATTTCACTTGGCTCTTAACATCCTTTGGTCTGTGTAAAAATTTAGCCTCGGTATGACCTCGACATCTTTCACTAAACTAATTTGATTAGTAGGAAAATAATCCAACTTAAACCTATGATCTTTTGGTGAACACCAAGTCCATTTTTCTTTAGCTCTTTTCTTGAAAAAGGAATTTCTGATTTGTAGTCGTTGACTAAAGCAAAAGTGGATTAACCGGTTTCCTTCTTCATTTCTTTTACCATATCCCCAATCCCCCATAATTCTTTCTTCACCGTCTAATTTAACTCCAGTCCTGCTAATAAAGTCCCCCATCACAATAATCCAATTATTTTTTCTCTTAAAACTGGAAGTTAAAGTATTTAATTCATGGTAAATTTTTGTTTTTGCTTCGAAGGAATCCGCCATTGTAGGTGCACTATAGTTAACTTTTTACTCGAGTTAATTTCCAACATTAAATACAGTTGTAAATATCAATAATTCATTTTTTTAAAAATAAGAAATAATATATTTCAGAAAAAAATATTTACAACATATAAACTCGGATAGTAAAATAGAATAGTACATAGAATACGTAAAAAATAAAAGATTATTTTAGATGATTTTATCTGTGGTTATATTATTTGGTTATGGTAGTTAAGGTCATTTTGACATGAGTTTCATGACTCAGGGGCACTTCGAACCTCTACTATATTATTTAGTAGAAACTAAATAATTTTATTTTAATTTTCAAAAAGCAAGGCATGTAAAAGTAGAGTGATTCGTGCCCAACGATTTTTAAGAAATGAATCGATAAACAAGTAACAGGTTATTAAGCTGCATTCTATTCATATCTGGAACCATATTGTATTACTAATTTAATTTCACCCTCGTCGAAAGGTTTATATAAATTCAATAAAAAAAAATATTAAAACTAAGTGAAACGTCGAGGCGGCTTCCGAAGTTGACAAGATGAGATGAGATCTCGCTCAACATAAGGCGATTTATTTTCGTTTCAACATACTTCGTCGTAAATATTCTACCACATAACTTCCATTTGCTTCACGCCATATTCCATTAAGAATGCATTCTTATTTTATAATGAAATATTTATCCCTGCGAAGTATAAGAATATATCTTTAATAAATCGAGTAACACGATTATATATACGAACATCTAAATCTGCATGACAGGCCTATATGAGTGTTTTAAAAAATATATTTACTGAATTTCACAACTGTATTATAATATACAAGTAAATAGGATGAATGATAGGTAATGGGATGAGGCAGAGGGAAGTCGATGAACTACCCAGTGGTAGTACTAAAATAACAAATTCAAACTTAGAAGGTCGTGAGGTCATCTTCTTTTCAGATAGCTCTGAGGATTATCAGAAATAGAACAAGTAGCTACTTTTGAAACAGCTATTGAAGAGGTTTCTAGGTTTGAAAAAAGTGGGTTTGAATGGGAATTAAGTTTGACATGAAAGGTTTCTTTATCATGTTCGGACAAAATCAGCAACAAATGGGACATCATGAATACTCCGTATTCGAAACAGTAAAAAACGTACATACTTAAAAGTAAAGAGCATTTTACGAAGGTTTTTGATTGTAAGGAATGTATGTGATAGGAATTCGATGACTTAGCTCTATTCAGTAAGTTACACGATTGTTAATATTTAATAATGTAATTACATTAAATATTTAATACATTTATAGAATAAGAATCATTCAAAAAATATATGTTAAGAAGAAAATGGGAATAGAAAAAAAGTTCGGACTAAAAGAAATTAAAAAAAAAAGATCCCGCATTAAGACACATCAGAGAAGAATACTATTTATAAAGTCAACTGTGTCGCTATAATGTTTTTTTAACTATTAACGTTAATGTTTTAACTTTTATCATAATTTTATAATTTAACAGAGTTGATACAAATGCGCTTCTGGTGAACAGGGAGGCGTATAAAAAAGTAAATATATTTAAGTACTTGGGATCTTATTTGAATACAGGGGTCAGAAAAAAGGTGGAGCAAGCCCGAAAAACTACTATAATGCTACATCCGATCCTATGGAATACAGAGATATCCACGGATAATAAACACCGTATTTTCACATCCATTGTAGAACCTATCCTGACTTATTCTTCGGAAACCTGGACTATGAACTCCCGTCTGTACTCAAAGGTGCAGGCGGTTTTAAATGGATTTCTGGTGTAGGAAGTATCTCCGTGTCACTAGGCTGGATAGACTAAGAAACGAAGAAATTTGACCGAGGATGGATGTGAGAATATCAACAAATGAAAGGATTGGGGCACGCCGCCTAAGATGGTACGACCATGTGAAGACAATGGCGTTTGAATGTTGGCAGAATAGAGTATTGGATTGGGTTCCACCAGGGAGGAGAAGACCCAGAAGCAGGTGGATGGAGGGAGTCCAGGAAGAGGGTCGGTGGGGCTGGACTAGGGGAGAGCTGGACGGTAGGGGTCTCCAGGAAGGCGATTGGATGGACCGAGAGGTGTGGAGCTCTGCTTTGACAGGTGCAGGCAACCCATGTTGGAACGCCTATAATAATAATAAAAGGATTTTGTACCTTCGAAGGTAAAATAGTACTGTTTTTGTATATCTTTTATTAAATTCTACATAAAAATCTATTCTTGTATTTATTAAATACTGGCAAAAGAACAAAATATGGGTCAAATCTTGATGATCAATGAAAATTATTTACAATAATGCAATTGGGAAAAACCACAATGCAAAGCCTTATGTTTCAAAAATACACTCACTTACCAGTCGACGTTTCACCTATTAATCAGTAATAGTCACCTATTATTATAATATTCAGTAACTAGTCGTCGAAATAAGATTTTTCTTGAACTAATGAAATCTGTAAAGTACAGGAAACCAAAATTTGGCATTGGTTTTACTGTGTCCCAAAAAATCTAAAAATTCTTATATGTAAAATACTATAAATACGCATGCAGCGTAGGCGCAAGATAATAAGTTTCGTATATATTTTTTTCCTAAAAATTTATTTCTCGTTTATGTTATTTTTGCATTATTCAACTTCTTTTTTTTTAACTTTTGACTACTTTTTTATAAATTTTCTTTGCATTATATTATATTATTTAATAGAGAAAGGAAAATAACGATTTTATATTATCTAACTATTTTTTAAACAAATGTTTTAATAGGGTGTATAAAAAAAAGACCTTTATATCAAATTCCTAAGTTCAATAGTCTGTAAATATTTTAATAATATTTGTTATTTACCAACACTTAATTATCTCTTTTGAGCATTCTCTAAGCTTGTTTTCTAACACTTGATTCTTCAAAAAAAGCCTCAGTTTAGTTATTTATTTCAAAGAAGGATCATGACAGTGTATTACGAAATTCTCGTAATTTTAAGACATTACTGGAAATAAAAATCCACAGCCACTAAAGCAACTCGTTAAATTATTAAATATGAAGGGGAAGGTGTCCTTGACCAGCTCACTGCACGGCGTTGGTTTGAAAAATTTAGCAGTGGAGATACGACGTTGAAAAGGAGGAAGGGCTCCGGGCGACCTTTAATGGATATTGATGAGGTTCTGAAGGAAGCTGTGGAATCAAATCCGTCCATAAGTACTCGCGAACTTGTCAGTGAGTGTGGTTTGTCGAAAGATATTGTTCGTCACCATCTTCCCTCCATGGGGATAGTGAAAATGGCCAGTTTTTTTATACAACCTATTATTAATGATGTATTTGGGTTAAGCCCTAAGGTTTTCATTTATCAAAGATAACTCAAAAATAAAATACTGATATATTCAGAGGCCAATCGGATGCAGCGGTGCCAGGTTTTAATATTTAAATACCAAACATTTCAGTATCCTCTATATTTAGTTTAACTCGGTTAACGCCATATGTGTGTATATATTGAACGTCAATAATAAATGCATGACAAAATTTATTCGAATAGAGGATTGAGTTTATTATATCAAAGGTTCCTGACATTTGAGGATATACATGTATTCATTCCTGTATATAAATAAATATATAAATATAATATAAATACATTCTTCTATAATAAAAACTCTTAAACTTGTTAGTTATTATTATTTTAGAAAACATTCTGAATAATCAGTGAGACGTGATCGAGAGTGTGATCATGTGATCTGGAATATTTAAATATTTACACACTAAAATAATAAATATGGTGGTATTATTTTATGGATTTATTCAAATTAAAAAGATTTAATTTCACTGGGGGAATAATTGACACAAATTCTTACAAACTTCCCTCAACGGACCACTACCCAAATCCGAATCGGTAAAACGCAATCCTCCCATCTACGTCTCAGTATGTACCTAGGACGTTTACCATTTGCGACGGTATTACTTTAGTTATATGCATTCCCTGCAATTCCGCGAATAGGACAAACTCCTAAATTATCCAGTAGTCTTGTCATTTTTCGGACCAAGTATTTTACAAAATCTTGTATTTTCGAGTATATACATCACATTATCAATATTATTATTATTATCATTACTAAACAAGTATTTTATGGATGTTATTATCTATGATTTTTTTCCTGAATGAAGCATGTTGCAATGTATCGATAAAAAAAACACTTTAGAAAAATACGATTGGATTTGTAGAAATTTAGAACCTAATAGTACATTTAGAATTTTTCTAAAACGATTTAAATAAGTCATGCAGTGAGAGGTTTAAAATTTCTGATTTTCCTGTTATGCATAAATGCATAATTTATACATGCGATTAATGTTATATAGGATTACGAACAAACTCCAAAGTACACTTGAACATGTTGACATTCGGTACATTACCTTGTAGATGCAAATCAGTTTAAATTTTATTAGAGTCTCTGAAATATTAACTGATTCATCTTTTAAAACGGAAACACATCAAAACGTCCTTATTACAATTTATGATAATATTATGAGTTCTGGGATATTCTGATATTCGTGATTTGTACCTCGCCTAAACGGTTAAAATCGCTAAATTCACTAAGCAACAAATGTTTCTATCAAGACGAGAACAGGGTGATAACACAATTTCCACCCCGAAGTTGTCCATTAGGAGGGAACAATGTAGGGGAAAAGAATATTAGCGAGAAGGTAAATAGGAGTGCGTGCTCGTGCGCCATAGAGGAAAGCCGTTGTTGGTTAGTTTGTTCCATAGAAAATCATTAGATCTTTATTGCTTTTAGCACGAATGCTAAGGCAATAAGTTGTCCGTTCCTCTAATAGAAAATCTGTCACGCCCTGGTCAGACAATCTTTTTATTTTCCCCAAGTCCCTTTATGTGGAATTTAATACCATAGCCTACCCGCCTACAATGGGCGGTTGTTACTATTGCTTTTGACAGGCAAACCGTTTTCCAAACCCTCCTTTTGAAAAAAAAGAAAAAGAAATTGAACAATAGTTATAATCCGAAAGGTTTTTATTTATTTGAAAAAAGGGAACATTCAATCGAGTTTCTCATAAATAAAAATAAAATAAAGTCAGTTTTAGTCTGAAAAACATGGGAAAAAAATGTTTTTCTCTTCAATAATTAACAAAAAAACAACATATTTTTGCGAAAATCTAAATGTGGGTATCTACCTCCTTCAAAGTGTGAAGATTTTAGTAAAAAATAATAAATAATTATTCAAACAATTTTAAACCAATAAAACGAAATTTCAAAAATTCAGTTTTTCACAGTTCTCGCTAGTATTTTCACAGTATTACATACCCCAGATACACTGTATCTGAATATTTATAAATAATATATTGAAGGTATAATAGATGAGTAAATTGGTAAACACAAGAACAGACCTCTGGAAAGGAACCAAATTAAGATTAAGACATATAAATAATAATTATTTATATCTCATCCTAAATGAGACTCTGGCATCCCAAATATCAACCAACATACTCAAAATATATTTAAGATAAACATAGCAGTTAGATATTTAAAGTAATATAAGGAAAAACGTTTTATAAATTTCATTCTTTAATCACTAAAATAGAGCCAACAAATATAAATTCTTTAATGTTATAGTATAATATTTTTTTAAAATATGTACAGCTATAAAAAAATTAAGCTTTACTAGAAACGATTTTTTTATTACAGAATTCATTATAAAAAAACAAGATGGCTGCTCGCCCTGAAGAAAAGGAAGAGGAAGTTAATCCCCTTGATCCCATTTTAATGGAAGTATTAGACTAATTAAGGTTTAAAATAAAATATAAAGCACTCTGATAATGCTGGAGTTATGTTGACTTTTTTTTAATAATCCTACCATCTAGACTTTTTTAACCTGGTAATATTCGTAATTTATTCAATAATTGAGAAAATAAAAACAAATAAAATTAGCTTGGTATGTTAACGATAATACACTACAATTCACGTTGTATTGATATAAGGCAAAGTACATTAATATTCATTATGGTACTCGATACACCTTCAAATGTTGATTTTAACTAAAACCAACGTGAATCATAGAATTGTCAATAAGCAATGAATCATTGGTATAGGAATTAGAGAGAAAAAACTTGGAGTTTCATTATATTATGATTTACATGGAAGTATTCAAGTAATAATATTTCGGTTACAGCCGGAATCGATCGACTTTCTATTCTAGAAAGAAGAACTAATGCCGAAATTAGAGAATGAAACCTAACCAAACGTTCTCCAGAATATAAAAAAAAAATATTGGAATGGTATGGTCATCTCAGAAGACCGAAGTAAGAAAGACTACTTAATTTAATTTTAAATTACAGTGCTGAAGAGAGAAAACTGCGAGGAAGACCATGAAAAAGATGGATTGAAAGAATTCAGTATGCATGGTCTGAGGGAGGAAGATAGAAGAAAATGGAAAAACGGATTAAAGGAAATTTTCGATTGAAAGTGTAACGGTCTGAGATAATTTAAGATTATATTTATGTGTAGATATATAGTTAAACATATTAAATAGGAAATGCTTGTTAATACAACTCATGCAAGGATTTGTGTCAGCAGCTCATAAGTCCAATTCAAAAATGAGGTCGGAACCGAATCAGCAGTTTTCACCGTAAATGCTCGACCCTATTCGAATCTTTGGAAACGTTAAATACAATTATTGAATTCTCGGGATAATTATTATCACCAGATCGCAGCATGTTACGGCCCAGAGGTAGGAATGATTACACTAGCTGGAATAAGCCTTCAAATATAGCTGACAGTTATCCCTCAAAAGTCAGAGTTGAAGACGGGTACTAGTGAGAAGACAGCAGACATGAGCAAGACATCAGATGGAAGGTAGGAACTTTGCCTTATACTGTAGTCAGACTTTTATTCTGGGTGAAGCCCGCTTGTAGTTCAGTTGAAGATAGAGCCAGTTAAATGTTTTATTTGTCATTCGTCGCGTTTCGGCCTCAAAACAGACAAGGAATGTTTAAGATGTAGTTTGTTATAGGTGATGGATCGAATTTTATTTGCAAACTGTTAATTAGCGGTTATGAGGTAATGATTAATGGTGGGGAATATTGAAGTTGTAATTATTATTAGTGCATATTTCTATTATGTTTCAATTAATATTTCATGGAACTTGTTTTATATTGACTTTATTGTTTTCACTAGTGATTATGGGATAGTTATTATTGATAGATGATATTTCGCAGTTGTAATTTATTATTTTCTTAACGATACTCTTATTATCATTATTAAATATTAGATGAAATCGTATAATATTTTATTTCAATACAGTAGCGTCTTATTTTGATAGATGAATGTTGTCCCTATGTTTCCTCGAATATACCCTGCCCTCTCTCAGCCCTTTGCCCCCTACCCGCCATAGGTAACAAAAGAAACCTCCATCTGAGGAAACCCATTGGAAAAAGAGTATTTATCCCGAAAAATAAGATAAAACAATTAAAATTTTGGCTCAATTATCATAAGATTATCAATTATCATAAACGCAATTAAATATTTTTGAGATGCAGATCTGCGATTAATTAATTTGTTTATTCTGTCTTACTGATAAAGTTAATAGTTTTGATACTTCACATCTGATTTTAGTACCACTGACTTGTTTAGATCCCTTCCAACGTTTATATTATATAATATACATCTAAGAATATATAAATTTATACAACATTTAATTAATTTAAGTTACAGAATGAGTGAAGCTAAACAACAGAGACAAGACAGAATCCTGGTTTATTGCCAAGGCAGCAAGTAACAGAGCTCAGCGGACGACCTAATACCTCGAGCAGGGTGCCCATAAAACCCAACCACCGCCCATAATCAATAATATACAGTGTAATGTGTCATTTATATTTTTGTAAATTTCATGTTGTGGTTATATCTAGTCTGAAAATTCTTGAATTCAGTGTAGTACGAAAACCAAACAGGTATTTTCTGAAGTAAATACATTTCGCACCTCTTTAACTACAAACATCTAAGTGAGGATATAAATAAAATTAAAATCAGTGGTTATACAGTATCAAGTATTTATATATTATCTATTAACTTTATCGCTCATAAAATAGTTATTAGAGAATGAACTAAAAACGAAAAAATGTAAGAAAAAAATCATTGGTACATAGACTTTGAAACGCCATTCAAAGAAAAATATCTCATTTTCTGTATGGGATCTTATATATATATGAATAATGGGAGGATTTCACCTAATTAATTAATAAAATAACCAAACAAATCACAATATTATTTCATATATATATATATAATTAGATTTTATTTTTTAATTGGAACAGCTTGCATTTATTTTTAATGTTTATTGTAATTATTACAAACAATCATGTTGTTAAAGTTATTTCCTATCCAACAGTTTTAGTGTTTAATAATACATCTTTTACTGTGCTCAGTAAGTGATCTCAAAAATTAGACTAATGTTTTTAATTTTTTTTCTTAATACAGAATACTACAAAACAGAAAACCAAGTTATTTGTGACTATTAAAATCTGCAAATCCAAGTTCTTAGGGCAATCTGAAATTCGTATAATTAAATGTTAAGAAAACAGTAAAGAAAAAAAACGTAATAGCAGTAAGACTTTTCTAGCTCTTTGAAAAAAATACATATTTGAACTTTAAGGTGAATCAAAAACTCACGAAACAATAATAAAAATATTATTTGTTATAACAAAAATATTTCTAATATTGAGGTTTATTGGTGTGCTGTATCAGTACTTACTTGTACTATATATTTCAGCATAATAATCCATAAAGATAATATAGAAATTAACGTAAATATGTATTTTGAATTTATCTATAATATAATTTTTAAATTTGAATTTTTTCTTTAGTACGATCCAAAAACATTTTTTTTTTAAATCCAGGCCGATATCATTTCACAAACGATGTAAAATAGAGCAGTGTTTTCTTTTAATTTAGCCTGCTTTTGTTGGCTTTAAGGCTTAATACGCAAAGGTCTTCGAAGCTTGCGGTTTATTTTTTTTTGCTAAAATAAATGAATAAGGAATACATTTTTTTTTTAAAGATAGACGAAGTAAGTTAATAAAAAAATAATGACGATTATCATTAGCATTATTGGTATTTTTATCTTATTGAATTTGTTGTTCCATAATCCAGACAGTTTAAAATAGACAATATTTCTTCATTACTAAGAAACTTTGTACTAGAGAGAAGAAGGACATGGAGCAATATTTTTAGATCTCGAATAAATAAAATATAACTTTATTTAATACCGTTGGCCCCGATTGACTCTATCCTCTTCTTATAAGTCTATCATAAATCACTCAAAAAGTTTTAGCCTGCTATAATTTTTTTCGCAGCTCAGGCTCACGGAAAAATACCTACACGTTCAATCATTTTGACAGCAACTGTCCAGTCTTCACTTTTATCAGTTTCAGACAGCGTATTTATTTTCATCCTTTCAACTGATTAACTTTTCCTTTTTTATCTATAATAAAGAAGATCCTGTTAGCTCTTACGTGTTGAGGATCTCAAAAAACCAAGCCAAAAGCCAGTTGTGACATTTAAATTATTTATTAATTACTCTAAAAAATAAATTATAGTGTTAAGGAAACGACTCTCGTGGGGGCTCACTCATCCATTGTAGAGTTATCTCGGTGAAATCACCCCTTGCAGGCCGTTGGCATAGAAAGGGTACAGTTTCTATCATGAATTAAATCCTTCATAAGTTCGTGTGGCATAGTTTTTTTTAATTGAGATAAAAATAAACTTTCTTACGTCTAATAACAACGAAAAAGTTATTAAACAATATTTTTAAGATATTCTGCTTTATTATAAAATTCTCGAAATCCATCCACGAACGGGATCAACGTGAGGATTAGGTTTTAAAATAATACAAATATAAGGGGAAATGATAGCTCAGTATGTAGAGCGTTGAGTTTTTGTACAAAAGGCCCAGGGTTCAAATGATGTGCAAGATAAGGCATTTAATCTGTTAACACTGTGCCAGATGAATGGACTGAAGGATACATAACACCCATTTTTAAGAAGGGGAGTAAAAAAGAATGCTTCAATTGCAGAGGGGTCACAGTTACCAGCAGCATCAGTCGCCGTTACAGTCCAAGTCACGCAATGTTATGGGAAAGTATCTGAAGAAAAGGCTGGTTTTCGGGTGAACAGGTCATGTATTGACCATATATTTACACTCACGCAGCAGACTGAAAAAAAGCATGCTTGCAATCGCGAGGGGCATATAAGGGGTCTTCATAGATCTCCAGAAAGCCTATGATACGGTAAACATTTAATAAAAGCCATCAAAAGCTTATATAATGGGGCCAAAGCTAGGAAAAAACTGAGGAATGGACTGACAGACCACATCCCTATCACTAAAGGCCTAAACAAGGATGTCCTTTATCCTCTCTGTGATTCAGCCTATGTTGAATAGGTCCTAAAAACTTGGAAGAGGAAGTGTAGGGGAATAGGTGTACAAATTATTAATAAATTTCTTTACAACTTAAAACCACTACCTACTAAGAAAACTTCAGGAGGAATATCTTGCTCGAGGTCTGGAAATGCACAGGAAGAAATCAGAGTACATGGCGATACATGCGAATACAACCTTATCCCTCGAAAATTGGGAAATTTGAAAAATCCATGAATGCAAATATCTAGGCAGATGGCTAACAGACGATGGAAGCAATAAGTATATAACAGATAAAATTGAAAAAGGCAGACAAATTATTGGGTGTCTTAACTCTGTTCTGTGGAGCCAAAAGGTTAACTTCATAATAAAAAAATGATGTTCCACTAGTTGGTTGAAAGTGTTATGCTCTACGGTTCCAAAACCTGGACGATTACGAAAAAGGAAGAAACGAAGTAGTTGGCCGTGGATATGGCCTTCTGGAGACGCTGTTGTGCTATTTCTAGAATTCAGCATGTTCCTAATAGAACAACTAGACAATTGGTTGACCAGGAAACAATATTCCTCTTCGCAATAGAACCAAGAAGATTGAAATGGTATGGCCACTTAAAAAAAATGGCACAGGACCGATGGCCAAAAATAATCTTCGAATATCGCCCTCTGGAAGGCAAAGGAGGAATAGAGGACAACCCAAAAAATGTGGTTGTAGGATGTGGAGGAGAGCATGGCAGCGAGGGGACTTAGAGAAGGAGACTAGCTGAATCGAGACCTGTGGCGAGATCTTTTAGAGACGTAAAACTACCAATAAAAAATCTGTTAACCAACACGGATGTACTCTGTAGCATCTAGAGATTCTTCTTGGAGCATCCTAGAGACTTACTCAGCCTCTAGTAAGTGTGTATCCCTCATTGGGGAAAAACATAGCTGTTGAGCGTGATTCAGGTCAAATCATTTTTCTACACAACCGTTGGATAAGAAAAAGTATAGCCTCTACCAAGTTGTTAACACTTTGTGGAAACTAGTCGTGTTTTACAAGAAATTAATGAGTTTTCCACAACAGGTACTTTATATTGTCCACTATAAATTTTAATACTGCTTAGGGTGCACCTACATTGGATCCGATGCGATACGATCAGAATTCGGAAGCAAACCAAATGACTAAAATATATCGAGAGTGCCTACATTGGATCCGCTCCGATCCGTCCGTTTTTATCAGACTAATCCGACCGATTTAGTCGCTCGTGGAATCAAAATAGTTTATTTATACGGAAGCGCCTACATTGGATCCGAGGCGATACTGTACGATCAGGTGCGATTTTCACATTTCAAAATCATTAGTTTTCAATCCGAAAAGCCAGCCTTTACCATGTGTGGCAACTTAACCTTTATTGTCTAAAATGTTTATTAAACAATGTACATTGTACTTTGATAATTAACTATTATATAAATATCCGTCATAAATCAAAATTAAATATTCTCAATTCTCATTAAAATATTTTATTACTAATTTTCATGAACCATTAAATATAGTAGCGAAGGTTATTTTTCCGTTGAATAAAATTAAATCTATCAAAAATGTACATAAAAAATATACCTACATAAAATTTTAATTCGTCAAAGAAAATTGGAAACATCAACTTTTGATAAAATTATCGTCATAATGTTTAATTTATTTTTCAAACAATTGGCAACACTGGGAGATAAAGGCTTTTCTGATTTTTTATACTAAAATACACTATCACTAAAATACACAATCGTTTGCAAAGATTAACAACAAAATAGACTGAAAAGAATTACTCATTGAATTAGTTCGAAAAGAGCCTTGATTGCGTCATCAAAGAAATAAATATTATCACAATCGAGAAAAAGAAATCATTATATAAAACACGAATATATTAAAAAAACAATAAATTATATTTTTTTTATTTAAAAACAACTAAATTATTTATTTGTAGTCAAACAGCAAGACAAAAATATTCTAATATAGTAATATTACCTCATTGTTATAACATTTGGCTCTTTAAATTTATAAAATTAAGATTATTTATTAATAATTTTTAATATATTTATATTTCACTATAATATATATAAAATATAAGAATTAAAGAATAAAATTAATCCTATTTTATTCGGAAGGCAGTGACTAGTTTCACTATCGGATTGAAAAGAATAGAATCACGTCGGATCTGATCCAGTGTAGGCACTTACTGCGTATTTCAGTAATTTGTTTTTTCAGCCCACCATCGTATGTGATAGAATAGGATCGCGTCGCATCGCATCGGATCCAATGTAGGTGCACCCTTAAGCGGTAGGCGAGGATGAAAGACTATTATGATGATGAATATTTATATTGAATTTATAAATAACCATATATACGTTAAGTTGTAACTTCGTGGATGAGGAATCTATTATCATAGTAAATTAAATGAAGCTACGGGAGAGGTACCACTGATTCTTCATGGCATCCTGTTTTATTGTACTGTCAGCCACTCTTCTGATTTTCAATTCGTTGACTAATACTTGACAAGAGAGGATAAAGAGGATTATAAAGAGAAAAATTGTAATAAGTAATAAGATGAGAATAAAATTAAAGTAACGCGTTATTTTGAGAACGGTAACGTGAGGAAACGCCTCAGTAATCACCTAATCAACCAGAATTAATTAAAGATTTCTAAATAAAATTTGACATGTTGATTAAAAATAAGAAATTAAGTACTAAGATTTCATTACACAATAGTAATGAACTGTGAATAGCTCAAACATTTCAAAAGAAAATTAACAGGCGGAATAGTAGAGTTATAAACATATCTACTACATGACCACTAAGATATTTTATACTCCTTTGAATGATTTTTATCCATATGTTGGTATGTTGCTGCTTATGTATGCGTCCGACGATTGCAAACCATGATCTCAACACGAATAAGAAATCATCTGATAGAATAATTTATCCGCAGACATTGTTCGAAGGTTGGAGGATTCTCGTAGAATAAGGGCAGGATTATTCTGGAATTCCTTCTTATTGATTTCCATTCGGTCAGTTCCCTCCCGTACTTTAAATCGGCAAGTTTTTCCACTTCATCTTCCAAGAGTACTTCAACTTAAACCTAATTCTTATCTAGGTCAGGCAACGAAAGGGTTTTTAAAGAAAAAGAAATCTTTATAAACTTTCTTGCTTATAACTCTAATACTTACAAACAGTTATAACTTTTGAGGGGAGAAAATAGTGTATTGATCCATTTTTTCTTTACGTTTAACCCTATGTAATCAGAATTGTGACAATTTCGACTAAACTTCATACCGATATAGAGAAGTTTACGCTCATAAAACAATTTATTAGCTACTTGCCTTAGTAATTTTCATTTAAACCATTATTAATAATGTGCAAATTCCCCTTCAATCATGTAACTGCCTCTGAAGAGCACGGTTTTTGGAATGAGGACTTTTTCAAAAACATTTATTCTGATAGATATTTTCAGAATGTATCATGAAGCAAAATAACCGATTTTTTAAAAGTATATTTGATTAAAGTACTATTTTTTCATTCTTTGAATGATTCTCATTCATGCGTTGCTACTTATGTATTAATCCTAGGGTAGCGAACCAAGATCTGAACATGAATAAGAAATCATCTTCTAATAAAATGTTAAGAACGATTAAGTGCAATTTTTATAACTTTTAATTACATTGATTTTCTGTAGTTATAATAATTGGATTTATGTTATTAGCAACCCGATATAATTTACCAGCATCTTTTTTGTGACAATTTGTTTCTCTTCCTCTATCAATTAATACCCCTGGTTAGAAGAAGTAATTATATTTATATTATAATACATGTATGTATTCTTTACGTATTTATATTTTAGTGTAAACATTTTTTAAGTAAATGGAGTTTATAAACAAAACAAAAATTCCTCTGTCAATGTCGCTATGTCTTTTATTTCCAATTTAACATAAGCTTATTGTCGGAAGTGATGAGTATGCAAATAGATGCTGTGGTAATCTCAAACAATTTTTAGTAAGGACCAAGATATTAAAAAAATATTTAAAAAATCCACAACAATCGGGCCTATTTATTATTACGTAGTAATTCTGCAAGTAAGGTATTAGTTGTTATCAGCTTGAAATTTTTTGCTTCATTTAACGGTTTTGTATGCTGCTATAGCCAATCGGATAATGCGGAGTCCTACATTTTGTCTGTCTTTAGGACAAGGTTCATTAACGTTAACTGACTCAGCATAAGCTGGGACATCCATTTTAAGTACCCTACGAAGAACATCATAAATATCATAGAAGGTTGTTGTGCTAGACACTACACCACAGGAAACCCACAAGCTGGACGATATTCGAATTTTACCGTCAATTAAATATTTTTCATGTAATGTTTCATGAATAAGGTGCTATTGTAGCATGAATTATTATATAGCTTATGATTATTTTTAATTCGGATTATTCCAGTAACATAACGTTATTTAATTATGGCAAATCACATCCGACATGCCCCGAAAAAATAAAAATAAAATCCTTTAATTTGGTTCTGAACCTCAGTTATCAGAAGATCCGCCCATCAGAAATTTAAAAGCAATTAAGTATTTCGGAGATGCAGATCCATGATTAATTAATTAGTTGATACCGTCTTACTGACTAATTGTTTGAATACTTCATGCCTGACTTCAGGATCACTAATTTACAGCGCGCCTTAACAGATCAGTACTTTATTCACAGAGGGTTATATTTCATTTATATTTCGCAACTCCAAAACCATCAGCAAATTATATTTGCATTTAAACGTATTATATCTTAAAATGTAGTAATCTTATTTAATTTGCAATACCATAAATATATAAATGAAAATGTTAGGTTACTGATTAAAGAAATAATAACAAATAATTATGAAGAAATAAAAAAAAATTAATTAAAAGAAGCTATCTTACTTTAGAAACTATAATTCAACCCGGCGTTCTCAGTTTTATACAATTTTAAGTACTCCAATATGGATTGACTATGACAAAGAAATAATAATAGTAAAAAGGCTAGCGGCTTGATGAAGATACCGCCAATCTTTGCTTACAAATTTCCTTCCAGAGACCACTACCTAAACCCAAACCGTTAGATAAATCAAAATGCAATCCTCTCATCTACGCCTCGTTTACGGTTCGGATCCGCACTTATTAACGTATAAATTCGTTTTTTACAAAACCCCAAAACTTTTCACGCTATATATTCTCATACTCTTTTCTCTTCCACTTTCATATTCAAGCTTTTTCTTTTAGAATTAAAGACGTAATTATTCGGATTACATCAATCAACAATATTATACTATGATCAGTGTTTAAATATAAGTGCACTCCACATTAATTATGGGGTTTAACAATGATTGCGAAAGATGATACCATTGTTGTGTATTTTTAAAATAAACGGCTGTGCAGTACCTGTGGTTGGTAGTCCTTGGGTTTGATGGCGACTGCCTGGGAGTAGACCTGCACAGCCTTGGCGTGGTCTCCCCTGTCAGCGTAGATCCTGCCGAGGTGGACCAAGGACGAGACCCGGGTCGACTCGTGAGTCCTGGGGTCCTTCACTGCCGACCCGTCCAGCTGAGAGCAGCGGATCAGAACCTCTTCAGCTTCCTGGATCCGACCCCGGGAGGCCAGCAAAGTGCCCAGGTTCAAGTGCGCCACTGTAACAAGATAACAGTCCAAGTTAGAACAAGAAGATTTTGTAATAAGGAAGAACAAAGTAAGAAAAGATATATATCTCAAAAACTTAGTAATAAGAATTGATGAAAATTATATTCAGATATTTTTATCTTCTCTATAGAATTCAAAAACCAAATATCTAAAAAATAAGAAAATCAAACCGTAGTTTAACCCTTATAATTTCAATTAAAAAAAAATTAATAAAAGTATGTATGGATATATAAAAAAAGGTGTGTGGTTATATGAAACCACGATACAAGCGAAACTTTTTTTCGGTTTGTAGACAGTTAACTAAAACTTTTTGGAAAATTATTCGATTTAGTGTATAAAAATTGCGTTTTTAATCTTAACCTAATTATTGAAAAATTGGAATGATAATGAGAAATCAATAGTAGACAAAATATTCAATTATAAAATTTAATTTCAATTTGCCTGTGAGGGTACGGAATATATAATTAATACAATCATTTAGATGATAAACGCATATTAAAAAGTAAAAGCAATATTTATTTAAATCACTGAATCGTTGCCAACTTCAATTATTCTATCACAAAAATCATCTTATCCTCGAGTCTCACAGTTTATAAATGTAATTAACATTTTATGGTAACTAAAATAAATAAATGCTTATTATTATATCTCGACTCGTACTCGTATCACTGCCGCTCGTGCCTTGATTAGAACTGGCGCGCCATTGCGCCGGATTTTAGCCGCTTGCATTTCTGATGATATCTGCGGCATCTTTTTTAATCCATTAAATCCACCGCATTTAATCCATCACGATAAACTAAATAAAAACATTTACATTAATACACAGGTCAAAACACACAAGCTTAGAACGAGTAAAGATTGTCTGATTTTCAAACCACCTCCCTGCACATCCGTTGTCTTAGAAGCAGTACAGTGCGATCTACTGAATACAAAGACCTTCGTAGGTTGTATTAATACATGTTTCTTTTCCTTTTTGTAAGAAGAAATTAATGGGTGATGAAAAATAAAACACCCGTCCTAACTGATATTGCAATATTAATATATTAATGAAGCCTTATTCTACGAAAATTAATCGTCCTTTATATGCCAAGGGAATACAACGGATCTTTCTTATTCCCTCTTACATTTTTAATTTCCCCACTCGCTGATTAATCCAGCTCCACCCTCCTTCCCTCCCTTACACTCACTTTCTCCCTCTCTTTCTCCCTCTTTCCCTTCTTCCTAGCTACTTTGACAGATATGATATTTCAGCCCCCCCCCCAAGCTCCCTGAGTACATTAGAAAGATGGGAAGTAAAGGCATATATCTCCTCGTCAATTTGGGAAGTGGCGCTGCCCGGAGAGCGACATCTGGGCTAGCGGCGACCGTCCCATCATTAATAGCCCAGTGCTCGACCCATCTTCCTAACAGCTTCACAGTTTCGCTCCGAAATGGCTAGGCCAAATGTTCTTGATAATGGAATACTGCTTGAGTACTTGTGGCGTAATTAATTGTAAATTTACTGTAAAAGAATGTTGGGTAAGTAATTCGTCATACTGATTCATCAAATGTTCATTATCACAAAATTGATAATCTAATTGATGCATTATGTTTGACTGATGGCATATTGGTAAACACGCGAACTACCTTTGGGAAAGAATCCCATCTAAAATATATAACAATTTCGAGCGATAATCATAAATAATTATTATACTTAGCAAACCATTTTTGAATAGCGTATGTTATTTTTATTCTTCCAAAATTGCCGGTACCACTCCTTCCAAATTGAAGCAAATAACTCTTTACATACTATTTTTACGCTAATTATTAAAGATCTTCTAAAAAAAACATTGATCTAATGAAACTATAATCCAGTTTTGCAATATCTGTGTTCCCAATGCTTAAGAACCTGAACAGAAGTGCTGCATGAATGAATTACTGGTACTCCTTCAATGGCACGAATTTCTTCGCCACGTCAGAGTGTTTATGCCTGTTCCCCAGTAATGCATCACATGATCACAGCGTGTCACTGGGTTTTTTTTTCTGGTGACTTTACGCAAGATCGTTTTAACATTTTCATTTTGATTACACTATGCCGTATTTTTATTACTTGATTTATTGCTTACTTTACTCTATACTGTATTTTTTATTTTCATTACTTACTGTATTATTTATTTTCATTACCTCTGAATTTTATATTTATTTCTTACTGTATTTTTTTATTATTTTCTATTTTTAATTTAATTTTACTACTTACTGTAGTTTTTATTCATTTTTATTGTTATGGTTATTAATGCTCCACATGATTATCCTAGCTCTTTATTGATATATATCTCTCATGTTTTCACCCATCTCCCATCTTTATTGCCCACCACCCAGATACCTGACTTAAGCATTTTAACTTTAATATTTAATTTTTATGTTTATTACCTTATTCTTGGATTTTTAACACTTTCTGTTTTATTCTTATTTTTTTCTTTATTATGTATTTTACTACCTTCCTGTCACTTGGTTATCAATACTATACTCTCATACATTTTAACCTTTATACAATATTTACCATACTTAGCAATTTTTTAGATTTTTTTAATTTTCAATTGCTGTATTTACCATGATTTTATTATTTATATTTACCATGCTTAGAAATGTTTTAATTCTCAATTGTCTGTATTTTGCATATAGCCCTGAAGAATACATACAAAGTAGGTCGAAAGTTGGCTGCTTAATAAAGTTTTCTCCAATTCTAAGAGAAATTCATTGACCTCTACACTGACCATTTTCCTCCACATATATTATCAAGGTCAACTATTATTGTTCAAGAAAATATAGGGTTAAGTAATAACTTGGTATAATAATGTAATGAGATAGTCAATATTCGGACAAGTAATAATAATTATTTCGTTATGTACACAACCACTAACTCGGCCCCTCGAAAATAACGTGGTTTAAACTAATACTCGATAAGTGATATCATCTTGAATAATATTACAGGTGGAAATAAAAAAATGATCTTATATAGGGAGAATTCATTATTAGAAAGCCGACGTTTCGACCCACATTGCGGGACTTCTTCAAGGCTAGTACGATCGGAGGTTGAAACAAGACAGTCCTACTAGTCCTACAAGGTGGGTCGAAAAGTCAGCTTTCCAATAAATATGTATAATTAAATAATATTAGTCGGACTTATACATATCAGGACATGTCATATGTGTACAGTAATATTAACCGTTAAAATTATCGTGTTATTTTGCTTAAAATGGAGTTATAATATAAACTTCATTTTAAGCCAATGTCTGACCTTCGATGAAAAATTTATATCAGATAAAATTGACAATATAGTCAAATTTGATATTGTTTATACCGTTAAAACCTGAGAAAATAATATCTGATCTAGTTAAATTTTATTTTTTCTGTTCCCTCTAAACTCCAATAATGTACATACATATCTGTGTTACAATTGGAAGATTGGTAAGCATTAGGATAGAAGGCAGTTGGAGTGGAATCAGATGTGTCCATGGATTTAATGCGACAGTTGGTTGCGGGTGCTGGTGGCCAACACGTTTAGGGTCAGCAGCTTGTGTGCGCATGTGCTAGTTTATACTCATTAACTTTTTAACGGATGAAATATCACTATAACTTTTTTAAAATAGTCATAGTATCTAACTCTGAAAGGAAAATGACAATCAGTTATTTAGTCTTCAAGGTAAAAAATAAAAGATAATAACTAAAAGCATTTTTAAAACATTATTCAAAAGTTCTTGATAATTAAACATTAATAAACTGTTGGCCAAAGTAATTAAGGCGATTTGTATTAGAGTCATAACGTTTCGTGCTATCCGTTGAAACTATCAGTAATCATACCACTTATATTTTATTACGGTTTCGATGTTCATTAATAAATTATTATCAATAAATGTGTTTATTTTAGATGTATTTTTCCTGAATGGTATATAATGGCTATCCAATAAAATATTTCATACAAGTTCCAGTTATTATTATTCCGGAGTTATTGATACAGAGTTAGACAGTTGTTGATAGAGAGTTATTCTTCCCAAGTATCTTTTGGGGCCATACTAAATAAATTATACGTTCATAAATAATAAATAAATAATACAAAATAAATAATGATCCAGACAAAGGATGAAGCACTGGCGAATAATGAAAGAGGGGGAGAACTATAATTGGGAAAATAATGAAAGTTGTTTAAGAGTAAATCATAGACGGGGAAAAATAAGGTAAAAAAACTTTTTAAAAAATGTACGGAAAAATGGAATAAATATTATTTATATTGTATTTCAACTAAAAAAACAACAAGGAAAATACACTAACTATAAAATAAATAAAAAGCATGAGAGAGAAATAGGCTGTCCTTTAATATTAATTAACTAAATCAATATTTTTAATAAGAAAAGAAATTGTTTTCAAGTTTCAAGTGAATAGCATGTGTACATCATAGTCAACTACCATGCTTAAAAATTGCGTTTTGTATTATAATAGTATTCCATACCTAATTAGAAGAATCGTGTGAGTATAAAGAGACTTAAGCAATACTAATCCGAACATACATAAATATGTGTGTGTGTGCGGGTGCATGCGTGCGTGCGTGTGCGTGTGTATGTGTTTGTATATAATGTGTAAAGCTTGAGTACCCAAGACTAACGTACCCTGGCAGTTAAGAAAGCACAATAAAGATTCATTCAGTAGAAAGTATTTGATTTGCCTTTTTTTTTTCTTCTTTTTTTTATACAGTAAGAAACTCACGTCAAGTAGCGTGGTATATGAAATTAAACGCAAATATCTACTTTATATGTGGAGATAAGGTCTGGCTGAGATAAGGGAATGCATGCTCATAGCTCTACCTCTACCAGTACCAGCCAGCATAACTGGAATATAATTGCTTTTGCAAGCCATTTAATGTTCTATCGTGTTAATGATTCTCTATTCGCATAATGAAACATGTCATATATGTGATAAAACGTCATATGCTAAGCAATCATCAAGCAATAGTTATTAAAATAACAAAAAGGTGGAAATATAGTGAAAATATCTGTCTTGAACAAATTGGGTAGAAATAGATCAAGCATATCAATCAATGAACATCTAGTAATAAATACTTTTTTAATATCATCAAATTTAATTAATTAATAAAGAGTTTTTACTCCCTTTAAAAAATGCTAGAGCCACCTGCCGGGCGAAGCCGTCATATTGGGCTTAGATGGTTGCTATGATAACTACTCGTACTCTAGTTGGTCTACCATGGTCTACCACAGGCCATCTCCTTCCCATATATATATATATATATATATATATATATATATACATATTACATCAGTTTATTTTCTTAACGTTTCCGACTTTTAATTCTCATACATTTTGCAAATCACTATGTAATAACAATCCCTATCAATCATTTTATTCTACATCTCTCTATTATTCAAGAACTTTTTAGTGATTTAATATTTTATTGGTGTTGCCTAGCAACGGACCAGAGAACTGCGTTTTGCTCTGTCTTTTGTCGTACTCGATCAGTTTAATTATAAATATTTATAAAATATAGTGTTGTTATTTAATTTAAATTGAATTTATCGATTTAAAAAACAACAAAGCTGCAGCTTATTCCAATATTTCGATTTCAGGGCTGTTTTTCTACACTTAAAATGCAGTGGAATAAGACTATCTAATTAATGATATAAGTTTGCAAAAAATATAAGCATACTTGGCAATTTATATATATATCTATATTATTCGATTTTTCTTCATATAAAATTCAACTTTTATACCTAAAAACGACATTTATCCTTTACTTTTCTAAATTAGAAGCTCAGATGGTCTGATAGCAGTTTGGTATCATCGCATCTGGCTTATTCAGAGGGCTCAGTAATTGACACTTAAAGCTCTTTGATGATGTTATTTCAAAGATAATTGGAGAAGGAAAAAGGATAATAAATGTTTCTCATTTGCCATTTTGATGGGAATCTAATTTTCAAAGCTTTGGGATAATTACCAGTTTTCAGAAAACAGAGGATGAAAAAAAAAGGAGCAAAAAGCGAGGCTAGGTGGTCGTTAAATTGGAACTGGCCTGGCTATCATTTGTTTCAATCATTAGTCTAACGAGAAGGGGAGGGGGCGAGAGGGTGGGGCAGGAGAGTGAGGGGGGAGAAGAGAGTGAGGGAGCGAGTGAGAGAGAGAGAGTGCGGTCATTAGCGATCCCTCAGGGTCCTGTTCCATCTCATCTGTCAGCGCCCGTTGATCGTCACGTGTGCATGAAATATTCACTGAGGATGCCAATTATAGTCGAGTAGGCCATATGGGGCATTGGGAGGCTGGCTCCTGGCTGCTGTGTTCAATATTTGGGTAGCAATCGCGCAATACTACTGATTAAATGGAAAATAATAGAACATTTTATGAAAGGTAATGCATATTAAATATCTCCAACATTATTGCTATACTTAATCGTATTAAACCGAAATTATTACAGTCTGTCCAAACTCTTTGATAGTGGACTGCTTCTCAGTCCCACAACACAGTTGAGAATATAAAACACACGTTTCGGGCAGGTCGTGACATATGCATCTGAAGCCTGGGTATTGACCAAAACATATTGGCAAGTTCCAAAGAAATAGAGATAGAGGTAAATTGAGGCGAGTTTATGGATCTGTAGAGGAGAATGGACTCTTCGACCCCGAAAATCAAAGAACTTTACATACTTTATGATGGACTAAGTTTATCACAATTTGTTAGAGTACAACAGTTCAGATGTTTGGGGAACGTAATCGCGTTGGGTAAGGAGAGGATAGTCAAACGACTTTACTAGGGAAAGCCCGATGCAATAAGGCCGAAGGGAAGATGGAACGGTGATGTCGCCGAGGATCTGCAGAGAACATGTGTAGTCATCAGCCGTGCTGACGATGGGTAGGACTGCTTCAGGCGTCTGCTTCGTCGGGAATTATTGAATTATAATGAGGAAAAATAAACTACTTATGTATATTTAGAAACAGGAATACTAAAATACCACATGAATAAAAAAGGAGATAGAGAATAAATGTGTGTGTGTGTTTTATTATATATTTAATCAACTTATATCATTTTATCAGTTGTATCATATAATGTTATTGATGGAATTTGATATTGGTATTATAGGTGGTATGTATTTGGTACTGGGGAGTGGTGTAGCTCTGTGCGTAGAGTGCTGAGTAGCTACGCCTAACATTCCGGGTTCAACCTCGACTATGGCAAATGAATAATTTAATCTGTCAACCGACATCTGTTGGACCCTGTAGTCCCTGGGGCTCACCCAGCCTCTATAATGAGGGCACCCTTAATTGGTGGAAAACGTGGCGGTCAAGCTTGATCTCGGACTAATCACATCCCTGCACAACCGTTGTCCTAAGAAGAGTTTCTGATATGTACTTGACCCAAGTCTCTTCATGGCCTGAAATGGTACAGACGTTTTGTTTCAAACATCTTTGATTAATGTCTTGCTTAAGGTGTGAATGATAATCTCCTTCAAATTATTGATAAAATGTAACTGGTTGGCAACAAAAAGTTAATTTCCTCGATTTTCATTTATTATTCCTCTAAGTATACTATTCCTAAATTATTAATTGTTATAAACAAACATTGATTTGTTGAATTTTATTGATATCTATATATATTAATTTTTGTCATATTTTAAACATTCCAATTCGTAAATTAACATATTTATTATTGTCGCTAAGGTAAAGGGCTTAACTACTTCAGAGCCATTACGTAACTTATATGATATTCAAAGCTCCCTGAAGCACACGGTTGAACCCTGAATGGCCGCAAGGAGTTTGAAAATGGAGTTGCGGCTTAAGAAGACTTATCCCAACTCTGGAAAGAGCAAACAATTAGGAAGGGCAAATGAAGTCGGACCTGAAAGGACTCGCAGGGCTTAGCTCGGCCTATCGCGGCTTAAGGGCTCGCTTCGGCCGCGGCATTAATGACATGGGTCTCAGTTCGCAACAACCCGCTCAAAAGACATTAATGACATGGGTCCCGCAGTTCGGGCGGCCATCTTCCGCTCGGAAAGCCTCCTTTATAGGATATGTTCGAGCTAGGCTATCACCGTGTAGCGGGGCACTTTGATCTGGATTACAAACTTCTATGTATTGCATATATGAAGTTCAGCAATTAATGTCAATAATTAAAATATATAATATAGTGTTTAATGTTAGTAGATAGTAACATTAAACGTAATGCTACTAAATAGTAGCATAAAACATCATGAAGGTATCATGAATCCTATCATGAAGGTAGGGTGGAGTTCAAAGCAGATATAACTACAACATTGAAGCAGAAAACAGGATGTAGTGGAAGGAATGACGGTCTGAGATTTTTACTATATGAGGCGTTTGGTTTAAAAAATCGAGTACCTACATCCATTTCCAAAAATGTTTTTGTTTTCGTTTAAAATCAATAAAATGTTTATGTTAAATGTTTCCATTTCCTATCAAACCTGGTTAGATCCATTACATTAAATGAAAAACAAATCTGTAAGAAAAATCAACACTATGTATATATATATATATATATATATATATATATATATATATATATATATATATATATATATAAGTTAAGACAAGACGATGATCGCAAAGTCACTAATCAAGCTGGCATTGTAAACAGCTGTTCTATAAATAGATGTTCAAGATGGCAATAAAGTCAGTGTTTAACCAGCCGTCAAGTGTGTTGTTTATCTTCCTACTTATTCTTTTGTTTACGTTTTGTGAGGTGAATTACTTAAGTGGTGCCGAAACCCGGGAAAACGTTTTAGCAGTTCAGTGAGAATATATATATATATATTTTTTTTTTCTCAAGGACACTAAAGACTACAGATAGTTCATTATTGATCTATTTTTTATATTTATTTTTGCTCTCTGAATTTGAAAAATAACTAGTGTTGCCATTATGAATGAACAAAGAGAAATCCTGAGGCCGGCAACGTTAACGTTAGAGTCTTCACAGCCAGAACAGGCGAATCCCCAATTTCCGCCATTACCATCAACAACTCTAGCAATGGCGCGGGCAGACTTAGCTGCCCAGGAAGCCAACAGAATTGCACAGGAGACAAATGAATTGGAGAAAATGAAGTTAAGGAAGGCCAATGCACAAGATTTAAGAAGGGAGATATCAGACTTGGAGAAATTTAACGGTGATGTGGGTGAACTAAATCATTTCCTCAAGGGCGGGGATGGTATTATGAGCAGCATTCAATCCCAGGTCGCAGCAGACTTTTTAGAGGAAGCGGATGCCAAAAGGCTACGGGTAGCCTTAGCCCGACGGGTCAGAAGGAGCGTACTAAATCTAATCCAAGCTGATGAGGATACCTCGTGGCAGGTGATCAAGGAAAGACTAAAAAAAGCGTATGGAGGGGGGCGATGGGCCCCAGAAGAGGATATGCTGCAGATGTTTCGAGATATGAAACGTTCGAATCAGACAAACGGTCAGTACGCTGCAGGCCTGCTCGTGAAGCTTAATAAGATTAACGAAAAATTACGAGAAGTAATGGATACCAGTGCGGTCGAAGCATGGATGTTGTTTATGACCACAGTCCTGAAGGTACAATTAGCTAGGGATACTGGAAAGAAAGACGGATTACCCAGGGATAGGTCATTCATGGAATGCGCACAGGACATGGTAGATGCGAGTGCCCGCGACGAGGAAGAGAGAGAAGAGATCGAACCAGGGTGGAAAAGAGTGTCGTACCGGAGGAACGAGGCAGGAAGGAATAGAGTGAGACAGGACATGGGAAGAAGAAGAGATGGAGAGTTTGGGAGAAGAGAAAAATTACCTAGAGAAAAAAGGCAAATTGTGGAGAGGAAGAATGGGAGAAGAGAGGAAAGGAGGTGCCACGAATGTGGCAAGATAGGGCACTTGGTGGCTCAGTGCCCACGTGCGCGGTGTTTCGAATGCCACAGTGAGGGACATATGGCCAGACAATGCCCATATATAAGGCGCCGGGAGCACGACCGAGGCGAACCAATGGAGATCAATGCTCAAAGAATGTGGCGGAGAAATAGGATATCGTCGGAATCAACTAGATCTTCGGAGGCTTCAGGGTCTGAGACGGAAGGAAGCGAACATAGCCGCAGAGGAACTTCCGGAGGAAGAAGCAAGCAACGGAGCACAAGGAAGGGTAGTGAGCAGATAAGAAAAGAATGAGGATTGTGTAAACGGAGGGGCAACCTATTTGTTGTGAATAGTGTGGTAAAGAAGTGTGACAGGTTGCCTATTATCGAGTTTTGCAAGGGGTGGAGGTGTCTTGTGGACACAGGGAGCTCATGTACTCTAGTAGGTAGAGGTAGTCTACACCCTATATTTAAAGGAAAGTGTGACCCAGAAATTAGAAAGTGTTTATGTCAGCTAGTCACTTTGAGTGGTCCCTGTACGGTGGAGGGGGAAGTGGAACTGGCGTTAAGTAAATGGGGCAAAAAGGGCGACGTAGCAACTCTGCATGTGGTAGAGACCATGCCGCGCGAGTATGGTGGAATTTTGGGGTGTGACGTGCTCGGGAAACTAGGGGCGAAACTCAGTAATGTAGAAGGCCAATGGGTGATTAGAATTGGGAGGAAGACATATAGAACGATGGAGAACGCGAAAAGGGATGTGAGGTGCGTCGGTGCAATTACCAAAGGCAAGGATTGGAGGATGGGCATAAGGGAAGAATACGCGGATATTTTTTTTCGCGAGGGGGACCCACTGAGCGTGACGGGAGAAACGGTTCATGAAATTCATTTGAAATCTGAGAAGAGTACTTACGTGAAGGAGCGGCGGTACCCACAGGCGTTGCGGGAACACATTAGGGAGGAGATCGCGGAGCTAAAACGGCAAGGTATTATCGTTGATAGCACATCACCCTTTAACAGTCCTCTATGGGCGGTCAAGAAGAAACCTGTTAACGGGGATCCAAGGGAGCGCTACAGGGTGGTGGTAGATTTCCGGCAACTCAACGAAAATACATTGGATGAGAAATACCCTATTCCCAGATTAGAGGACATTTTGGACAGACTGGGCGGAGCAACCGTGTTCAGCACACTAGATTTGAAATCTGGATACCACCAAATTCGCATGCATCCCAGAGACCAATGTAAAACAGCGTTTACGTTTGAAAGGGGCCATTACGAGTTTACCCGTATGCCATTCGGTTTAAAAAATGCGCCGATAACGTTCCAGAGGCTGATGGACGAGTTCTTGAGGGGCTTAGACGAAAACATGTGCCAGGTCTATATGGATGATCTCCTCGTTTTTAGTAAGACGGAGTTGGACCATATTGAGGATTTGAAACGAGTCTTGGACAGAATACGTCAATTTGGTTTAAAATTATCAGCGGAAAAATCAATATTGGGGCAAAAGGAAATCAACTTCCTCGGGCATTCGATATCGGCAGAAGGGGTGCGGCCTGACGGTAAGAAGGTGGAAGCCATAGGGAAAATGGCGATGCCAACCGATATCAAGGGAATCAGGAGATTGTTAGGAACCCTAAATTATTATCGTCGATTCGTCCCAGAGATGGCCGAGCATCTGAGTCCTCTGAATGCACTGTTAAGGAAGGGACGCACAATTCGGATTACTCCAGAGATCGAGAGGAACATCAGGAAATGCATGTGTTGGCTACAAACGGAACCGGTCCTCGCATTCCCTAATTTTTCAAAACCATTTGCGATCACCACCGACGCTAGTGAATATGCACTGGGGGCGGTTTTGTCACAGGATTATGATAAGGGGGAACGGCCTGTGGCATACGCAAGCAGAAGGCTTACAGACGCGGAGACCCGATATAGCGCGCTCGAGAGAGAGTTATTAGGGATTGTATGGGCAGTCCAACACTTCCGGCCCTATATATTTGGAAAGCGGTTCAAAGTTCATACCGATCACAGGCCACTTCTGTGGGTGGGTAATTTGAAAGAATCGTCGGCTAGGGTGACGCGTTGGAAGGAGATCTTGAGCCAATACAATATCGAAATAGCATACAAGCCGGGAAAGGATAATGTGGTGGCAGATTGGTTATCTCGTGCCCTGCAGGTCAACGCTATTGAATCAGGTGAAGGGGGACCTTCCGGGGAGCTCCAGAGGTTCGTACGGGAATGGACGCCAGATGTGGAAGGAGAAGGAGAAACAGACCGCCGGGACAACGGGGAATCTCAAGAATCACAAGACGAGAGATCGACTGAGATGGAGGAGGTGGATGAGGTAATAAACGATAAGACTCGGCAGATAATATGGAAAACAAGGACCACGGGGTTACTGAAAACGGAATTTTCCAGATACGAGAGGCATAATATTGTTACTATTTGGTCCCAACCTGGAGTCCAGGAAGAGCAAATCTGCCGAGCGTTAAAGGATGCCTCTAAAGCAGGTGCGACCCACTATCTGTATGTTGGCAATGCGACGGTGTGGGACAAGATACGTAACTTGTGGAGATTAGAAAAAATAGGGATAGACAGGACGTTTATCCGATGCCGATCTATGGTAGAGACCATTCGCGATCAGGAACAGCAAAAGGATGTAACGATAGCGTACCATCAAGGGAAGACGAACCACCGGGGAATCAATGAGACGTTGGCGGCACTAAAAAGAAAATATTATTGGGTATGGATGCGGAAGACGGTAGAGGAGATAATAAGGAACTGCCACATTTGTCATACGGCTAAGTATGACCGCCATCCTCCCGTAGGATTACAAACCGAGACGATGACGCCTACGATACCTTTGACAGATCTTCAAGTAGACACCTTTACGTGGAGGGGGTTTAAATGGGTAACAATAGTGGATACATTTAGCAAAACGGCCATAGCCCACCCGGTGAAGGAGAAATCGGCAGCGGCGGTGAATAGCGCCCTTCAAACATGGTTCCAATTCTATGGAGTACCAAATACGATCTCCTCGGATGGGGGCAGGGAATTCGATAACGCGTACTTGCGACAGGAGATGAAACGGCTAGGAATTACATGGCACTGGAATACACCTGGACATCCTAAAAGTAGGGGGGGAATCGAAAGGCTCCATAATACCTTGGGAGAACATCTCCGAGTATTCCACGCAGATAAAGGGTTGGAAGCAGATGAGGCGATGCCCCGAGCCATAGCAGCGTACAACCACTCCATACACATGGCCACCGGATTTTCCCCGTTCGAGGCCCTTTTTGGTTTACGAGCGCGAAGAAGAGACGAGGGTGATACGGTTGTAGATGAAAACATGGCAGAACAACTAGCCATAAATAGAGTAGATCTCGAGAAAATGTGGGGGAAAGCACATGGCCGGATGGTAACGGAAAAGAGTAGGAGAGTGGCGCGAGAAAACAAGGGCGTGAAGGACATTATGGGAGATATTAAAATCGGTACAATTGTGTACAAAAAAATTATATCGAATCGTGCAAAGGAGGTTCTGAGGTACGAGGGTCCATTCAGAGTGATTGCTATCAGAGAGCATAACCTAGTCACTATTCAGAATGTGGCTGAGCCAAGAAAACATAAGACAGTTCATATCGAACAGCTCAAGATTCCAGCTGGGGAAGTCAGCCCATAACCGTGTACTTTATTTCGTACTTTTGGAGGTGTAGTGGAACAGGGGATTTTCATTTCTTTTTTTTTATATAGTTTTTGTAAAGTAACTTATTTGTATATAAATATTTTTTGTTAATTACGAATGATGGTAATGTAGATTAAGTTAGTAGTAAGGTATTTTATTTTTATTTTTATGTAAGTAGAATATGATTCATGTAATTGATAATTTCTTTTGTTTGTGTGCTCTTTCTCTGCAATTTTTGTTTTGAGTTTACGAGGATGTTCGTAAACTGGCAGGGGGGAGTTAAGACAAGACGATGATCGCAAAGTCACTAATCAAGCTGGCATTGTAAACAGCTGTTCTATAAATAGATGTTCAAGATGGCAATAAAGTCAGTGTTTAACCAGCCGTCAAGTGTGTTGTTTATCTTCCTACTTATTCTTTTGTTTACGTTTTGTGAGGTGAATTACTTAAGTTATATATATATATATATATTATATGGTCTAAAGAAATTTGTTTATTTGGGTAAGAGAAAAAAAAAACATTTTCTAGTCAATGTATATTCTTCATTCTCAAATTATTCAAGACGTTTCGAATGTATGGTATCATTTTTAATCTTTTTTCTCTCTGCATCCTTAAAAAATCCCTTTACACATCCTTACATGGTCACAAGCCTTGAAAGTCATATGTAATTTTTTCCTCTAAAAATCTTAGGGATCGTTCATCCTCCATGATTAAAAAATTAAGAATTAAGTCCAGTTTAATAAATAAAAAAAATTTATAAGAAAGAAATATCTCTTTTTCTATTTTTTACCAACATTATCTAATCAGATATATCAGTATTTAAGTGAATCAGATATTAAAGTATATCCAAAGTATTTTTTATATTAAATAAGATTTATAAACAGAGAAGAACATAAAAAATTGTAAATTTTTTGAAATTAAATCTTTTTTGATCAGTCCTGAATTTTTTTTTGAAAATGGATGTGACCGGTTTTGAAACTAAACGCCTCATATATGTTCTTAAAGAAAATATTAGAAATTAGGGATGAAGCAGAGGCGGCAGCTGTACAAAAAATAATAAAATAAAATAATCTAAATTATTAAAGAAGAATGTCCGAACGTGTTTATCCGAAAGACATTAGTGAAAAAAGCAGCAATGAGGCCCGATTTTTCTTCTTTAAACTGAACTTCTGGAACTTCAGTCATTTTTTTGGCCTTATGTTACACTCTGTTTTCAAATTATAAAATTCTTTCATGGATTACTTTGTATAGAGCATCTAAAGCTATATTTTTATTTGTTCTTCTTGGTTCGTGTGAAGAGTACTAAACGATTCCGAGGTTAATATTGCTAATGTAACATAAAGGAAAATTTAATTAGTTACTTTGTTTTTCACCTTTGGCCTATCATTATATCACACACACATATCGTGGAATCCCACGATGAAATGAAAAAGTGAAATTCACTTATTATAAATATAATTACACAAGTTATAAACATGATTTTGAGAAATTGCTGATGAGTAGACTAGAGTATTTTAAGCTCGACGGTAATTGTGGAGAAAGAGTCTCCCTTCGATAACCTCCAGTTTTGTGACGTAATTTTGACGTCACTGGGGGGACTCCCCCCTAAGGCGATAACCAGCGTGCTCTACATTTCACTTCTGGCAATTCTCACTCGCCACACAGCGTTTGGGTTAGTAGGACCTAGCTGGACTTTTTTTTTTTCGGCATTTTTGCATTTCTTTCGCCTAATTAAGTATTATAATTATAAAAAATGGTAATTACCAACTGAATTTAAGAGGATTGCAAGGATAATAATTAGAAAATTAAAAGAAACATGTATAACTAAGACAATATATAATAATAAAACTGATAAAAATCCATATTTATTCAACTGGGACAAGTTTCTTTAGAATAGTGATATGGAACATAAAATATAAACTATAATGTCTTACAGTATACAATTACAATTTAATAAATATATGAAAATAAAAAAATAATGAATATAAATTAGGAGTTACCTCGCAATAACCAATTAAATCAAAGAAAAAATATAAATACCATAACAATAATTATAAAGAAGAAGAAAACTATTAATATTTACATACAAATATACATTCATAATACAAATTTTATGGAAAAGAAAAAAACAACAAAATAATTTAAGAACGTAAAGATATATATATATATATAATATATATATATATATATATATATTATTATTATTATTATATATATATATATATATATATATATATATATATATATATACTAGTATGAGCAGATGAGCAGTAGTATATATATATATATATATATATTACTGCTCATCATTCATCCATCCAAAAAATTTTAATCATAAAACTAATTAAATTTGTTTTGTGGTAAATAAATGCTAAATAAGATATATAATAAATTGGAAGAATTCCTTGCCACAATCATTTTTATTTTCCTTTCAGAGTCCTCTGTAATGTTTTCAAAACTAATTTTGGTTGAAAGCTACTCAAAGAGATAAGAGTTTCTTTCTTCCTTTGGCTGCATCAACCATTCTTCAACAAAATATCTTCTTGAAATAAAGTTCTCTAAAAAAATGTTGTACTCGAGTGTGCGGGCTAAAATGTGTCTTATTATTCATAGGAAAGGTGTAGCTATTAAATATAAGAAAATTAGTCCGGATGCAAAAGGGCCAAAGGCATTTTCATCACTTCAAAGTTTCAAAATAAGGAAAACTTCTCCGGCCATTTAAAAAAAAAATAATATATTTTGATTATCCGACGACTTTTTATTTAGAAAAAATAGCACTTACTAGTACAATTAAATATCCATATTCAACAATTGGTTTGATAAAAGCAGTTGAACAATAAATTTTTGATCTCCTACTGTTATTGTAACTCATATTATCATATTTTAAATATTTATATTTTAAAAAGAAATGATGATATTTAACTAAAATATTATATTTTTTTTGTTAATTGTTTTATTTTTTATCTATTTTTCTTTTTTTTTTTTATCTATTTTTCTATTATATAAGCTTTGAGAGCCTTTTATAATAGATTCTATAAACTACATTTAATATGAATAATAGTTTTAAGGATTAATTTGTACTTTTTGTATTAAAATATTATTTATAAGCATATAATTCATTCTTAAGTGTTCATTAAGATTCGGTTTTTGTTATTTTTTCAAGTCTTAGCATTACAGAAGTCTACTGGACTAATCATAACTACTTTGGTCATTCTTGGTTTCTTCCGAGGAATATCTCTTATTTCATGTCAACTCGTTCTAACAGAATATTCAACCGGAAATAACTTCCCTTCTGTGCTTGGCTTATGTACGGTTATTAGAGCGATTTTTATTGGAGCCTTAGTTCCTCTGTGTGGTGAGTATCAATTATAAATTGTGTGGATTATTTTTATTTTTTTTATTGTCATATTCACAACTGTCAGATTACAAATATAACCTTAAAATGATGTACGGTTTTACATTACAAGCCCTGATATTAACGGTATTTGTTTGCTCAATATGGCATCTCATACTTTTTTTTTCCTAGCCCCATGGCTTTTATAATTTTGTTGAAAATAAAATAGTAAGGATAGAAAGGATCTCTTTTACTGCATTTTAAGAGAGGAAATGTGAATAGGATGATTTTCTTGGATGGTAGGAGTGGGGGTCTGGTGATGGAGCTCACTAGTTCTGCATCTCATTCATATCTTTTACAGCCTTTTATGGGTACTGTCAGAGTTTATTTTGATAAGATTGAAGTTTTTTACAAAAGTGCAAAAATTCCTTTTTCCCAACAATTTTTTATTTTGGTATTTTATTTATTTATGTATTTATTATATTTTTTGGTATTTTATTTGAAAAGAAAAGATATAACCAGGACCGGGACTTGAATCCGGGTCTCCCACCTATCCGCGGTGGTGCTTTAGCCACCTCAGCCATCCTGGTTCGCTTCTATGTCAGTCATATCTCTTCTTTTCACTGATCCTATATCTCTGTGTTCTCGCAATTTGCGATACATACACTGGGAGAATGTTAATTAAACATTACTTTTATTTTTAGATCTTGTTGACTTCTTCTTCTTCTTCCATGGCTCTACAGCCCTTGTAGAGCCCTGGCCTCCACAACAAAGCCTCTCCAGTCTTCCCTGTCAGCAGCTCGACCTCTCCGTTATCCGATTCCCATCCTCCGCAGATCGTCTTCCACATCACCCAGCCATCGCTACCTGGGCCTTCCTTTTCCTCTTCTGCCTCCTGGTTGGCCATATAATAGTTTCTTCGGGTACCTATCTTCTCCCATTCTCTCCACGTGCCCAAGCCATCTTATACGGGTTGACTTGACATAGGTGACTAGGTCTGGTTCATTGTACAGTTCCCGAAGCTCTCTATTATTTCTTGACCTCCATTGGCCTTCGTTACATACTGGCCCAAATATCTGCCGAAGTACTTTCCTCTCCCAGATCTGCAGCATCTTCTCGCATTCCTGGATCAGGACCCACGTTTCACCAGCGTACGTGACAATCGGTCTTAAGATTGTTTTATAGATCAACAATTTTGCTCTCCGTGACATGTTCCGAAATCTTAATACTTTTCGCAATGCAAAGAGACATCTGTTGCCTGCTGAAATTCTTGCTTTAATTTCTGCAGTGATGTCATTCCTTCGTGTCACTAAAGCCCCCAGGTACTTGAAGCTGTCCACTTTCTTAAATGTGTGGTGGAGCAGTTGCACATGACTCTGCTCTTCCTGCCCATCATTTTTTGTGGAAATCATGTATTGGGTTTTTTCCTAATTTATTACAAGACCCAATTTTTTCCCCGCTTCTTCAAATTCCTGTAAAGCTCCCGAGAGCGCCGCTTTTGACCTTGCTGATATCACTACGTCATCAGCATACGCCAGGTGTTGGGTCTTCCTGTAGCATATCGTTCCTCCTGGGTTGGTCCTGATTGATCTCGCAGCTTGTTCTAGTGCTATGTTAAACAATACAGGTGAGAGGGGATCTCCTTGGCGCAGACCATTCTCCACCTCAAACTCTCCTGATAGCATATTTTGGATTTTTACCCTACATCTGGTGTTTTCCAAGGTCATCGCACTTAATCCGACTAGCTTTTCTGGGACCCCTAGAGTTTTCATTACTTTGAGCAGTTCATTCCTATCAAGACTATCGTAGGCCTGGCAGAAATCTATGAAGAGGTGATGGAGGTCAATATTGTACTCATATGCTTTCTCTAGCATCTGTCGTATGGAGAAGATATGATCAGTTGTGTTTCTAGTTGGCCGGAAGCCACTTTGGTATTCGCCAATATTTCTTTCAGCCCATGCCATAATTCTCCTATTTATTGCGACTGAAAGTACCTTGTAGACAGTGGGCAATAGAGCGATACCTCTATAGTTTTGGCAGTTTAATCTGTCTCCCTTCTTATGTATTGGGCACAGCACTACCATATTCCATCTTGTTGACTTACGTCATTAAATATTATTATAATTTATTTTCTTTTATTTATTGTTATATGGTATAATTTCTTAAATATTTTATTTGAAAAGAAAAAATATGACCAGGAATATTTTGGTATTAGTCTCGAGAACCATATACATAGTAATAAAATAGTAAAAACACTTTAGAAAGCAGAGGAACCGAAGGTATAAATATGGCATTTCCTCTCTATTATAAATATGGTAGATGGAGAAAACAAATTTGAAGTGAAATCTTTAAACCTTAAAATGCAGACGATATGCTTGATCTACAACACGAGACTGCTGAAAAGACTGGGTTACGAATATCTTACAAAAAAAAACGAATTTATACACGAACATAAAATAGAAAACTTTATGAAAACAAAGTATGTACAAATACAAAGATTTAATAAATTTAAATATCTCGGGGAATGGATGAATCAAACGGACTGGATAACACAACAAATGGAGAAAGAGTGAAAAATAAGTTAGAATTTGCGTACAAATTAACACAAACTACTACAATAAGACATCGATATCCATGTAAACGAAGATTGTGAACTATAATACAGTTATTTGGACACAAGCAGCATATGGACCACAGTGCTTAACACTGAAGAAGAAAGGCAAACTAAAAAAACTAGAAAAAAGAGGGAGAAAAATACTAAGAAATATTTTAGGGCCTTAGAAAAACAACGAAAATATATGGGTTAAAAGGAGAAATGAAGCTTTGCATGAAAACATAGAAAAACCCACAGATACAATGAGGAAAAGAAGACTAAAACTGTTTGGACGTTTAAATAAAATAGATGAAACAAGGTTTACAAAGAAGATTTTTAATTACGTTTATAAAATGAAGAAAACAGTTAGATGAATAGAAGCAGTGAAGGAAGATGCCAACGAAATAGGTGTTACAGCAGAAATCATATGTAACAAGAACCACTTCAGACTACTGATACACAACCCCACAAATGAAGAAGACAAGCCTAATCCTCGACCGAAGGGAGTGTGCACAGATGATCAGAGACGAGCAGTTGGAGAGAAAATGAAGAAGTACTGGAAAATGAATAAGTACTGGAAAGAGAAGAAGAAAAGGAGACACCTTGAGTCTCGAGTTGTGTGCGTAACACATTGGCATAAAATGTATTTCTTATTTATAAGAGAATAATTCTGCCAAAGACAAGTCGTGGTGAAAGGGTTATTGCTTTTGAAAAAGACTCATCAGATTAATAATTTTTTTTGGAGAACTTCTGTAATATTGATACAAAAAAAATAGCAGGATAACCATTATTCATGTATTCATTAAGAACCAAGTCATTTCTATAAATTTTAGGCTTTCATTAACTTTTTTTTCGCGAAATATGGTCTTTTTTTGGTGGTTATGTTAATAAGCATTTTATGTTATCATTATCAACTCACTATCAACGCATCATCCTTTTATCATCACTTTGGAATGTTTATGGTTAATAAGAGCGGGTCTGAATGATTCCCATCTCAGTCTTTTTCATTCTTCAATATCGGGGGTAAATGCGATTGACTTAATTTTTTTATGAAGATGAGGTGAATTGTTTTCTACCTGTATCTAAGCTAAAATAGCACTTATTTGGGATTTTTTACAATTATTGGTAACAGATTCACTTACTCTTATTCCTTTTAATGAGCAGTAAGCAATATAATTCTACCTTAATCACTTTCATTATCTAGTACGGTACTTTGTTTATTTCTTAAGTACCTAAGATGACAAATAAAAATGATTTGATTGTAACCCACATAGGTTTCTATGGAATAAATTTATTTTTATGATTTCGAAGCACTCTCTTGCTTCCAATATTAGATATTAAATAAATGAATTTGTCATAATTACATTGATAAGGTGCTTTCCTCTGAATTAGCCAGTGGGTTCATTTAACCTAAACTATTTTTTAAATTACTATTAATGATGTTTCTAATTTTGTTTTCCAGGATACATAAGAGACGTTACTAATAGCTATCCTCTGTACATCCATTCACAAACTTTTTTAATGACTTCGGTAGTGATTGCTTGGAATGTAGAAATAATCATCTTAAAATCTAAAAATTATGAGCAGGAACACACAGCTGATTTACAAACGGAAAGTAGTACAAATAGGCGGGTTGAGCCGGAGCCGTGACCTTGAGGTCATTGTCTGCTGTAGCAGGGTCGTGGTCGTGACCTTGAGATGACCTTGAGGGTGGGAGGGGTGTAAGGCAGGGCGAGGGGGTGTTGACCTTGAGGTAGGTCCAGGTGTGCAAATTAAGATTTGGCAACGTCGCAGATGAGATGTGGCAACAGCGCAGTAGAAACTAGGTCATGGTTTGTTCTGAATGGATGACGCATGTGACGTCATTTTTTATGAATGGAAGTGTGACGTCATCTTATGAATGGAAGAGAAACTAGGTCACGGTTTGTTCTGAATGGATGTTGGTCATGTGACGTCATTTTATGAATGGAATAGTTGAATGGGCGTGTGACGTCATCTTATGAATGAGAGCGTGATGTAATTTGTCTTTGTGAATGGGATAAGAGTTATGAATGAACCACAGTAGTACAAATAGGCGGGTTGAGCCGGAGCCGTGACCTTGAGGTCATTGTCTGCTGTAGCAGGGTCGTGGTCGTGACCTTGAGATGACCTTGAGGGTGGGAGGGGTGTAAGGCAGGGCGAGGGGGTGTTGACCTTGAGGTAGGTCCAGGTGTGCAAATTAAGATTTGGCAACGTCGCAGATGAGATGTGGCAACACCGAAACTAGGTCACAGCATAATGAAAGAGAGTATATTGTTTTCCGAATGGGAGAGTGTCATCATTATGTCTTATGAATGAAGCACGTTGTTGTTTCCTCAATCAGTTAGTTTAGTATGGGTCGGCTAAGGAGCAAGAACCTGAGGTACGAAGAAGGAAGGTTGTCGACATTCGTCGGCTGGTCGTCACCGGTGAGTCCATTGAAACTAGCGGCTGCTGGGTTGTATTACTTGAAAGTGTCTGATAGGACAAGATGTCCATTTTGCGGAGTAGTCTTGCATGAATGGAAGGAGTATGACGACCCTTTTGCCGACCACAAAAAATGGTCTAAAAACTGTTCGTTTATAGAGTATTGTGAACAATTGAATGAGCTGCAAATCATAGTGTCTGACGAGAATGATAGCGAAGAGACGGTATGTTGTTAAAAGGCTTCACAATTTTCTACATCGACTCAAAGATTTGCAATTATGCATTTCCTTGTATGAACTAAAAAGAAGGGAAATAAATGATGTGATAAAAAAACTAGAACAGCTGCAGCTTTCTCCCCTCCACTCCGTTATACCACACAGTCTTGTCGTTGATGATACGCGAGATGGATCGTCGAATGGACCTTGTGACCGAGTACCCACTCACCAACAGTAAATGTTTTCGAATCGGTTTGTGTAACTTTGTGCCGACTATCGCCATTAGCGAAAAGAAGAAAACTGTCGTTTACATGAATGTTGAGGAATGGACATATATTACCACCCGAGCTCCGAAAATTTTGTTATTGCTGCAGAAACGAAAAAAATCCTATGAAAAAGACCGATCAAGATGTCAAAACGTGATTTGTGAACTTACTACAAGAGGACGCACTAGGGTGATGCGGATAGAGCAGGTAACGCAATGGTTTGCAATGTTTAATCATGAGACCCTTCCACCATCGTCTGCATCTGCATGTTTCAACAGGAACGAGACGGTCAAACTTTGCGCAAATATAGAAAAAATCAACGATTCACTAGCATTGATAACAAAGATGGTTGAACTTTATAATAAGAATGAAGCAAGTGTAGTTAGCGAACCAATTGATTTTAGCATAAATACAAATACACTGTTTTACAACTTAAATGAATTGAATTGTGATGATAATCAATAAAATAAGTTTCCTTTAATATGTTGTATTTTTTATTTGTCCCTTGAAAAATAAAATAGGAAGAAGGAAAAAAAAAAAAAAAACAAATACAAATTTACTGAAATCAAATATTTTTATTTTATGTAAATATAAAATTTAATTAAAAAAAAAAATTAATAAATCTGAATCAAATACTGATAAGGTAAATATAAAATTTTTAACAATTAACAATCTTGTAATGTTTCTGATAAACAGCTGATCTGTGGGTTGATTCCAGGATAGGACTCAGTATCTTGGAAATATGTTGAATCCTGTTTTCGAATCTTACTCTGTCCCTCGCATATGTTTCCCATGGACTGATACGTGCTGCACGATGAGCATAATTCCATGTTACAAGAGTACGAGTTTCAACAAGGTCCTCATCAGGCTTGAAAGATACCTAAATAAAAGATATTATTACTCGATATTTTGTATTTTCCGAATCGAGTTCTAATTCGTTTATATTTTTTTTTTTTTTGGTTGTACGTTCATTTTACATCTACTTTTAAAATAAAAAGAAATTAGTATACTCCTCTTCTAACAACCACAAAAAAAACAAACAGAGAGTCAGTACAATTTACGGACCAAACCCGTTCCCATTTCATATTCTATTATTTTATCATGTAAAATGAGACAGTAAGCTTTAGTATTGGCTGGAAAGTTTTCTTTCGCCTCTAATAGTACTCTGATATCGATAGTCGCACTTTTGATTGCTTCAGATTGCTTAGAACAATCTATAATCACTAGAGGCGCTAGTTTCTCGAAATCGGATCTTGAAAGCAGGGGCTGAGAATGTCTAACGCCATAATAACTCGTTTGAAATTCGTTATACATTTCATACAACAATGCTACTTTTCCTTGCTCAAAATCTAAATTTAAGTCATCGTATGGATATTGTTCACTATTCAAATAAAGTTTCAAATTTTTTAATTTGCAACTATCGAACAGACTGCTATCTTTGTTAGAGGTTCTATTTCGATCACTTTGAAATGCAAAAATGAGATAGCGCGGTTTTTCTAAATTTGTTGAAGTTTTGACCGACCAATTTTCCTGCTGCGTCGCAGGTACATTGGGATATTCGTAAAGATCCCATGATCTGAATGGAATAGAAACGACCTTGTTCTTGTCTACTAGTTTTAATAACCTCAGACGTTCATAATCTGAAACACGAACATGAGGCATTCTCCACACCAATTTGTCAAGTTTTATTTGTACATCATCGTCACCTAGCACGCAGTTTAGGTCAGTACTTGATCTGATCAAAACGAGCTCTTGCTTCAGATTGATTAAAATTTTACGATAGTCCTCGCAAATCCCAAAAAGAATATCAAGTGGTAGGCATACGCTAAAAACGCCGTTTTTATCCAAAGAAAGAGTTTTACCGGGCATTGTCCACCCCGCATTTTCTAATCCCATTACTCGATTAGGCGAAAATGATGCATGCCCTTTAAGAGTAGTAGTTATCCCCGGATTTCGTACTCGATCGACTTCTATACCGTTTAGTTCATATCTAATTTCGTCAAACAAAAACGCGAATGCGTTATTAGTCAACTTTGGAGTGGCACCGATAGTGCCATCACTTTTTAAGATCCTCCCTTCGAGATAAATAAAACTTTGAGAAGGAAAGGTATAAATATCTTGTTGATGAATAGGAATTCTAATCTCGTCGGATTTGTTAAAGGTATTTCCCGTATAAGGCTGGTGCGAGTGATATTCAAATTGTGTAAGAGAATCGACGAATTTTATATCCGTCGTAACGTCTAGTATGTCATTCATAATGTTTGTTTAACCGAAAACCACACTGTTTTAAAAATATAGCGTTCGCAGTTGTTAGCGCTCTTGTTGATTTAGGTTTACTGGTTTTAACCGTTGTTTGACATCTCCTTTTATAATAATCGATGCAACAACTATCTCTAGAAGAAAAATCAATCCCCATTCTTTTTTAAATGTAATCTCAATGTAACCGTTTCTCCTCTAAAGTCGATAAGCTCTCCGTTCTGATCTACTAATCGAACGATGATATTGTCTACAGTCCTCACGTTGGTTGGAAAGTAAATGACCGGATTCGTGATTTCTATTATTTTATATCCTGGGTCTACACGCGGAAAGAATTGATGAATATTATGATCCGGTTCTCCGTTCACATAAGACCCCGATGCGATGTTACATTGAATTGAAATAATGTTTACGCTGAGAATTTTAACAATGTCATTTGATTCAGTATAGGAGCGATTCGGAGGAATGACATGATCGGATCGTGTAAAACCCAAAAGAGGACCAATAGAGTGAGGCTTCTCGGAATAGTTAAAGTATACTGCATGAGTTGTTTTAATTTCCGTTTTTAGCGTGTTGGAATTTCCTCTTATTATCACTACAGCGGTAGGGTCAAGATGAGAAATTTTTTCACGTAAAAAGGAGGCTATAGCATCGATATCGTACGATCCTTCAGGTATTTGGATCGAAAAATCACCAAAATAAAACATATCATTAGCGCCCTTTTTTATATTCGGAATAGTATTATATGTCTCAAATGATAACAACCCAACAGTATATATTGACCCCAATTCTAACGGTGGTAAAAAGTTTGCGGAAAGTACGCTAGAGTTGCCCGTAAGCGTTACTGTATAGCTCATGATTAACAATGATCAAACGCTTTGAGAAGCATCGACTAAATACTGTAAGCAGAGATGTCCACAAACCGACGTATTCCACTCCTGATAACGCTCTCTATTATAAGTTATTTTTAGCCCCTTAAAGTATTCGAGCAACTGTGGTGGTGGTTTTAAGTTTCCAAAGGAATCAAAGTATTTCACAAAATTATTTTGTTTTACATAACAGACCCAATGTGAACCAAGTTCTGAGCTCGGCTCTAAATTTACAATAGCAGACTCGTGTTTGTTTGGATATCTAGGAAGTTTATCAATCATAAACACTCCTCGAAAATGTTGGATATTTAAAACTTTGGCCAAATAATTTAATTCTAAATCCGTCAATGGCTTATTCGGTAGTCAGATCTTTCCAGATTTGTTTTTTTGTCGAGTTATAAACAGGCCGTAGCCTTTCCGATATGGTTTCAAATAAAGTCCATTTCCGATTTTCTGACTTTCCATCGCTAAATTATGCCTCTTTTGCTCATCTAATTTATGTTTAGCTTCTTTCGCCTCGTAGATAGCTTTAGCCACACTCGACGCTCCTCCCGCTAAAGATCCCACTGCAGAAAGCCCCGCCATTAACGGCACAAGAAATGGAAGAAATCCTCCCTCTTTTGGCAAAGGAAGAACTCTGGGAGGCAAAGGTTTTGTCTTACCACGTAAATGCATTTTAGCCTTTTTGTATGCCATTTTTGACGCTTCGAGGATCGATGATACGTTAGCAACCTTTAGCGATTTAACTAATTTTTTGAAACTAATCTTTTTATTTTTCTTCTTCTTCTTAATACCGGCACCAATTTTACCTTTCGCTTTCATAGTATTTGTAACTAACCAAGCCGCAGCTTTTTCTCCCAATGATGAATCCGAAGCTTTAACTCGTTTCCAAGCGTTTTCAACCAAAATCTTGTCCGCTTTTCTACGACTTTGCATATCCTTATCTTTGCTATAAGCAATATCGTGTTCTTTACAAGCTTTATCAAGCTGGTTTATTCCACTATCTCCTCTATTTAGTCGTTTTTCAAGGTTTGTACCGGGGCCACAATACTGGTATCCTGGCAGGTGTAATTCAAACGGTAACTTATTTATGAGACTGTTTATCAAGCCTCTTCCTTTGCGAGTCTTACGAATCATACTGTAGTGAAAAATGACAATCGGCGATATATATATATATACAGGAAATGAATGATTTTGTCTGCATTCAAAATGAAATTAGTCCAACAAGAACAACGTTTTTCTACTTTGAAGTGTTTGCCTGACGAATCTACTGAGGTGAAACATAGCACATTATTACCAAACACCATACGAGCGTCGATATGCGGATCAAGCGGATGTGGAAAGACGAATATTATGATTGGACTTTTATTAAATCCAAATGGTTTAAAATTTAAAAATGTATATCTATTCGGAAAAACTTTACACCAGCTCAAATACCAGTATTTAAAAAATGTTTTAAATATGGTTCCTGAAATAGGATTTTACGATTTTGAAGATGCAAAAGATATGCCTCACCAAGTTGAATCTAATTCAGTCTGTATATTCGATGATGTTACGATGGAGGATCAAGATATAATTAAACGATATTTCAGTTATGGAAGACATATGAATCTAGATTGTTTTTACTTAACACAAAGTTATGTTTGCATTCCTAGACATCTGATCAGGTGTAATTTTAACTTTTTAATAATATTTCCTCAGGACGAATTGAGTTTAAAACATATTTACGATGAACATGTGAGCACTCCTGCTATCGGTTTCCAACTTTTTAAAGACATGTGTTCATTATGTTGGAAAGAGCCTTTCGGTTATCTGGTTATTGACAAAAGTAGGGATTTAAACAATGGTCGTTTTAGAAAAGGAATCGATACATTTATTGTAGATATATAAAGGGTTTCCAGTCGTTGACGGAGCTCAGTCATGGACCCTAAAGTCACCCGTGAGATTATAAAAACTAGCGAAATTTTAAAAAATAAATTTCGGACATTGAAACGCGGTCTTCAGGATGTTGATGAGGTTCGTCAAGCATTCTTTACACCTGTATCACAACCTTTAGAAGATATTAAAGAGTCATTAAAGTTGCAAAAAGAAACCAAATCGGAGCCGTCAAGTAAAAAGATTAGAAACAAAAATGATGAGATTGAGTTTACAAAAGATATTTACAAAAGAGCAACATTGACACCAGAGTTAGCTCATTCGACTCATCCGACAACTCCAATACTTTCATCATCTAGATTGGCGTTTCCTGAAATTAAAGTAGAAAATGAACATCATGAAACTGAAGATTCACTAGTAGAAACAATTAAACAGTTTGGAAACCAACAAAGAAAATATTTGGAGAAATTGTTGAGAGGCGATAATAAAACCTTCGATTCACGTTATGGCATTAGAGTCATGCCCGATGGAGGATTCGCAATAGGTGACTCAACTGATATTCAACTACATACAAACAGCGATGACATAACAATTAACGGGGTAACTTATGAAGGCACAGAGGGATTGTTGCAGTTACTTTACTTGAAAAATCCCGAAAAGTATGAAAAAAAAGACTTGGAAATGTATAAAAACATTTTAATCTCGACCAATGCTCACAAAAAAGGCTATAGTGAAGAACGAGGGAGACAAGGAATCAGATCAGAAAAATATAGAAAAGTAATAGCGATGCTTTTCACACCTCGTCATACCACACCCCCTCCTAGTAAAATAGCCACACTTCGTTCGCACAAAGGCACTGGTCTCATGAGAGCCGATAAACCCATTTATGAGTATTGGGATGATCCTAATGAGCTAGTTGATCGGCTGAGGTTGCTAATATCTTCGGCGAATGCAGGTCACGAAGGACATGAAAACGAAATAGAATCGATAATTGAAGAGCTACGAGAAATAAATATATTATATTAAGTGAATATCTTTTCACTGTGTGTGTGTATCTCGGTGATGCTAATAACGCTCGGTTATCTTAAAAGATGAATGCATCGTTGTTAAAAAGTGCTGTCGTAAATGAATTGCACAAACCAGCTCGAAGAAAATATCCACGTCGGAAAACTGTTTTGAAAGGAATTAACGATTTATGGCAAATAGACCTTGTGGAAATGATACCTTATTCTGGAGAAAATAAAGGAAATAAATATTTGTTAACGGTCATAGACTGCTTTTCGAAATTTGCTTGGGCTGTGCCATTAAAACAGAAAACAGCGGACAACGTGAGCAAAGCAATGGAGAGTGTGTTTTTATCGAGTAAATCAACTCCAAAACATATTCAAAGTGATCAAGGAAAAGAATTTTACAATTCAAAGTTTAATTCTCTAATGAAACAATACAATGTTAATCATTATTCAACTTTTTCTAATATAAAAGCTTCCATTGTAGAGAGGTTCAATAGAACATTAAAAGAAAAAATTTGGAGAGCATTCAGCCTGCGAGGAAATTATAAATTTTTAGATATATTACCCCAAATTCTACAAGAGTATAATTCATCATTTCATAGGACTATAGGTATGAAACCAATCGATGCTCGGCATAAAAAGATGGAGAGATACTTGCTAAAAAATGTGTATTCTACAGTGACTAAATCGAAAGTACGAAAGCAGAAATTTATAGAAGACGATTTTGTAAGAATATCTAAACAAAAAACAAGTTTTTCAAAAGGCTATAAGCCTAATTGGTCAAGTGAAATTTTTAAGGTAGTCAAGATTCAGGAGACATATCCGTACACATATTTGCTAGAAGATCTAAAAGGGCAACCGATCAGTGGTGCATTTTATGAAGAAGAGCTACAACAGGCTAAATATCCAAATATATACCTGGTAGAAAAGGTTTTAAAAAGGAAAGGCAATCAATTATATGTCAAGTGGTTCGGTGTTAATGAACGCAGCTGGGTTAATAAAAAGGATATCGTATAATGTTGAAGAAGAAGAAAAAAAAAAAAACATATGCTCTTGCACTAGACATTTATTTTTATACATATATCATATACTTAAAATTTTTTGTTAATTATTGTTACTTTTCTTGAAAAAATAAAAATCTAATAATCTGTTCACTGGTCTAATTTTCTAACCTATTTATTAATTTAAGTAAGTGCGACGTATTTTATTTGTCCTTGAAAAAAAAGAGGAATAAGAAAAAAACAAATTAACTGAAAACATTTATTTTTCTTTATGAATGAAAAATTTAATTAAAAATCATCTACATCAATATGTAGCAATTATAAGAAAAACATATTACAAAATAAATCTAAATGAAATACTGATTTAGTAAATACAATATTTAACATATTTTAATTAAAAAGACTCCTCCTCAAACCATAAACAATGCGGGCTACACGCCCTATGGTAATTGAGAGGGTTTATTAACGAATCGGTGTCATACAACAGTCCACAGTATACACATTTAACACTATTTTTGACTCCACGTATAAATCCAGCAAATGACAGCATATGATGAGGAGAAGAAGAATTGTCTCTATACGTTCGTTTACGAACGTCTCTTTTAGTGAAATCTACAGCCTCGCTATTTTTATTTACCCATGCAGCCAGACGATGAGCTTGATTTAAAGAGCAAACGAATGAAGTGTCTAAATGATAATGACATGATATCTTATCATATTCCAACTGTTTCAGATTGGGGCATCCAAAGTCGTGCAAATCATAAACAGGTTTATCAATAAGGTCTTCTATAAACTTACACTTTTCTATTCCTTTTCCCCATAATACGTCATAGTTTTCTGCAACGGATAGTAAAACATTTTTCAAAGATTCATAATTTACATCACCATAGTCCCATTCCAGACCATGAAGATGTTTTTTTACCCAGAGATTTGTCTTTAGCCGATCAGCATTTTCGGCTCCTTGAGGCGGTTTAAAAATCCAATGACTAGAGTGCTCGTAATTTAAGCTAACTACTGACAGTTCTTTCACTATCAGCTTGTTCGTTTCCAAACGATAAGCCTGTAAATCAAGAACTGCTGACGACATGTCTGGAATAACTCTACTGAAAGCGGGCCCAAATACCGACTGACCTGATCAGCATCTGACGCAGCACCTTAGCGTACTTATAAGCCCTCGCCTTTTCTATCTCCTGATCAGTCAGCCACTATGCTAGTATAAGTTCATAGTCTCAACGTCTTCAGTTTTCATTACAACTGCAGTAAAGTAAGTTTTTTTTTTTTTTTAATTTTACTCGAATATCTGTTTACTAACTAAGTATATGATTTTAATTTTTTTTTTTTTTAGATGTCACTCCTGAAAAAATTAAATGAAATTAAACCCGCATATAAAAATATTGGAGAATTAATTATAGGACGGACGTATCAAATTCTACAACTTTCGAAGAAGGAGACGGAGTATGGCCCATCAATTGAAGCAATATTATTAGATGAAGGAGAAAAAGAAAAAATAAGAATCTTTCTACCTAAAAGATATGTCTACGCATTTACAGAAGAAGAAATATTCAACTATGAAGGTACATTCTTACATTTTAAACATATAAAGAAAAAAAGTTATATATATTTTTTTTTTTTTACTTAGCCAAGTGATTATTTTCTGTTTTAGGACAGCTAAAAATTCAATATATGGGAAAGAAGAAAAATGCTTATGACATAAAGTTTATGTAAACAAAAAAAAAAAAAAGGTTGAATCAGGTTAGGCTACAATTGTTTTTGTTTTTTTAATATTACTTTTAGGGGGTAGTGTATATATATTTTAGTATTTGTTTGACCAAGTATGTTTTTAGATTAAAAATGAATAATAAAAGTAACGGAAATAATTATTTATGTGCTCATTGTGGATTATTGCTTACAAACTGGCGACATAGATGTCAATCGTTGTTTTACTATTGTCGAGGCTGTAGGAAAGAATTTAGCAAAAAGTTTAACTTTGAACGGCATAAATTAACTTGTCAATTTGGGGTTAGTAGTAATAATACACCCGACGTGAACACAATGGAGATACCAATGAAAAAAAGAAAATATAGCGTTTTTAGTAGACAGATGCGAGGGAATACGGTAGCTCAAGAAAATGGGATTATTAAAGCTTCCTTAGGAAATGCGGTTGAAGATGTTTACATTCCTAACGATAATAAAAAATTATTAGCTTCAGAATTTTTTAATAAGAAAAAAGAGGTTTTAGTAAAGTTACTAAATAGTTATGTAGATGAATGGAAAAATCTAAAATTAAACATAATGTTAGAATGTACATATATTAAGAAAAACGAAAATACTATTAGTGAAAGAACAGATTTTAATTTTAAATCGAAAGTTAGTACGATAGATGTTTCTATAAACCTCGAAAATTACATTGAAACAATTTTTGATAAAATTTTAGAGGAACAGGATGAGTTTGAAAAAAAAGGTTCCGGTTGGATGTATACCTCTGCAAACTATATCTGCCTACATTTAACTAAATTTAAGCCTTTCGGAGGGTCTCAATATATTGAATTACCTAAAAAAATACGAGACAAACGTTGTGTTATAAATGTAAAAAATAATACTAACGATTGCTTTCGTTTAGCTTTACTTAGTGATAATATTAGATCAAATGACTTTAACGCGTACAAAAATATTCATACTCCATATTCTTTTGATTCTATATCGTTCCCGACTCCAATTAGCGATATCAATCGATTCGAAAATTTAAATAACCTGTCTATTAATGTTTATGGCTTAGATGATAAAAATAATGTTTATCCAATTAGAATCAGTAAAAAGGATAATTATGATAAAACGTTTGATCTGTTGTATTTACAAAATGGAGAAAATTTTCACTACTGTTTGATCACAAATCTTTCACGATTAGTAAGTTCTCAAATATCTTTGTCAAAACGCGCTTATTCAATCTGTCGTAGATGTCTGACCGTATTTCCAAGGACGTACGTAAACAAGTATGGGAAAAAAGGCGATGAGCGAAAAGACGAACACGAATTATTTTGCCGTGATCACAAACCAATTCGATCTGACTTTCCGAAAGAAGAAAAAATTGAATTTAAACATGTGGAATATACACAATCCATTCCAATCGTAGTTTATGCAGATATTGAATCTCTTTTGATACCAATTTCGGGGCCTATTCCTAATCCGTCAACATCTTGGAACAAAGCTGTTCATGAGCATCGTGCTTTTTCAGTTTCACTTCTGGTCAAGTCAAAAATGTTTGAATGTAAACCGTTTGTTTATACGGGAGAAAACTGTATGCTAGCGTTTTTAGAAAAACTCGAATCTATAGTTGTTGAAGCGGATAAAATATACGGTAATACTATGCGAATGGAAGAAATGAGCAAAGGGGAAAGTAAAATATTTTATTCTGCTAAAGATTGCATCTTATGTCAATACCCTTTAGACGAACACGATCGAGTACGACATCACTGTCACTTATCAGGAAAATTTGTTGGACCAGCACATAATGCTTGTAATTTAAGAGCAAAAAAGCCCGATTTTATACCTGTTTTTATGCACAACTTACAGGGTTACGATTCTCATTTTATAATCCCTTTCTTGGGCCGTTGTGAAAATATCAGCGTAATTCCTAGTAATTCTGAAAAATATATAAGTTTCAGCATAAAATTTAAAGGATGTAGTACAAAAATACGATTTGTTGACTCGTTTAAATTTCTATCATCAAGTTTGGAAACATTAGTGAACAATTTGCAAAATAAATCTAAATCAATTACTGATATATTTCCACATATGGCAAATATTATTAATGATGAAAACAAAATTAAATTATTGACAAGGAAAGGCATATTTCCGTACAATTATTTTAATTCTTTTGATCGTCTAAACGAAACTCGACTACCTTCCAAAAATTCATTTTTTAATGATTTAACAAAAACATCAATTAGCGACGTGGACTATGAGCACGCGAAAAGTGTCTGGAAAGTCTTCAACATCCAAACACTAAAAGATTATGCGGAATTGTATATACAAACAGATGTAATTTTGTTGTGCGAAGTTTTTGAAGCCTTTCGACTTCTCTGTCAACAAATTTATCGACTAGATCCTGCATGGTTTTTTACTTTGCCACAGTTATCTTGGAATGCAATGTTGAAATACACGAAAATAAAATTAGATGTAATAAAAGATATTGATATGGTTCAGTTTTTTGAAAAGGGAATAAGGGGAGGCATTTGCCAAGTTGTTTCTCGGTATGCGAAAGCTAACAATAAATATCTAAATGAATATGACTCGACTAAACCCAGTAATTATTTACTTTACGTAGATGTCAACAATCTTTACGGTTATGCCATGAACCTTCCCTTGCCGTATACAGATTTTGAGTGGGTTGATGAAAAATTAAATGTATTAGATGTTGAAAATGAATCAGAAACCGGTTATGTGCTAGACGTTGATGTTGAATACCCCAAAGAAATTCATGATAATCTTTCTCAATTACCTTTTTTACCCGAAAAAAATAATCCACCTAATACTAAAACAGTTAAACTATTGACGACTTTGATGCCCAAAACACGTTACATAGTACATTATGTGAATTTAAAACAAGCCCTACAACTCGGGGTAAAGATTTCAAAAATTCATAGAGTGTTGAAGTTTAAACAAAAAAAATGGTTGGCTCCATACATAGAAATTAATTCAATGATGAGAGCATCAGCAAAAAATACATTCGAGTCAGATTTTTACAAATTGATGAATAACAGCTGCTTCGGCAAATTTATGGAAAACGTGCGCAACAGAATCGATTTAAAAATAGTAACAAATGAAAAATCATTATTTCGTCAAGTCAATAAACCAAATTTTAAAGGCAGGATTATATTTGCAGATAATGTTACAGCGGTTCAGCTGGAAAAAGAAAGCATTATTTTTGATAAACCCTTGTACGTGGGATTTGCAGTGTTGGACTTGAGCAAAGTTTTGATGTATCATTACCACTACAATGTGTTTTTGAAAAAATATGGTGTAGAAAATGTTACTTTATGTTATACCGACACCGATTCATTTTTATACAATATTAGGACTGAAGATATTTATTCCGATATTTCTGGAGAGTTAAATAAATATTTTGATACAAGCAATTTTCCCACTTCTCATTTCTGTTATTCTGAAAAAAATAAAAAAGTCGTAGGTTTGTTGAAAGATGAAACTTTTGGAGATCCTATAGTAGAGTTTGTCGGATTGAGGCCCAAAATGTATTCGTACATAACAAAGAATGATATAACGGTTAAAAAGTCAAAGGGAATAAAAAAATCGGCAGTTAACGATTTTACTTTTAGCGATTACCTAAACACATTTAAAGACAGCAAAAGTCTATATTCTTCATTTTATACAATTCAATCTAAAAAGCATAACGTTCAAACCACACTGATAAATAAAAAGTCATTATGCTCATTTGATAATAAAAGATATACATTACACGATGAAACCACTCTCCCTTATGGCCACTATAGCCTCAATGAAACAACGAATCTAACATTGTAAATGTATAAGAACCAATTAATGATTGTATACTAGTATTATTATTGTTTACTTAAATTTATATTTAGTTAGTAAAGACCTGTAATTAGAGTACTAGATTTATTTCAAGAATGTCTACTTGTAGTATTATTATTGTTTACTTAAATGAGAAAATTAGAGTACAAGAAAAGTAACAAAAAATATGTTTAAGAATATGATGTATAAAATAAATGTTTTGTACAACTGTATTTTTTTTTCTTTCACATATCCTTTTCCAGCTCCTTCAAAAAAATTTCCTATATATTACTAAAGTTCAGGAGGAACACATACGTCATCCAAGCTCATAAAAAGCTAAATAATCTAAACCAATGAAACGTCATCCAATAGCCTATCTCAAAAGCAAGCCTAATCCCATTCATAAAAGCAACTTCCGTCTCAGTCATAATCTCAAAAGCATCCCATTCATAACTCATTCATAAAGACAAATTACGTCACGCTCCCATTCAATTCATCCATTCATAAGATGACGTCACACGCCCATTCAACTATTCCATTCATAAAATGATCAACATCCATTCAGAACAAACCATGACCTAGTTTCTACTGCGCTGTTGCCACATCTCATCTGCGACGTTGCCAAATCTTAATTTGCACACCTGGACCTACCTCAAGGTCAACACCCCCTCGCCCTGCCTTACACCCCTCCCACCCTCAAGGTCATCTCAAGGTCACGACCACGACCCTGCTACAGCAGACAATGACCTCAAGGTCACGGCTCCGGCTCAACCCGCCTATTTGTACTACTGTGGTTCATTCATAACTCTTATCCCATTCACAAAGACAAATTACATCACGCTCTCATTCATAAGATGACGTCACACGCCCATTCAACTATTCCATTCATAAAATGACGTCACATGACCAACATCCATTCAGAACAAACCGTGACCTAGTTTCTCTTCCATTCATAAGATGACGTCACACTTCCATTCATAAAAAATGACGTCACATGCGTCATCCATTCAGAACAAACCATGACCTAGTTTCTACTGCGCTGTTGCCACATCTCATCTGCGACGTTGCCAAATCTTAATTTGCACACCTGGACCTACCTCAAGGTCAACACCCCCTCGCCCTGCCTTACACCCCTCCCACCCTCAAGGTCATCTCAAGGTCACGACCACGACCCTGCTACAGCAGACAATGACCTCAAGGTCACGGCTCCGGCTCAACCCGCCTATTTGTACTACTACGGAAAATTGAAGACTACAAAAAACCGACCTGTTCATGGGCTTGACGTGATAGACTCAATAACTGATTCGTCAGCAGCCTACTCATCCTTCACAACCTTTTTAATAGTTTATTGATTCAGTCTTTGATTCATGTTGATTTTTCCAGAATGAAGAATTATTGAACAGCAGTGCTGGTCAACAGTTAATTATAATTGAAATTATATTATGAAATGAAATTAAAATAGTACATTTAGTTGAAAAAAAAGCAAACCTACAATATTTGCAAATACAAGTGAAAGGAATGTGCATGAATAGGGAGTGTTGTAATTATTCACTATTAGACAGCTTATTTACCAAGATTGGTTTAAGTTTAATTTAAAAAAAAAATTAATGCTCTTCAGACTGTATATGGATCTATGGAGGTCTCCGATGCCTCCTTTCGTCAGTCCATATTTTGAATTTCTTTCGGTCAGTTTTACTGGAAGTTCTCCATAAGTATTTTTTTTTCATGTAATTGTTCACATTAGCAGATTTACTTGTTGTAATATTATTGCAGTTGTAAATATATATAAATTAATCTAAAAAAAAACTTTTGCTAAATTCTAAAAATTTTTAATGTAAAAAAAGAAATATATGAACGGCTGTAATATATTGCCCATGTAGGACTGGTGACAAAGAGACGATTTTTTTGTTAGTTCTATATCTTACAATAAGTATTTAATTGATTTTTTACATTAAGTAATAATCAGTTAATAATAAATAACGAAAGATGTAAATAATGAATAAACATACAATTTTATCAAACATGAAAACCTTTGTGGAAAAAAATTTGAAGACAAAAATATGGGGTAATCTCGCATTAAGGATCGTCTGGTTACTCGATGTGTAACATACATTCAATAATCATACGTTTCAACACAAAATATGCAATATAATCGTTCTTTAATTATTGTACAAAATCTTAAATAAAATGCACAAAATTTGTCATTTTATATAGTATGTGAATAATTCTATTCATTCTCCTATTAGTAATATCATTCGTTTTTAAGTAAGAGAAATGTTAACTTGAATAAAATGTTCAAGATAACAAATTTAATAGACTAAAAACTCAATTTTTATTAAAATTATTATTTTCCTTGAAAGTTATTTTTAAAAACATGAATAATTATTTTACAGTATGAGCAGGCATGCTATGTTTGAAGTTCAATAGTTTATAATTAGCAATTATTAGCAAGAATAGTGTATGTCTTTCTTCTATCCATCTAGCGTGTGATATTTTCGGGACCTGTGATAAAACGACAATCTGGTTAAGTATAACATTTCCCTTATTTCTTCTGTCTGTTTTCTTACGTATCCAATACATTTCTCTCCTCCCCCCCCCCCCAAAAAAAAGCTTATATTTTATTCGATTATTCCTTCAATAAAAATATTTAAGTAGTTAGTAGCAGCGAAACCCGGCCTTGCTCGGGTTAAAATACATTGCATGTTTAATGGCATAAAAAATATATGAGGATACATTTTTTAACATAGATATAGATTTCTATTTTCGATATTTGGAGACTTATTCGGCCATTAAACATGCGGTGTATATAGAGTAAACCAATTAACGAATTGAAATAATTTTAAGAAAAAGTTTAGTAAATGAAGAATTTATGTTTTATTTACATAATTATTTACATAGTATATTATTCATATACATATTACATGTTGTAACATTAACTAATGAGTTATGTAATGTTGTTGAAACACCTGAACAACTTATTGGTTATTAGTTATATATTGACATATATTATACATTTACATTTTTTATTTTAGTATTATTTTTTGTTTTGAATGTATTTTTACAACACTTGCTTATACACTACATTTATAGTTTTGTTGTTCGGACTGTAAATAAACGAATTTCGAGGTGATCCTACATATAATTGGCCGTGTGCAAGACATGGTTCCCTTAAGTCAACTCCACAGTACTGGAATGTTTGGCCCAGTGCTTTGTTAATAGTCATGCTGTAAGCCAACTTCACCGGGAACTGTAAGCGTTTAAAAGTAAAGGGCAATCCATTTGATATTAAAGGTATAAATAATACCTTTCCTTTTCCTTTACCAGTCATTATACTGGCTTCGATGACGCTATTTTGTAGTTGTTTTATGCAGAGTCTCGTACCATTACAGTGTCTAGGCGAGTTCGGATTTCGTAATAAAATAACTGGTGAACCAATTTTTAATTTAAGACAGTGCAATAGCAATAGATGTCGTTGACAATCTCGTTCTTCGTAGCTAGAATAATTCGGTCACGCAACCATTCTGAATTGGTATAATTTTCAACAATATTTGGATATACTTCATTAATAAGTTTTTCAGGTGTTTCAACAACATTACATAACTCATTAGTTAATGTTATTTGACCAGTATTTTCGTCTATTGAATAGGGACCTTCTCCTATTTGTAAAGGTTTTTCAGAAAATTCTTGTGCCTTTTCATCTCCTGAAATCTAGAAGAAGAAAGAAAAAAAAGAACCTATCTGCAAATTTCAAATTGCTAAGTTCCTGATTTGCCTTTAATTATGTACTTAATTATGTAATTAACTCCGTAGGCACAGTTGTGATTAATTGGGAGCTTAAAGTGTTTTTCTAGTAACCATCCATGCAATTTACTTGTTGTGTTAACATAATGCAGTTGTAAATTTCATTGAATAAATTATTAAAAAAAAAAATATTTCTACTGACTCCACATTCCAATAAAAAATAAGGGGAGAATATGTGGTGGGTTGAGCGTGATCTAGGATGTCACCTCCCTGCACAACCGTTGTCTATGTAACAGTACTAATCATGGGTAGATACTGGATTTCCTGTATCTGAATACAAGTGATCCTGATACTTTTCTTTTCGTATCTGATACTTTTACTTGATACTTTTTTAGTTGAATACAGATATCCCGACTCTTACTCTTCTAATACGCTACACAGAAGCCTTTCTTGGGGCATCAGTTTTTGCTATCATTTTTAAAGGAAAAAGTTATTCGCCGAAATAGTAACCTGCACAAAACATCAAATGATTAAAATCATGTTTTTATTGGTTAATTATTTATTATTGAGCATTAAAAAATAGATTTTAACCCTACCTCAAACGTTTGGTGTTCACGTTCCAAGACACGTAGAATTTGGGTTGTAATACAAAATATGTCTGTCCGCCACCGCACGCTACACTCTTTAAAAGGCTATAGCTGTTTTTTTCCCTCTGATTTCAATAATTTACGTCGATTGCCTTTACTTTATGGTGTAGATATATCCATCAAAGAACCCATATTTGCCCGAACATTGGTCGAGGTTTTTTTTTTGCAAAGTTGCTCCTGAAAAATCATGTATTAGGAGGCGATCTCAGAAAATGTTATTTCAACCACCCTTTACTGTTAACTAATTTCATAATTTATTTTCGTTTCTACATATGTGATAATTGACTAATTACAGATTATATTGATAATAAGTCAAAACTTGTTCACTATTTTTTTTACTTATTTATTTATTAATACTAAGGGGAGATGCGGGGAAATTGGTCTTTCGCCGGTAATAAAATCACTATTGCTTATTATTTATTTATTTATTATTAAAATTATAGTTATTATTAGTAGACAATATTTTTTTTTAAATCCATGAGACGATGTAATTTTATTGCCAAAATGAGCTTTGTTTTGGCCAAAAGGTTTGTTTTGGCGGTTCTCCGTCACGAATACCGGATTTTCCAGGATGGCAATTCCAGGTATCTGTCTATTGGGTATTTCCAAATTTTGTTTCCATTTTACTCTCAGTTTGAAGGTACCATTCGCCTTAAACGTATCATAGCTACGAGTCTTCGTTTGTTAAGGTTTTTTTTATGGAAACTCTGAGGTCAATGGTGGGGAATACAAGCTGGTGAAATAGGTTCCAGTCAACTGGTCCCCTAATAAATGATGGTGGAGGAAGTTTGGATATTTGGGCTTTAGAAAGAATTAGGATCAAAGGACTGCGATCTGAGGACAGTTCATCAAGGCGTTCTATGGAGTAGTACTAAACCAGCATGGATGAAAAAGTCGAGATCAGGATTTCTGTTTAGATCAGTGGGCCAATATGTAAGGGTCCCGGGAGAAATAATTGTAGCGTTAAGTGAGGTATGCGGCCTCAGAAATTAGTAGTTCTTGAGCCCCATCGTTGATGTTTCGCATTAAAGTCTTCACCTAAAAGGAAATGGATCGCTAAGGAGTTCAGGAAAGAGCTGAATTGAAAATTGGAGATGGATTTATTAGGAGGGCAGTAAACCGATGCTATGATGATGGAAAAGGAAATGGTTTTGATTGTAACAGTAGTATAGTAGAGTAAGCCCAAGATCGCGGGTTCGTAGCCCTGCAGGTGACCCTAGGATTTTTTTAAGGGAGTAAAAAATCCTTAGTTACGCCGTCCTTCGGAAGGGACGTTAAATGGGGGTCCCGAGCCTGTGCAATGTCAGGTACTTGTTAAAAATCCCTATCCTAATTAAACCTGGATAGTCAAAATTTAGAGCTCCTACTGTAGCATCGTCCGATTAGCCATAGCAGCAGAAAGTGACGTTAAATGAACAAACAAACAAGCATTATAGTAGATTGAAGGAGATGAGTGTTGGGAAAGGGATTGATAGACTATGGCAGCAGAACCACCGTGAGCTTTTCCATGAGGATGGTCAGTCCGGTAGGTTTGGTACTGTCTTACGTTGAGATGCCGTTTACTGGTCAGTCGAGTTTCTGTGATTAAGGCTACATTTTTTTAATGATGTTAGTTCGTCAGTGTGGTTCCGAATACCATTCGCATTCCAAAGGAGAATGGATAAGGTGGATGTCATTTAAGGATGTTGTTGGACAGGAAAGGGATGGGAGATAAGATTTGTTGAGGAATGGTGTGAGAAGTGTCGTGAGATCAGTAACATTTGAAGAAAGGGGATATGACGGATTTGGTACGGGTCATTTGGAGTTTGATTCATGGAATATTGTGGTTCTAAAGGGTTGATTTGTGGTTTTGGGGGTTCGGGTTGCAGTGTAGCCCTGAGACTATTTGTTTGCTGACCATAGGACATTTGGGCATAGGAAACAGTTCCATCTGCAATTTTTGAAGGCTGTCTTCATGACGCTCTCACTTCGTCGCTGGGCCGACGTGTTATTTTTGTAGGTTTGAGCACCTTTATAATTGGCTGGGTGTCCTTGAAGAAATAATGCGCAAACAGTAGGTGTTTCTCGCGGGTTGACACACTCTTCAGTTTTATGCGGTTTTCCGCATTTGACACACCTTGGAGTATGATGACAGTAGCGCCTAGTGTGCCCGTATGCTTGGCAATTATGACATTACACAATGTATTTCTTCAGGTAAGGTTTTTCGACTTGAACCTGAGCATAGTAAAGTCCAGTTACCTCATAGATTTTTTCGACTCCGGGTAGGGTTCCAAGTTTATGAAGAAAAGAGGGAGTGGAATTTTGTTGCCTGCCCCAGGATGCCCAATATTGTACTTGTAGACATTTGTTATTTGTCTAACTTTGAAGTTTATGGCGGTGAGCTCTTCTTCTATAACGTCAACAGGGGTAGTGGGATGCAATTTTCTGAACACCACTCTGATGGATCTTGGCTCCTTTAATTGGTAGGCGTGGTAATCAACCTTGGTCTCCATTAAATATTTCACTATTCGCCGGTATGTCTCGGGTGTATCTGATTGGATATGGGTGTCATTTGTCCTACTAGTGCAATAGTATTTTCCAGAGCTTACTGCCTTGTTCAATTGGTGCAGAAAAGTTTAAAGTTTTTTATACTTCGTACGAAAAGTGGCGGTGGCCTATGCACCTTAGGAGCCGATGTGGACTGCATTGCTTCACTAGGGAGACTTGTCAGGGGCTGAAATATGTTGGGTGAATAGAACGGTGAGTCTTCAACCAACTCGGTATATGGTCCTCAATGGGTATTTTGATTCGATGGCCCTGGCTTGGGTTCTATATTTTAATTAAGAGTCTTAGGAGGAATATCAACTTTACGCCTTGTGTTAGGTTTAGGTTTTGCGGGGCTATTTCTGGAAGTTGATTCTAGGGATCGGCTTCTCTTGGCACCTCCTAGACAATACTTGGTGGTGGAATTTCATATTTGCTATATTCAATATACGGGAGCTGAAATAAATAAAGGAAAAATGGTAAAACCCAGAGAGGAAAAGATAAATAAAAATAAAAAAGATCGTAAGAGACCTGATCTGGCAAAAGCACAGTTCAACCTCATTCGTTGCCGGGGCCGTACTGGTAACTGATAAGATTTCTACCGTATGTTGTGGGTGGGAATGGATCAGCTGCAGCCTATACACAAGATAACGAACTCCTGTCTCTTGAATCACTCAATTTTCTAATTAATACTGTCAAGTTATGAGTCAGTAATTTACTACGAAACTTCACATTTCACTTCACCGAAACACAAACTCTAACTATGTAAAAGGCCATATATGTACGTTGAAAGTTATAGTATGAAAGAATGTCACAGAGGCGATGTTGCTCACTCCAGGACATGCTGTGAACTTAGTTTTGCTATAATTTAATATAACTACTGGTATTATTGGTGATGTTGAGTTTATTAGGTATTCCTCTTGCTAAAAGAATATTTAAAATTCTTAATTAAAAAAGAACATTTTCTTACAAGCCTGTGTACTCTAAGATATAATATTGAAATATGTATAGTAAATAAAAATACATATCACTAAAGTACAGTTAACATCTAGGTACCTCTCTTTTAGTCATCTTAACTAACATTTTCTTTCTTACTCCATTTATTTCATCAATATTGATTTATTATTATTATTAAAAATCGATCATCCCTATCTACCTGTGAATGCTTAAAAGTGAGTAACAGTGATTCTAGGGAGTTTATCTGTACGTCAATGTCTATATTTCCACTTGCACCATGAATCCCCTGAAGCATTCACCACCCGGAGATCCGAACGGGGGGATAGTTTACCTTCGAATAACGAGCGTTTTACCTTAGAAAGATCCATTACTTTAAAATATCTACAGATATTTTTTAAGTAACACATAATGTTAGTAGGGCGTTCCAACCTACGCTACATCCCTCAAGCAAGCCTGAGAAGAGAGGGGGGGGGGGGCGCTCACATTGTTGATCAGTGACTCCATCGGACTTAGCCGGGGTGAACTTGCAAGGGATTTCCACCAACTATCCCCAGATCTGCAACCCATGGTCGTATTGCTGAAAATATTCCTAACATTTTCTTTCAAAATTTGTTAAGCGAATAACGATGAAATAAAGATTATTCTGTTGCTATGATACTTGAGTATATTTAGATTAAAGAAAGAACGAAATTTTTTCTCATTTGTTAACTGATTTTCTTATGGAATAGTCAATTTAAAACAAGAAAATTAGTATAAGAGAATTTCGGGAAATATCAAAGAATCCTTAGCGCCAATGGTTGAAGAGTCTTATAGAGTTTGAGAATTGCAGAAGAAGTTACAACTCCATCACGAAGCTAATTCACGTAAGTAAACAAATTTTTTTTATGTATAAATATTTAGTGAAAACTATTTTTACGATGCTTTCTTAAGCATGCATTAACTAATTTCCTCTTTCGTTTTAATTCGTCATCGAGTTTTATATTACAATAATATTTTCCCATATTAAAAAATAAATATGTTTGAGACATAAGTTCTTTTTATGTGTAATAATGATATGAAGCACGAATGTTTGAATACTGTATTTTTCAGACTGCAAACTCGATGATAAATTGAACGAAAGAAAATGTTATAAAATATAAATTTCCAAAAATTGTTTGGTGAAGATAGACAAGATACAGCAATGGTTTGATATGAATGAATTTGCACAGAAAAGTGTAACATTGATTATATTTGCAACGGGAGTGAAATAAACATATTTTTTAAATTTTAATTCTTATTGTAAATTATTAAATTCAGTGTAACGCTTTTTAGCAAATTCTTCTATCTTCTCTAGTTTTAGACCTCGGTGTAGTTGACTTTTTGGTACACACCAAGGCGCGTTTACTGGGATCCGTGGGATTTTATTTAGGAAGGTTCTCGCAATATGCCTACGTTTGTTAGGTCTTCGAATGTTGTCCACACGAGTTTTTAATTGACGCGCTCCTTGGACTAGTTCGTTAATTTTTCTAAATTTGTCTCAGATTTTAATTTTTGCTTGGATGTTTTTGAGGACTTTTTGGTGTTAGTTGAGGTGGATCCTCTCGATTTTTATTGAATTTATCGGTCCCTTTTTCTTTTTTACTAGTTATTTATTCACGTGTTAATTCGTGCAAGATTTGTACTTCATTATGATCTTTTTGAACATATAGTTCTGTAATATCAATATCAGTTTGTTTATTATTATCTTGTATAATTCCGAAGGTTATTTCGTTTGGAATTAGTTTTAAATTTGTATCTACCGTATTGTTGTAATCCGAGACTGCGATTCTTAATTTTTGTACAAAAGTGTACTTTTTCTTTTCGTGTGAAATTAGTCTTAATAATTCGGTCTATGCTAGGTGTACCCTGTTAAGTAACCCTAAGAGTTTGAATGGTTCGTAGATGTAATGGAGGGTTATATTATTACAATCACAAAACTGTTGAACTAAATTAGTCCTAGTCTTCTTCACCTCTGTATCATTCGTAAAGTGATCTGTGTTGGTGTTGGGAAGTATGATCAATAGGTCGTTCTTTTATTTGTTTCAATATCTCCGTTTATTCATAAAATATTTACATACTATATATATATATATATATATATATATATATATATATATATATATATATATATATATACACATATACGATACATAATAAGTGGCCCATTATAATGATCGCTCTGTTTTGGTTTTGACCTCTTATAACTTCTCTCTCTAGATCCTCATAGAATTGCTCCTTATCTTAAACATCGGCGTCATCTGTTGGGGTGTACATTTGCATAACACTTACTTTTCCTATTGATAGTTCCATGTTTGCCACTATTATTCTTGAAGATATTGGCTCCCAGTCTTCTACTTAGGCAAACAACCTTTCAGACATGATCATGCCTAAGCCCTCCTTGTCCCTCAGTCCAGCCGCCTCTCCTGAGTAAATAAGCACATAGTCTTTGTCAAGCCTCACTTATCCTTGCCCTTTCTTCCCATCTTCTCCAATTCATAGGATTTTTACCCTGATGGCCTTCATCTCCTCCACTATTTCAGTATCTTTGCCAGTTAATATTTGTCTTTATATCCCACGTTCCAAATAAGATGTTCTTTCAAGCGCTCTGTCGTAACCATTGTGTCTGACCTAATCCGAGAGATCATTGTGGAATTTGAATCGATGATTCTCTCCTACGAGTGATTAGCCCACTAGAAGAGGCTCCATGCCCAGGGACACTAAGATACTATATAATTTTAGTCGCTATTTCTTCTATTTTTTTTTTTATGGAAGCATTTACTATAAGAAGTGACGTGCACTCCCTCGCAATTCAAGCATTTTGGTTTGCCTAGTCGCAGACATTCAGAAATAATATGTGAGCCGCTGCATCTTACATTTTACGGTGTGGTTTCAGTAGTTTACACACTAAACACTGTACACAATTAAATAGTCATTTCCTACTCTTATCAGAGGTGTTGTCAGTTGAGGTTGTATCCAAGTGATATGAATGGACCCCAACAGCTTTAGCTGAAATCTTCATAGAAGTAGTAATAGTATTTGTTTGGATAAGGTTCTTAAAAAAGGCTCCTGTACAAACAATTATAATATGTATTTTAATGTTCATTCGTCGAATTTAGGTTTATTCATCGTAATTAGGTTCATTCGTCAAATACTACTAGATCTCAAACGATCAATAGTAGACCATCAAGAATTTTCAAGATTTTATACCTTGAAGATCATAGACGATTGTGGACTAGGCCTACTGGGGATACCACATTAAAAAAAACGCACCCCGGCACTCTACCCCTGCGGTGGTGTGGAAACGAGTGCATTATTTATAAATATTATTTAAAAAATTAATATTACTTAATTGGCTAGGAATTTGGAGAAAAACAATAAGACCTTTCCAAAATGTAAATCATTATTTTTCCCGAAGTAGCCACTTTTTAAACAAATTTTAAATAAAAATTTAATGATTGCCCATGCTATTCAAGTTTATTTTATAATGAATATAATATTACTTTATAATACAATAAAATGTAATGAATTCTTCAGTCGTCTCTAGTTTTAGCTTTCGGTGTAGTTGACTGTTTCGTACAAACCAAGGCGCGTTTACTGCGATTCGTAGGATTTAAATATGGAAAGTTAGTATATTAATTTGTTTCGCTTAGTTGTTGACACTGCACCCCACACTTCATAACCGTATATTAGTAGAGGTCTAAGAATGGTTTTATAAATTAATAAGGCTGTTTCTGGTTTTAATCTAGATTTTCTATTAATTATCGGATAAAGTAGAGCTAATCGTGCGTAGGCCTGTGCTAATTTGGTAGTGGTGACGACTTGCACATATAGATGTTTTGTTTCAAATCTCATTTATTGTCATAATTTACATAAATTTACTATATATACATTTTATTTATAAATCAATATATATGCATACATCATAGGTACTTCAATTACCCGGAGGTATTGGGTATTAATTTTCATACGTATAGATGTGGAAATTATTGACTGAATATATCTTAGAAGACTGTTAAATTGGTCAGGAGGGTACAGTCAATACATTTTACGGTAAATAAGTTTAACTCATTTTGTTTGTGGCATTTGGGCAGAGGGATGAAAAATCTAAGTTTGGAGCTTTCTTTTTTAAAACAATAATTAGACTTAGCAACATCATGTTTTTTGAAAAAAAGGGCTAGGGCCTTTTAAATTATCATGGCAAAGTATATATGATATAATTCGTTAATAGATGAGTCAGAATCATTTAGAAATATTGCAACTATAGTCAATGTACAAAAAAGTGAGATTTTATGCGATAGTTTTACATATACATTATAAGTTTATATATATATTGTTACGGGCTTCTGGGTATTAAAATGAATTAAACAATTCCTTAATTAAAGATACTAATATTTATTAACAAAAGTTATAAAAAGGATACAAGGAAATTATTAACAATTAAATTATTAAACTAATATAAATTGACAATAACCATATTCTGAATATTTATTATCTAGGCCTAACTCCTATTTAATTATTATAATAGTCTAAGATATTACTAATTCTAAATGACTTAACTAGTTACATAAGTTTGTATGAATATTACAAAAATTACACTACAATTTATAAATACTAATTAACACTTACAGTTCACTAGTCCACCAACCGTAAGATTCTCTAAGTATGACAAACTGACACAGTAACAAACAGAAACAGTTTATTACACTCGCGAGACTGTCACTGTTCACTGATACACTTATTACACTGGCCGGTTCAACACTGAACAGTTTATCACACTGACACTCATTTATTACAGATCATTACCTTGCCTGGTCTACTCTCAGACCGACTCGCTCTAGGCGAGGGAGGTATTTAAATAGGCAAGGTCGAACATTCTAGAACACGGAAGGGTGGAGACTGTTCTGGAACCTTCTTAATCTTTTCCGGTAAAGCGGAGGCGGTTCTACTATGCTGAGAAGGTCCTAATCCTATTTTAACTTCTCCCGTCGACGGCTCAAGGCGCTAATTCCTTGCTTCCGTCCTCCTCTGTGTGGCCGTAGCAATTTATATATATATATATATATATATATATATATATATATATATATATATATATATATATATATATATATTATTCCATTCCTACCAGTCATAAAAATTTATTTTGTTAATTAATACTCCTTACTTCCGCTTATCTAAGGTATTTACGGGTTTAAATGGGCAGATTTTAATTACCAATATTCACTGATAAGAACTGGAATAAATTACTTAAGCTAAATTGAAAATCTTACCTTGAATTGATTAATTACTTTTATTAACCATTAATAAACCTTTTATCATTTGAATATAAATATGGATAAACATCAGGTAATCTATAGATAAGGCAAAATACATTTCACTAACATTGATTTATTATTAACCCCAATTGACAGCAATGATATAAACAAATTGATTCCAATTTGTAAACAATATAATGGACAAATCCATCTCAATAGAAATAATATAATAAACAGATTGATCTCAATATAAAATAACATAATGAATAAATTAATATCAATATATCCTTCCCCCCGCGATGGTCAATCTTCTTTCATGGCTTGAGATGAAGCGCTTGATGTTGCTTGATCGAAGGGTTGAAATGAAGTGTCATGTTACTCGCTGAAAGGGTTGAACTGAAATGGTTGTTTTATCTATGGAAGGGATAGGTGAGACTGCCGACCCCTATCGGCATTTTACTTAAACTCTTCAAAGTTCTCTAGGAAATATTCTCCGGTCTTTGTATCCAGGTTTAATAAGGAGTGATTATATTATTCTTCATTAGACGATAGTTGCGTCATGTATCAATATATATATATATATATATATATATATATATATATATATATATGTATATATATGTGTATGTATATCGATTAAATATTTATTTTATTTTACGGTACAGTAGGTAATGCTCTCTTTTTCCTGCTTATATAATATCATTATATAACTATAAAAACGCATTACAAATGTAAATTTAGAAGTAAATTATCCTATGAACTTCTTGAAATGAATTAATGAAGTTCTTGCTTTTATTAGTATTATTTTCATTTACCTCAGGGCAACACCGCTCTCTATGGGACAAAAGTTTTATATATCAACAAAATATTTTGGGTTATTTAAAATATTTTAATCATATTTTCAGATAAATATGAAGAAACGAAAGATGGTCCCTCCTGATGGAGGATGGGGATGGCTTATCGTTCTGGGATCATGCTTAATAAAAGTGAGCAACATCTCCAAACTTATATTTTCTATTATTAATATTGTAATTACTACCAAGGGAAAGTTTATTTTTAAATAATGTGAAAAAAATCGTTTGAATATTAAGCCAACTTTAAAAAGAATTTTTGATCATGAATTAAAGATTATTAAAGAAAGAAATCCATTGATTTTGTGTAATGATGTAAATTGGAAATTACTGTAGGATGCGTTTTGGGGAAAGAAATCTCAGAAGTGTTGTCTAAGGGGTATACAATTTTAGAACGTCTAGGTTTTTTTACTTATTTATTTATATATAAATTGATTTTTTTAAAGATGTCAACGATAGCCATTCTGCCATCATTTGGATTGCTTTTCGGAGGATTCCTCATGCAGCTTGGAGCCCTCACGACTGACGCATCTCTGGTCATTTCTACTACGGAAGGAATTATCTGTTTGTCAGGTATTCTTTACATTACCAATAATACAGTGATAGTTTATTTCTTGGCGAGCTCACGAAACGAATTTCTAATTTCTTGGTTTTTAGGAAAGTACATTAATTGGTGATAAAAAAATATGATAATTTTGCCACTATTCTACATTCTATTGAAATTTTCCACAATGCGCTTTTGGTGGAGGTAGATTGAAATAGATTTTTTAATAGTCAACTAAAAGCTGGTATCAACTAAAAGATAACTTGCTGCTATCGTGTGAAAAGCTAACGTGTAAAATTCAGTTCTGAAAGGTGGCACTCAGGGCATAATTATGTATCTTCAGTACTAACCTCTCTGGAGGTTGCAACAAATATCCTCACCCAATATTTGTTTTCGTATACAAGTATCATTAGCAAGGAAATTCAATTTGAGGACTTTCGCCATTGATGTTTCGAAGAAACAACAATGGAACAAGTATAAAAAATTGCAGGGAACCTTTACATCAAATGAACCGACCCCAAACGTCGATCAGATTTATCAATCGTTGCATTTGAGTTATTATCGTTGTATTTGAGATTTATCAATCTTTGTATACTGATTTTAGACTTATCTTGCCTCTTTGGGTTTATAAATTCTGAAAACGATGCCTGTCACAATTTCCGATCAGTCTCTCATAAACTTCACAAAGAGGATCACTCTCTTTTTTTAACGTAACCTAAGTGATATATAATACTGAACTTGAAAACGCAAATGAATTATACACTCATATTGTTTAAAAACAGTTTAAAGCCCATCTAAAAGTGTAAAGCCCATCAAGCAACAATGAAAGAAAGCTACTGGTAATAGTGTTAACTATAAATTATACAGGCGAAAAATATTTTGATGAAACAAAAGCACTATGAATACTATATAAAATTATACAAAGAAAAACTCTGATTTGACTTGGCATTTACCGGTAAATTAATAAAGAATGATATTTATCTGGGTAAAGATTACATAGTATATTACATAATTCTGGAATTTATCCGTAAATTAATAAAGACTGGCATTTATCCGAGTATATTACATACATAACTGAAATTTATCCATAAAGCAATCAATATTTGTTTCACAATTGTAATTAGAATTTTATCTTGTTTAGCTAGCATATATCAGGATAATAAAAACTGGCATTTATCTAGGCCCGTTGGACCACGTTTAATTAGGCTCGGTGATTTTCTATCATTTCTATTAGTCTCTATACTCATTATCTGCTTGCTGTTGTCTCCTCCTCTACTCCGCCTATTATTATACCAACATCATGCGTGACTCCTCACTGGATGTAAAGACCACTTCTCTGGTCTGTGAAAACAAAATGCGTACTCTCAAGTGCAAGATCTTAGGCATCCTCTCCTCCGCGAGAGATGCTCTAAATGACTCAACAAAAATTCCATTCTTCAAGGAAAACCTGATTTGTGCCCAACCAACTGGAAAACATATCAAAAGCTGTGGGATGACAGAGACTCCCTACAAGTCTATTCAGAATCTCCCGACTCTTGGCCGGGCGAGGCTTGGTATGCCGATTTTGATACAATCCGCAATGAACTGATGCAGTGCGAAGCATCCGCAATCAATATACAGATCGGAGAGAATCAGAAATGTCCCACGCAACACAAGACACAGCTACCACGGCTTATAATATCGACAAACTCTCAAGGGTCTCTTTCTCCAGAACCTCAAATAGCTCCTTATCTTTCCACAGACTGCAATTTCCAAATTTGTCGCAAAAATACAAGCCACTTGCGCTTGATACAACTAGCTTGAGAAAATTCAAGAAATGTTCAGATTTCAGGTATACGACGACTCCTAACAATATGTCATCTGATCGCCAAATCATACCAACGACTCAAGACGACCGACGACTGACCGATCATATTTCAAATGATGCCTCCTCAACGCATCTAATGCCCGGGAAAATCGTTTCACTTTAAAAGAAAAATAGATACAAAATAAAACAATTAACAAAAAAATATAATATTTTAGTTAAATATCATCATTTCTTTTTAAAATATGATAATATGAGTTACAATAACAGTAGGAGATCAAACATTTATTGTTCAACTGCTTTTATCAAACCAATTGTTGAATATGGATATTTAATTGTACTAGTAAGTGCTATTTTTTCTAAATAATAAGTCGTCTGATAATCAAAATATATTAATTTTTTTTTTTAAATGGCCGGAGAAGTTTTCCTTATTTTGAAACTTTGAAGTGATGAAAATGCCTTTGGCCCTTTTGCATCCGGACTAATTTTCTTATATTTAATAGCTACCACATTTCCTATGAATAATAAGACACATTTTAGCCCGCACACTCGAGTACACCATTTTTTTTAAAGAACTTTATTTCAAGAAGATATTTTGTTGAAGAATGGTTGATGCAGCCAAAGGAAGAAAGAAACTCTTATCTCTTTGAGTAGCTTTCAACCAAAATTAGTTTTGAAAACATTACAGAGGACTCTGAAAGGAAAATAAAAATGATTTTGGCAAGGAATTCTTCCAATTTATTATATATCTTATTTAGCATTTATTTACCACAAAACAAATTTAATTAGTTTTATGATTAAAATTTTTTGGATGGATGAATGATGAGCAGTAGTGTATATATATATATTACTGCTCATCTGCTCATACTAGTATATATATATATATATATATATATATATATATATATATATATATATATATATATATATATATATATATATATCTTTACGTTCTTAAATTATTTTGTTGTTTTTTTCTTTTCCATAAAATTTGTATTATGTATGTATATTTGTATGTAAATATTAATAGTTTTCTTCTTCTTTATAATTATTGTTATGGTATTTATATTTTTTCTTTGATTTAATTGGTTATTGCGAGGTAACTCCTAATTTATATTCATTATTTTTTTATTTTCATATATTTATTAAATTGTAATTGTATACTGTAAGACATTATAGTTTATATTTTATGTTCCATATCACTATTCTAAAGAAACTTGTCCCAGTTGAATAAATATGGATTTTTATCAGTTTTATTATTATATATTGTCTTAGTTATACATGTTTCTTTTAATTTTCTAATTATTATCCTTGCAATCCTCTTAAATTCAGTTGGTAATTACCATTTTTTATAATTGTAATACTTAATTAGGCGAAAGAAATGCAAAAATGCCGAAAAGAAAAGTCCAGCTAGGTCCTACAAACCCAAACGCTGTGTGGCGAGTGAGAAGTGCCAGAAGTGAAATGTAGAGCACGCTGGTTATCGCCTTAGGCACTCCCCCCTGTGACGTCAAAATTACGTCACAAAACTGGACGTTATCGAAGGGAGACTCTTTCTCCACAATTACCAGAAAATATTAGAAATTAGGGATGAAGCAGAGGCGGCAGCTGTAAAAAAAATAATAAAATAAAATAATCTGTTATAAATGGAAGACCACGGGCTCCCAAAAATTATTAATAGTGTTCACTAATAGATTTTCTGATGGCTATCAAGATATTGTGGTCAAAACAGGAGATAAAATAGTTTAAACAACTCTAAATTATTAAAGAAGAATGTCCGAACGTGTTTATCCGAAAGGCATTAGTGAAAAAAGCAGCAATGAGGCCCGATTTTTCTTCTTTAAACTGAATTTCTGGAACTTCAGTCATTTTTTTGGCCTTATGTTACACTCTGTTTTCAAATTATAAAATTCTTTCATGGATTACTTTGTAGAGAGCATCTAAAGCTATATTTTTATTTGTTCTTCTTGGTTCGTGTGAAGAGTACTAAACGATTCCGAGGTTAATATTGCTAATGTAATATAAAGAAAAATTTAATTAGTTACTTTGTTTTTCACCTATGGCCTATCATTATATCACACATATCGTGGAATTTACAATTACAAGTGAAATACACTTGTTATAAATATGATTACACAAGTTATAAACATGATTTTGAGAAATTGCTGATGTTTAGACTTGAGTACTTTAAGCTCCAAGCACTGTAGAAATTTTCTGTTAAATTTATTTTATATTATATTTAATATAAATTTTATATTTATATTTAAATTTTATTTTATATTTATATTTATATTAGATTTAATGTCCCAATTATAGAGCGAAAACAATGGCCTAGGAGCAATCTGCGATCTAGTGGTTAGAATAACTGGTTACTAAGCCCAAGATCTCCGGTTCGTACCCCGGCAGGAGGCCCTAGGATTTTTTAAAGGGAGTAAAAAATTTTTGTTCTATGATTCTGTAAGATGTCAGGTACTCGTTTAAAATCCCTATCCTATTTAAACCTGGATAGGCAAAATCTAGAGCTCCCGCTGTGGCATCGTCCGATTAGCGTCACAAAGTGGTCTTAAATTAAATGAACAAAAAAAAAAACCAACGGCCAACTTAATGTCTTATAGCTCAAACTGCTCATTAAATCCCTGGTGATATTTTGAAGCAATGCGGGCTCAAAATACTGAAAAATTACCTAATCATAGTTAAGCATTTGAAAAAGTAAGTGACTAACTATTGAGTTATATCCTGAAAAATATTCTCAAAATTATTCATCTCAGTTCATGAATAAGCATTGATATTCTTTAAGGCGTCCGTTTAAAGTATAAAAACAAGAGTTTATTGACCGAACTCATTTTCATTACAAACATTTTTGTTTTTGATATTTTTGTTTACCGAAATAAACTGAGAACTTGGAACCGACTTCTCGTCTATAAGTACTTTTGTAGGTAATGTACAACGAAATCATAGCTCTAAAATTTTATTACCGACGAGATGGAAAAACAAAGCGATTGAAAAAGGGAGAGGAAAAGGATCGGGAGAAGGAATCCCTGCGAAGAATCCTTTGAATCTGGAGGAAATGATAGATGGTGAAAAGTATATCGGCTAACTCAATGAAATATTCATGAGCGGGCTTGATGACAGGCTATCAGTTAACTTACTTTCCCTCGGTTTGGTTATTATATTTTCTTCCTTCCCGATCCGGTTTCTAAACCGCTGCTTTTAGTATTCCTGCACTAATCGGTTTGCCGCCGCTAGCCGCGCAACTTTTGTCATATTTTCCTCACACGATAATCAGCGAGTGAAAAAATCTGATGTGGGATTCACATCACTTCTTTGTAAGCACATTGAATTATAATTTGGTGCCCAAAAAGTATTTCTGAATCTGTTAGCAATTAAAATATCCATGTACCGCATCATTGATTACAAAATTACTCTCTGTATGTTACATAAAAAAGGTACGATTCCTGCTGGGGTTCAGTACATGGTACTGTTTCATGGACAACGGTTCTGCAGGGAGGTGATTTGTCCTAGATCACGCTCAACCACCAGATTTGCCCCCCCCCCCTATTTTTATAACATTTTATAGAGACTGGGTGGGCCCTAGGAGAGTCCTTGGTCCTCTAGCCACTCCTCTCCTTGAAAGTCATGTAAAGCAAGTTTAAATTTAAATGATTGATTACATTATTAAAAAATAGCCAACAAAACAGATGAGGTTGGACGCAGGTCCTGACAACTAAACAATTTCTTTCCGGACGTCTCAAGAAACTTTTGCATCCTGCCAAGTTGAAAACTTCGGGAGCAACAGATTTAGGATTCAACCAATAAAACCTACATTCGATTTTTTTTTAATAAGTAACCATAGGAGTGTTGCCCATACTTCTATCGCGAATCGCGTTGTGATTTTCCAGGATACTAAATGGCCCTCCAGAAGTTTGGTCCAACTTTACTTCGGGAAAATAAACACAGACACTCTTGCGACACCTGAGCCGGAACAGTCAAACTCCTTAAATTTGGGTTTAGAGAGACTTGTCACAGTTCTAGAAGTCAAATGTACGTCAGTAGGTAAGACCCATGTGAATCAGCCTGATTCAAATTGAAACTACGGATGTGCATGAGGCTAGGTGAACCAGGAAAATGCCAAAATTTTAAATTGACTGCTTCACATGTCTTGCTAGTTTATTCAAGCTTTATGGTTCCGAAAATTAATATTCGAAACCGGACTAAGCCATAAGAACTAAGGCCACAAAATGTCGAGTAAGACGAAATTTGTCGATTAACTAGCAAAAATGAGAAAATGTAAAGTTTTGAAAATTCGGGGTTACTCGCTTTTGATGCTGAGCCTTCATGTGTACGCAAGGCAACCACATCACTCGGCCAAACATCTTCATGGTCTATTGTAGAAAAAAGATGTAAATATAAAGACAATATCTTCACTGTTTTTATATTTTAAAAACCTTATTTCAATCTTAGTTATCAACAATGATCATATTTTCTCAGAAGAATTTAGCTAGCTATGTCTGTCTATGTCATTCAGAATATTTTTTGGGTTATACTCATGCTCATTCAGCAATCGAGAATGGTTATTATAAATATATTACAGAAACATAATAATTTATGGCCTCCACAAATGAGAATCACAATAGATAGTGAAATAACATAAGAAGAAGAAAAGTCGAAGGGACATTAGAAGGAGGGAAGGTGGGAGGGAAGAAAGAAATGTAAAGGGTGGAGGATAGGCAGAGCCTCCTTAAAGATATAAATCCCGGAGAGGAGGCTGTTTTCACTTTAGGAGGGAGATAGCAAGGCCTCCTTTATAGGCAGCAAAAAATAGTCCGCGGGCTGGGCGGGAATAACTCACCTTTATCTGAGTCAGTTATAAGTGTAAAACTCTTATAGGCTCGAGGATTACCAAGGACAACAATGGCTCCGATGGGAGCTAAGGAGCTGATGTCTTTGCGGCATTAGCTCTTATCGAGGGCTATATACATTATTTCTTATCATTTCCCTCTTTCATCCCTCCTTATTATTTCCTTTCCAAAAGGTGGAGTTAATAATCCATTAGATGTTTAATAGTCAACTGTCTTTAATAGTCATATAATAAAACTTTAACAAATGCGCCTGTTCATTTAGGGAGACGTTCTAACTACAGCAGTAATAAAGTACAATGGTAGATTTTAAACCTATAAAAATATTATAGAATCGATCTGTAAATCCCATTGAATCCACTTTTTTAAACTTTTTTTTTCACAACCTAGTTTTTTACAATCGTTTCTATAAGTCCTTACCACAGATCTCCGTCGAACCAGTCTCTTACTCCAACCTAGGGGTTCCCAAACTTGTTTGTACCACGCCCCCCTTTTGTTGAAATGAAAGCTTCTCGCGCCCCCCTTAACAATAAATAGTAACTAGTAGAATGAATAGTCATAACTGACAAAACAAAAACAAATAAGTATTAAATTAAAAACAAAACATTAATTTTTACTGCCATAAGGTACAACAATATCAATTTTCATAAAATATAAAAATTATTAATAAGAGAAAAATATATTAGGTTAATTAGGTTCCATTTTTCTTACTAGTATGCCTATTCGTGGCTGAGTTAAAGTAAGTGCATAACTTAAGTCACTAGCAACATCAAGTTTATTCCGATACTTTGTTTTAATTACAAGGGTTGAAAATACTTTTTTGCACAAATAGATGCATGGAAAAGGCAAATATAAACGAAGAGCTTCCCGTGATACACTAGGATACACTTTGAAATATTTTAACCATAATGAAGGTTTGTCCATTATATCAAAGTGGTCAATTTTTTAAACATCATGGTAAATTTAGAATTTTAGAAAGACTACTTAAATTTTTTTTTAATGTTCAACTTGTCTCGCGCCCCCTCCCCCCCAGTTTGGGAACCGCTGCTCTAACTCCTCTCGCTGCCATGTCCTCCTCCACATCCTGAAAACATGTCTTCTTGGGTTCCTCCTTTCAAAGATTGTTTTTGGCCAAAGTTCCTCTACCATTCTTTTTTAAGTGGCCATGTCATTTTAATCTCCTTGTTTCATTGTGCAGAGGATAATTGTTCCCTGCTCTACCAGTAGCCTTATCTTACTGTTAGGGCGGTGTTAAATTATGAAAACGTAACAAAAACGTTTCTAGAAGTCCATCTTTTTATCCAACAACTTCCTTTCCTCCTTTCTCATATTGCCCATGTCTAGGATCCGTAGATGGTAATATTTTCAGTCAATGAGTGAAACAGCAGTTCGGGCTTAAATATGTTTACTCCACAGAACATAGTTGAACACCCAATAATTTGTCTACCTTTTACTTCTTTTTTTCAGATATATCTTTTTGGGAGCTTCCATCTTCAGTAAAGCATCTTCCAAAATATTTTTATTCATACGTTCCCCAATTTTCGAGGGATGACGCTCTTATATTTGCATGTAATCAATTTTCAGTCTGTTCATTTCCAGATACCAAGCAGCATATTCCTAGGTTGTTTTTAGGTTCTAAAAGTTCTAGCCTTTATATAATCCGTAATCATATTAATAATATATATGAATTCGTAAAGTATGTAAAAAAGCTGAAGATAAGCAGAAGAAATTCAGAAAATTAGAAGATTTTATCATTATAACCCACGAAGGTTATAGAGATGAGAGTATTCTTTTTTCCCAACTTTGGGTTAGAAACAGATATGGTTGAGGACACTCTCAATCGCCAATTTTTTACCTCGGCGTATGCAATTTTAAAATCTTGAATCTATTCCTGGATATGAGCTCAAAAGAGCTCCGAAGTAGTTATAGCAGTAACATTTAGACATTCTCTCTCAAACGTACTATTCGTTCTCAAATTTCCGATTCAGTGTTCTATCGTCACTTGAAACATTTATTTCCATCCTCTTTTTGTCCATCAGTATGGGGCTTGTGAAAGAAGAAAGGCAATCTATGAATCATCAAAGCATCTCCCAACAACGCTTATGCCATTTCCAAGCAGTTTTATCTTATCTTGAAAACAGAAAGGTTGATTTTTCCTTGGTGATACATCCCCCATTGCAACAAATCCTCTGAAAGTATACCTTTCAGTACATATGTGAATGTCAGTTAAATTATTTAGATAAGCTGAATGCGGGCTCTCAGTAAAGCTAAAATAAGGCAGCTATCTCCACCACCAATACCCGCATCGCCATTCTTCTCCTCTCACCGTTCCAAGTGCAGGTAGGTGGCGTAGAGTAGTTAACAGGTCGGATTTCAGATTAAAGTGACGGAAAATTAGAAAAAAATTACATTTTTTAAAAATAAAAAAGTAATAGCTAAGGTTTTCGAAGACACAAAACTGATGTATTTCCCACCAGCCAATAAATAAGTTTTACACACGAACGATACAATATAGAAAAACCCAATCAGATAGCTCAAGGACACAATTCATCACCTAGGTTCTTCAGATAATTAGGTAACCTTCATTTTCTTTCATAATACTGCCGAGAAAAGAGTACTCCCTATCTATAAATGAGAAGGATGATCAGAAGTAGAATTTTGTTAAGGTATAACATTCTTCCTCTGATATAAAACTATCTGTACCACTAAAACCCATAGAGAGTGTTGGATTAAGTACATGATAGGGATCATACCTGTTGTAGGTACCGGTGTGCTGGGTGGTAATTTGTTCGAGACTCCGCTTAACCCTCAGGTTTATCCCCAATCAGGAGTGCGAATTTTATTGAGGGTGGTGAACCCCCGGAGGGTCTGAAAATCCGAGGGGGTAAATATGTGACTGTTGATAGAGTAAATAATATATATGCCACAGCTGGATTTGAACACGAAATCGTCTACTTAGCAACCAAGCGCTCTACCCACAAGGTTTTCCATTTCCCAATTTGTAATAGTCTTGTGAGATAGTAATATTTCGTTCCTCGGTACTGACGAGAAATAATGAACTATCGAGAAAAACAAAAAAAAATGTTTAGTACAACCAGCATATATTTTATTTCTACCTGAATCTTATTTGCCAAAATACGAAAACTTATTGACCTTTTAAAATGTATTTGGACTCGTTAATATTACTTATCATACAGTTTCCTTTTTTCCTGAAAATGTATCAAAACTGCTTATAGTTTGTTTGTTTATTTACCGTAACATTATGCTACTATGGTAAATCGAATAATGGTACACTGGTAGTCCTATAATCGCGGTGGATCTTTAATGAGTAGCCACTTATTAACACCGTACAGGCTCCAAAGTATTATTTGACGACCTCTCATGAGGGCACCCAATATAACCAAGTATTTTTCCTCCCTTTGAGAAATATATACATATGAAGATCTAAATTTCTACTCTCTACCATAAAACAATACTAAAAAATAGTTCAGAATTAACGTTTGACATGGTACTCTAAAGTTTAACAGTTCCAGTGAGATTAACGTTATTAATAATATATCTATCTAAAGTGATTAAAACATGTAATCGTTCGATTTTAAACAACAAAAGAGACTGAGAATTTCTCTGAATAAAATTTGAATTCAAACGCAATTAAATGTTTACGGATGTGCATGTCCATGGCTAATTGACGTGCTTGTTCCATGTTAACAGGCAACATGAAATCCCTTGCTATGTTCCCTGATTTCCCTCTCGAATATTGTCTTTTTTAAATCCACTGATCACTAATTAAGTCATTGATTGAGTGTTATGTTTCAATCGTGTATGGAAATAAAAAAAAAAGTTATCCTTGAGCGGACATTCCGAATAAATCATAACACCATGATCTCAACATTCCACTCCTGACTGTCACAATCAAGAAAAACATCAAAAAAATTGATGACACTTGCTGGACATCCAAACTTACTGGTACAATCTTTACTGACAGAGACATTCCCACAGAATCCGACAAGGAGACTGAAACGTATCTGGAGCAGGGATCTACTACAGTGAGATGAACCACGCTTGGAGTGCCTTCAATTGATGGTTTCTCCATAGACGCTTCCACTAGAATTCCTTAAGGGAAGTTTTCAAAAGACATCTGTACCATTTCTTACATAAATATTTTTATTATTATATTATCCTTCAACGGGTTTCCATATTATCCTTATGATAAAAGCTTTGATATGAAGTCCAACATGACGTCAATGGTTTTACAGTGATTCAATTCGACTGCTGTATTTTCCATAACCAATTTTTTCCTAAGTTATTCTGCAGGGTTACGATAATTTACAATTGATTGTGTTGATAAAATATTTTTGGTAAAATACTACTACTATTAACTAAAAGATATTGTCCTTTTATCATACTAATGTCCTTTTGCTTATCTTACACGCTACTTAGAATAAAACTATAATTTTCTATTTGATTTTAATGCAATGTCTGCCATGTAAGTCAGGTTTTACTGAATTTGTTATTGCTATATTAGAAAATTTTAGTAATGACAGTTTCATTCTGTAGTACAGATAATAATCGTACATAATACCCAAGTATATGTGTGTGTGTGTGTGCATATATATATATATATATATATATATATATATATATATATATATATATATATATATATATATATTATACTACTTACTTATACGCAAATATTTGCGGGTAAATTGCTCGAATAAACATAACTTACTAAGGTAATGTTGGATAAAATAATCGAAGGGCCCAATTAATAAATAATAACCTATTTAATACTTTTCATGCTGAATAGGTTCGTTTCTCGGAAAGGGTTTGATGAATAGCTCAAATGGCAGGAGTCAGTTATCAATTAGATCCCTCAATTAAATCTAAAGGATTAATTATACATTGGTTTGATTAATCAATTCTGTGGGTAATTTGAAGTTTGCGATTGCAATACTAAAAAAAAGGTTTTACAATTTTTTTTCTCAGTTAGTGTCAAATAAAATTCAAAGACAGAATACAATTAAGATTTGAGAGAATAGTAATTATTGATATTTTATAAGATACGAGTATTAGCATTAATGTTTATGATGGAATATTTCTGAGATTTAATTTGCGCTTAAAGAGTATTTCAAAAATATTGCATTGATACATTATATTGTCAAATACAGTCTTCCTTCTTCCTATGTTATAAAAATTCGGTTATCGAATATATACCATTCGAAAAAGTCTCTGCATCATCATTATGCAGTTAGTTTAGTATTCATCTTATTTTATAGATTTAGCTCAATATTTCTTAAAAATATCATTATTTATATTCAGTTGTCGGCAAAAGATTTCCAACTATTGGTACATATACATCATCCAAAATGTTTTCCTTGTTTATGTTTGTCTATTTAACGTCACTTTGTGCTGCCATGTCTAGTCGAAAGATGCTACATTGGGAGATCTAAATTCTACCTATCCAGGATTAATTAGGATAGGAATTTTTAACGAGTACCTAACATCATACAGGCTTGGGAAGCTCATTCAAAGTCCCTTCCGAAGGAAGGCATAACCAAGGATTTTACTCCCTTCAAAAATTCCTGGGGCCAATTGGCCGGCTACGAACTCGCGGTCTTGGGATTACTAGTTTGTTAAGCTAACCACTAGACCTCAGGTCGAACTGCTTTCGTTCCATATCTGAAACTCCGAAATCCGCCCGAATCATAGCAAATAGTTTTCATGTTATGCAAGTTAGTTCTAGAGATGCATAACGAAGATTTTATTTTCAATATTAGGCAGAGTGATCACTACAACAGAAAATACCACTGTTCCTTTCCATGGATCCATAGGCTCTTGTTGCATCTTATTCAATAAAATCATGATCAATGATATCATTTCTGCTGTCATCACTGTCACGTTGTCATGGAAATTTTTCTTCACGCCCATATACTGAAGGTCTTCTTGCATCAGGATGATTCCTGCTTAACGGAAAGTATCATCGCGGCCATTATTTAGTAGTTACTGTAGACGAGACTTTTGATTTTATATTGGGAGTATATCTTCCGTACTTCTCTTGATCTGATGAGTATTTAACGGTGTATATCCTTTCTGTACTACCTGTATTTTATTTTATTTTATTATTTTTTTTTTTTTTAACTTTTGTTCCCTTTGATTTTTTCTTCAATACCCTTTAACTGCTTTTTAATATGCCACTGTTTCTCAATATAATAACAATTCTATGCATTTTCCATTTTCTGTAGTCTTATTGCCATAGCTCGTATGCCAGCCTTGTCTATCTATTACTGTAACAACCTGTTACTCATCTAAACATGAATGTGTGTGCGCTAATTAGTATGTATGTGCATTGTATGTATATAATCACCTCAATCAATTAGTATTTAAATAAACAAAATAATTATATGTACAAGGTTCCAATAATCTGAGATCGAAAAAAAACCACACATTGTTATTACAAACATCTTCTTTTTTTTTCTTTTTTTTAAATTTATTTATTGATATCTACAACTGTATTACAATAATACAACAAGTAAATAGGCTAAGTGATATATAATGACATGATAATGACAAGTAGAGAAACTACCCACTGGTAGTACTCAAATCAAAGTTCAAGTAAGGAGGTCACGTGGCCATCTTCTTTTCAGACGCCTCGGAGGATTATCGGGAATTAAAGAGGAAGCTAGGTTTGAAGCTAGAGGGTTTGAGTGATAATGAAGTTTGTAATGAAAGGATAGATACCGGGTTCGGGCCAAATCAGCAACAAAAGGGACATTAAGGTCGCTATGGATGAGTTTATTCTTAACAAAATAAGGAGTATTGAGGATTTTACGAAGGATTTTGGAATGTAAGGATTGGATACGAGAGGAATTCGATGGCTTAGTGGAGCCCCAAAGCTCTACTCTGTAAGTCCAAATAGGTCGTATGATGGTCATGTAGATGAGTCTTTTGTAGTTAATTGGGAGCTTAGAGCGTTTGTCTAGTAAGTGTTGAAGTAGCCTGAAACGTCGTGCGGTTTCTTGTTTTTTCAGTCTTGTATGAGGATTCCAGGTTAATCGTTTGTCAAGGTGCAACCCTAAGTATCGGATCTGTTCTACAGGCACCAGAGGGATATTATTAAAGGATACTGAAGGACAGGAAGTCATTGGTTTACGACGTAAGGTGAAAGTGATTTGATGCGATTTTTGAGAATTTATTTTAATTCTCCAGTTTTGACACTATTCTTCAAGATCAGTGATATGGGATTGGAGGCTTTGGGATGCAATAACTGGATTGGTGTTGACTGATAATACACATGTATCATCAGCATATTACAAACATCAATTTTTTTTCTGACGCTCTATAATCCAGGGACAGGTAATGAAAGAACTTAATAAACAAAGAACTCAAAACCATGTCATATAATTTGACTAATTCTTCCTTATTACCACCAATACCACTTTTCCTGTAAAACAATGGAATCTGTTCGCAACGTTAGAGATTACCATAGACTGGAAATCATATGGTGTTATAATTTCATAATATACTCGTGTATAGTGTATTCCCTATGTTATTTTAAGAAAATTCAAGTATTGATAGTAATCTATAATCACCAAATACTATATTTTAATATTGAGGGCTAAAACATTTTTAAGTGGTATACCATTTCTTACGGTTAAAGCTGTATATGCATTTAGCCCACTTGATGTGATTTTAAATCTCGAAGGTAGGCGAAATCGATATTTACAAAGTGATATTGTTATACCATATCATATATTATTCTTAGAATCTTCCAATGTTATTGTTCACTATTGAAACATTCTTTTCTACAAATGGACCGTCTCCATATTTATTGTGAATACTTTTATTGTTTATGCAATGTAAATCATAAGAATACTAAAAGAGCTAGATCCAGTAGGACGGCCCCTTATTTCTCCGAAAAGGGCACTAAGGAAAAGCTTTGAGGCAGATAAAAAATACCAAACTACCTCCTTCTAGTTAAAGACCTTTTGTCCCAAAGAGTTCTACAAGACAGTCCTAAAAGCCTGTATCTGGTAAAAGTCTGATTTGATATCACAACATATTTCGAAGTTTATTTTATAGCAGGCTTTATATTATGGCGAAGTGATGTATAAAAACATAATTAAATAAACCATTGATGAGTTTCTAAAAAAAAAAGGCAGTGGAATATTAAAGTCAGATTTAAGGCTCAAGGTTAAAAGTTTTGGCCAAAATAGGGGTGACCAATAGTGTAGTGCTTAGCATAACAACATACTATGCTCGAGGTCGCGGGTTCATTGCCCGGGAGGTAACCTCAAGATTTTTTAAAAAATCCTTGGTTATGCCGTCCTTTACGATACAGTATTCGATTATTCGATATAGATCCCAATTATTATTGTACCTGGATATACAAAATTTCAGATTCCCACTGTAGCATCGTCCGATTTACTATAGCAGGATATAGTGAAATGAATTCACAACAAGTACTAAAACTAAGGATGAAATATAGGAAAAGGATTATATTTATTTATCAGTTACGAAAATAGTAATTTCGTTCCAGAAATTAACGTAAAAATGACAAAACTAGTATTGCTTCTGTCTTTTTTTGAAGAAAGAATGATAACATAAAGTCTATAAGAATAAGTATTTCTTTTTTTTTTTTTTTTTTTTTTTTTTTCTTAACCCCTATAAGTTTGAAGATTTGTAATCTGGGTTACGATTAGGTTGGAGAGGAATCTCTTTTACTGTACTGCGCACATTTTAAAAGGAGGATGAGAAGACGGAAGGTTCTAATTTCTTTCTTTATTTCTTAACTTTGGATTTTTCCGGTGATGGGGCACACCGTGTCCTTTACCTTTTAAGAATAAGTATTGCGATGAATATCGTGTCAAGAGAAGGATGAATCCACTGGATTATTCGGGAGTTTTCAAAATTCGTAATAGTGTTGGACAGTTACCTCTTTAATATAAGTAATTGCTTGGAAAATGAAACTATAATAAAGCAAAAATAAAAGTATACTCTAAAGAGTTATCTACTTCAAGGTATTTTAAACTTAACTTAAGCTAGAAGTGGAAATGTTTGACTGGATCTTAGAAGAGTGAGAATTGGTCAGGGGTGCAGTCAATAAAAGTTACACAAATTAAGTTTAACTCATTTTTATTTGCACCAAAGTTTCGACCAATGTTATAGGCCTCCATTAAGGCTGGGGGAAAAACAGTAAAACTATATAAAAACGCTTTATCAAGGAATATATAACAGGTTAAATAAACAAAATCATAGGAATGAAAAAAAAATACAAAGAATAAAAGACAAATTATAATATAACTGATGATAAATTATATGAATGGAAAGAAACAAAATTGTAAAGTTAAGCCTACAGAATCCTGTCGCTTGTATCCATTTCTGTGCTAATTAATGCTTTCCCTTAACCAGCTTCCATTGGCGTTTAATGGGAAAGGGGGCTGGGGCCTCCCGGACTCCTGCTTTGCCCTCATTCCTGGGGAAGAAGCTCAGTTCGGGGACCCCAGACAAATTGTAAATAGGGTATGAATGTGTACATTTTATTTTATTCTATTTTTTTTATTATTAGTATTATTATTATTATTACTTTTTTTTTTACTTTATTTTATTATCATTTCCGCATTAATTTCTTTCTGTTACCGCATGTATATATTTATTTATTTTATTTTGTTTATATTATTGTTTTGTTATGGAATGACTGTAAGCTACACAGCACTATTACTTATTGCCCACAAGTGGCAGATTGTAATATTTCAATAAATTGTTAATATATAAAAAAAAAAATTAATGCATTGATACGCTTTATGGCTGGAGTTAGATAATTTTTTTCTTACAAATCATTCTTTATTCTTGTGGGAAAAACACATTTTACAATGTATTAATTACATAATTTTACTGTTTTTTGTTAAAGTTTTATAATGTTTTGAGTGATGATGAAATTTATGTATTAAAAATGAACAAATTGAGGCAAAACGTATACAAAAAATAGATGAGATGAAATGAATTTTTGGACTAAAGGTTTTTTTATATCCAAATAATAGGCCAAGCTGTACACCTTAAAATAGGAACATTTGAATTAGAAATATTCAACCGTTAGGGACATAGCATGCTTTAAAACTTCGACCATTAAACTTTGTTCAAATCCTCAGCTTTGAAGAAACATTTAGGATACTCTGTAGAAGGTCGTTTTGTGCTTTTCGCATATTCTTGTTGTTTTAAAAATAGACTTTAATTTGCAATATAACCGTTGTTACTTTCTATTCTTTAAATAAACCATAGTTCTGGCGGAGTTATATTACCATCATAATCAGACCTCCCAAAATATAATAAAAAATTCATAATTTTTTATAAATACCCTTATTAATATAAGATTTTTTGCACTAAATTGAACACTGGTTACGTTTTTTTTTATAAATTTCACATTTTTTAGAACAGAACGATTGTATATTTAGTCTGTTATGTAAACGTTACAATAAAATTACAAAGGGAAGTTTTATGGAGTGCTGCGGGACTGTTTAAGCAAATCAGGAATAACAATTTTCTGAGATATTCTAACAAACGTTTTCAAGTTTGTCTTTCTCTCTTTAAATTCCTGGAAAAGCCTTAAGCCCCCAAAATTCCATTCTTTCTTTTTTATCATCTATGTTTCAACTATCAGTCTACAGTTGGCCATAGTAAATATTCACATTTTTGTGGTAAGAAATATATTTAATAGTAAATTGAAAATAAACTATTTTGTTCTTGTCGCTCCTTTAAAAGACCAACGGCATAACTAAAAAAAAATAGCATTTTTGAGTAAAACCTTCGGTAGCAAATTTTTTTAAGCTTTTCAATTCAGGAACGACATCTCTGATACTCCATTTGGATTTTTTTTTTAAATAAAGCCATATTTTTAGATTTATCCTGTTTAAACTTCAAAATTTATGGCAATAATGGCATAAGTTAAAATAAAAAAATGGCGAAGTTTTAAGCATTTAACAACTCTCTAATGGTTAATACAAGAATTATTATTAACTTATTTATTATAATAATTATTAACAATTTTTGCGCATATATATGCGCAATAATGTTTAATATATATATATATTTATTATTTTGTGAAAGAAATTAAAATTTCTTAAAGGTACTCATGGTTAAGCAGCAAGTCGCGATCTGCAGATTTCTGTTATCTAAATTGAAACTTCTGCTTTAATTTTTTTTTCGTATTGATCACCCAAGATCAGGTTACGATTTTATTTTCCCTACTTCTCCTTTAGTTGTCTCTGTCTGGTTCCTTCATGCGTTCATTCGCGTGTTTCTTTTGATCCTTCACCCAACCTCCTCTGGTCTTCTTCATCCTTCCAATCAGATTTTTTACTCTGCTTCCAAATTCATTTCCTTCCAGAATGTGAGACTCTGATTTTCTAAATCTTTCCTTCTTTAATTCTTTAGTTTGCAGCGATATTGCATTTATGTTTTTCAATGCCTTCGCTGTCTAGTAGAAACATTTTTTCTGGACTGAAAGTATTTACAGAACAATACTTCTCAGAGTGCTTTCGTTGAACTTGGCTAGTGAATCAGCAATACTTTATCCAGTATGAGTGAAATTTAATCGCAATAATTTAAACACCTGCAATGCCCTTACCGCAATTAGCAACCATCCTGATACATTAGACAATAATTGGGACAGAAGGGACACCAGGTGAGCAAACAAAGGGCACCCGGAATCACTAATAAGGGCTCCATTGCTAATTTGCCCAGGCCGATGGATCGATTCTCGCCTCGTCAGGCAATGTTAACGCGCCCGTGCTCGTGCGATCCCCTGTGGTCCGCTGATAGTCCTGTCTGCGGTAAGCCTTCATGGGCTCCACATCCTCCAACTTATAGCCGAAGTGGGGGTTAGTTAGTGGGCATAACCACTAATTAGCAAACGGGGGTTGAAGTCTACTTTAACTGCGAAAAGTCGATTTCAGTTCATCAATAAAATCGATATTGAAAGTGCTGGGGCAATGGTCGCGGTTCGTTTATTTAGTGTCATTTTGTACTGCTATGCCTAGTCGGACGTTGCTGCTGAGAGAGATTTTAATTTTCCCTATCCAGGTTTAATTAGGATAGGGATTTTAACGAGGCCAGCGTACAGGCTCGGGAGCCCCGTTTAAAGTCATTAAGAAGAGCGGTATAAACAAGGATTTGGCCACCAGCCGGGCTACGAACCCGCGTCTTGTGATTAGCCGATCTTATAACCTCTGGACCATAGGTCGCCTGGTAAGAGAGGTTAATCCGACGTGGAAAAGCCCTCGATGTTACAGAATCAAAAATTATGATCAATATTTTGATGTTTTAATTTCGATGAACATTATTTTATCTACTATTTTTAATTCAGGGAATTTGTTCAAGGAATGCGTTAACTAGGATCCATAGAACCAACTGTGGTGTTGTGGTTAGCATAATAACCTAATATGCCTAAGGTTGTGGTTTTGCAACCCAGATTTTTTAAAAGAGATTAAAAAATCATTGGTTATGTCGTCCTTCGTATGACACACCCAATTGGAATTGAATGGATGTTTTTTTTCTTAAACAAATAAGGGATATACTATTTACCAAAACCTTAGTGATTTAAAAAATTATATAAATAAGTACTTTTATCATAAAAAAAAGTATCGACTCAATAAAATCAGCCGAGTATACCGTGGCTCTCTGCAAAGTGGGAATCCTTGATACGGGGAATTCTTGGCGGTTGAGTGTGATCTGAAGTAAATCACCATCCTTCAAAATCGGCTTAAAATGTTCTTAGCATAATGCATTGTCTAATTATATTGGAAGCCAGTTTCTTTTCCATGAGCAGTAGTTTTCATTGCCTATGCTTTCATAAGTCGAAGTTGCAGTATTAGTTTAAACTAACCGTGGAGCAAATGAAGCGATATAAAGTACTTGAATTCTAACTCGGATCTAGGTAGTTTAATAAGACTATCATTCTGCGAACATGAGGAGTTTTGGAACTGTTCGAATATAAAGTAATCAAAATATTAGATCAAGCATTCAGATACTCCTGCAACGCATTCAATAATTTTGAGCTTCGGTGGGCAGAGGAGAATCTTTAAGAAAGAACGGAATGGAGAATGAGATAAAAATCGGAGGGAGTATCGTGCTAAGTAGAAGGAAAGGCTGTGAAGGGAAACTCTATCGAACGCTTGGGCCACATCCAGAAATACTCCTGTTGAATACAATCTCGGCTCTATTCCCGTCGCAATGTGATTGTTGATTGATGAACAGAATGAAGGATCGGAATCCAATCTAATGGTCAGATATTATGTTCTTGTTTGTCAATACGTCAAATAATCTTTTGAAGAGTAAGATCTAACAACATTTTAGGGGCAGATTCGTTGATATATATGGTGAAGGAATGTCTGAGTCTTTAATTGGTTTGTGAAATGCTTGAGTAACTTTCATTTAAAAGGGTATTTGGTCTTGCTGAGCATAGCATCATCATAAATACACTAAAATAGAGCCAAAAACTCAAAAAGAAACACTATTATTTATTATAATGCAATTGGGAAAAACCACAATGCAAAGCCTTATGTTTCAAAAAATACACCTACTTACCAGTCGACGTTTCGCCTATTCAGGCATTATCAAGACACCAAAATCAAAAAGGGTTATGTGAATCGCATCTCGAAGAAAAAAGTGCAATACATCCCAACGATCAACAGCCCAAACAGGCTCCAAACATGAGACAGCACCCTACCACCAAGACGTTCAACATACAACTTGTATGTTGAACGTCTTGGTGGTAGGGTGCTGTCTCATGTTTGGAGCCTGTTTGGGCTGTTGGTCGTTGGGATGTATTGCACTTTTTTCTTCGAGATGCGATTCACATAACCCTTTTTGATTTTGGTGTCTTGATAATGCCTGAATAGGCGAAACGTCGACTGGTAAGTAGGTGTATTTTTTGAAACATAAGGCTTTGCATTGTGGTTTTTCCCAATTGCATTATAATCATCATAAATATTTTTATAGCATTACTTTGTTTTAACTATTTTGATATAAGTTATTCAAGGAGATTTGGAGGCGGATTTTCGAGGATAGATTGATAAGAATCCAAAAAAGTGATTTTGGATTTGGAGAAAAATGCTTTTGAACTGTAAAATCAAATAACAAACGGTCAATAAATACTTTTTCATATAATAGAGAGATGTAAATAGTTTTTCATCAGGAATTTTAAAAGCGAAAGCCTATAAATCATATAAAACATCTGCATTGAACAAACGTCAAAGTGTTTACTAACAGTCCAGTACTTCGAGTGTACTTTAAATACAAAAACCTGTACCACAACTACCAGTGAAGCGTCAGGTGTTCAGTATATGTAGAGATCAGTCTAATTCGCGGGATTCTCCCCCCTATTTGGGGACCCTATTTATAGAGGCTGGGTGAGCCCAAGGAGGGTCCTAGATCCCATAGGGTCAATATCCGGCCACTAACAGTTTAAATAAAAGTCTGCCAGAGAGCGGGATTCGAATAGAAGACCTTCTTTGGCCAGACAACTCAGTGCTCTACCATTGAGCCACTACACTCCCATCCAATACTTGTACTTGTACTTAAAAAAAAAAACTATAATTATAGTAAAAGTATATTATGAATAATTATTTCGAATTTGAAAAAGATCAAGTTGTTGGCCGGATTCCCTGAGTGCTAATAATCAAGCAATGATTTCTGGGTTCATGATTTATTTTTCCTCTTCCACCAATATTTTATTTATAAATAACTAAAATATACAATACATTGTGAACTGTATGGACAATTGTATCATCGCCTTTACCCTTGTACTTACGCTAGGTTATAACCTATATAGCTTAGTGGCCAAGGCATTCAACTGCAGAAATCCTTGAATTTACCTTTAACGTTAATTAAGGTCTCGGTAATATTTAGAACTATTTTTAAGAGTAAAGAGACTGCAATTAAACATTATTGTTAATCGTTACAGACTAGGGAGCTTAAGAAAGATTTTGTTATATAACATTAATTATTTTTACCAACCTCCAAACAATCCATGTATAAACAATAAAAGTCTCCCAAGTGCTAAATAATTTTTAGTCAGATCTTATGTATTTAAATAAAACAAGAACTAAACTGGACACTGAAGAGAGGAATATCATTAGAAGATGGCATGACAGGGCCGGCTATGGAATGACATTATTTGTAGTAAACAAGTGATAGGACTGTCAAGCAAGACCCCCGTCAAAGTGGGTAGACCCGACCGATCACCCTCCGACCTCCTCCAGCGAAATAGTTTCAGCTTGCAATATCTGTTTTATTGATTCCAGTGAGTAGAGTACAATAGGTTTTAAAAGTAAACATTTATTGTTTATTCTTATTCTTTATTCTTAGAATAATTTGTACTAAATTAAAATATACCTTGGGATAGAATGTATTTTAAATCATACAAAACAGCTACAGTGCTGGAACATCGATCAATTTTACATGTAGGTACTGGTAATGAACTGGCTCTTCTAGGTGGTAAGTATATTGACACTATCCGAGCTAGCGCGACCACCAAGATATAACGTACTCCAAAAGTTGCAGGCCTTTTGGTACAATAGCCCTCCAAATACATTAAAACATATAAATTAGGACTACTTGCCAATGTATCCATGGTATTAGGAAATGAAGAAAAGTACATTAATAAGATAATCACCTTTACATCAAAAGAAGGATTAATTAAGAATATATAATAAAGAAATCTCCTACTATAATTTTCTATTATTTTTATTTATGTACAATTTTTTTTTTCCGGTTTTATAACAGTTGTTACTAAAAAAGATTATGAGTAATATATGTACTAAACTAAACGAACTGGGCGTTGATTGATTACCAACCGGTTTTATCCTCACATTTGGAACAACCAACCAACTTAATTTAAGGAAACGGTAAGAAAACCTACGAAAAAGGTGGGTAGAAAGAATTGAGGAAAACATGGTCTGAGGGAGGCAGATATACAAAATAGAATAAAATGGACGAACGAATCAGAGAGAATATTTATACAATACTGCATAATGCTTTCGTGAATATTTGAAGAGGGTGTTTCAATATATTTTTAAAAATATCATATCATAATAATTTTAAAGTTCAGTATTATATTTTTCGTAACCTAAAATTTCGTAGGAATGTATTAAGAAAAAATTGAATAACTTCACTTCATTTCATTAAATATAAAATTCAAATAGTAAAGAATTTATTCATTATCCAAATTAATGAAATAAAATTAATGACATGAAATTATATTTACGTTAGCTCTTCATGCGTGAAGAGCTAACGTAATATATACATACATATTTATTTTATATTATTTTTTCCCCTTCATGCAGTACCCCTACGCGAAGGACGTTTATTGTTCTGCATGTTCCGTACATTTATAGTACATTACATACAACTGTACTTTCATGTTGTTGTGTTTTTTTTCTATTGTTTACATTTTTTTTTGTATTATTTATATATAAAACTAAACGCTAAATTGAAAATACATCATTAAAAACAAAACATACAAATATATATATATATATATATATATATATATATATATATATATATATATATATATATATATATATATATATATATATAGACATATATATATATAAATACATACACAAATATATATATAGCAAATAAAAAAAATATATATATATATATATATATAGCGAAGCGTTGCTGTGTTGAGGATCCCTAGTTTAAATCCGACAGTGGCAGATAACTTGTTTAATCTTATATCTTTGTAAAACATCTATATGTGAACACATCTCGCAGTGTGTAGATTCTTTTGGAGTTTTAATAGGGGAATAACCAGGTGGTTGAGCCTGAGCTCAGAAAAGTCACCTTCCAGCAAAACCGGTGCATTAGATCAGTACAGTCACTACCAAGTATTGACCCTTAATGGGTTGAAAACGCACAGATTTTATTTTATATACATAAAACACGCACGGATTCTACATTAATTTATAATAAGAGACTTACATATTAGCGGGAGCACGCAGTAGGGCTGCCAAAGGGCTTAAACCTGTCCTAGATAGGAAGTTTGCTTAGTTGAAACTTCTCTCAAGTGATCGATCACTGAGCCTGCACTTACATAAAGTGATAGTGCTAATGATATACATAAAGTGCTTCTCGAACTAAATAAATAGCTTATATACACCTTCCAACACCTGCTTCATTTCAGAAAGATAGGTTATTTATTAACAAAAAATTGAATGATCAACATTTTTTTTTATAAATATATAACTTATTTATATTAATATTTGATCAATGCTCTGAGAACTCAATCCGTGTTTACTAGTCTCCTCGCACGTGGTAAACGAGGCACTAGGTTCAGTGAATTCATATAAAGCCACGAACTGTAATAAAAAACAAAAAAGAAAAAAACTAAAATACTTTCATTACATTCCCTTAAAAAGTAATTTTCTCTTTAAATTACGAGATAGCACGACAAAAAAAATACAAAAAAAAGTGTTATTTCAAAACCAGGGACGGGGAGAGGGAAAAAGGCCATTTTATTCCAGTATAGCCGTTACGGTTGATGGGCTTAGCTGGAAAATGAAACCTCAGGAGCGGTAATGGCTTCACAGCAAGGGCCGCCGACACTGACGAAATGAAAATGGTGTGATTACGTAACTTGGTACATGGGGTATCACTAAGATTCACAGCAAGGGTTGTCGAAGGCAGCTTCAACTATAACTGCAAATATCGCTCTGTCCGCCTGATGTCCGTCACGCATCTTCTTTATCCACAGTCAAATCCAAACTATTCCTACATCTCCTTAATTCCCCAACAGATGCTCTCTAATCAGTAAAAATAAATAGCTATATTCAACACAATAGATTGAGAAATTACTGCAAATATTCCACACTCATTATGATTCCATTATTTATATTATTAGATGTTCTTATATACTTTTGTATTTTTCCATTAGCCTATTTATGTTTATTATACATTTTTATTCTAATATTTAATTTTTTTTTATTTTATATATATATTTTTTTTATTATCTATCAGAACATATGTTTTATTTTATATTTAATTTCATGTTATTCTGTTAATATTGCAGAATTTCAATAATGTAGTCGATTGGCCAGATTTTTTTTTATTAATCTTTGTACAATTTTGTTATTCTTAAAGGACCTGGGTCTAGAATAAAATCATTTTTCTATTTTATAATATTCTCTACACACACGCACTGATCACAAAGAGACAGAAACCTTACTCCAAGTATCTGTCTTTAAATACTCCTTATTCCACAAACAACTAACAAAGCTGCTTCCTTTTCAAAAATTTGTGTCTCAAATATGCTATGTTAAGTAAGGAAAGTTTCTATTACTTTCAAAGTTTCAGTTATAAATGTCACAAAAAAAAATTATTCATGTTTTGTCTTTAGTTTAGTTTTCTGAAATATAGGCCCATTGTTAAACTTTAGTCAATTGTCATCATCTGACAAGGCGCAGTTGAATCAGGACGATTTTCAGGGAGAGTGCAAGTTGGGAATTAATTTTAACTAAATGATTTTTAAACCAGTTATCACCGGTTTTTGATGCAATATACGAACCTTGCAATAATAATAATGCTTAGCAAAGGCGAGGACTCGATGCCGATACCACCACTCGCCGTATCGCAAATAACTTATCCACCCACCTACGTTTCGATGCTCCTCTGAACTCCTCCTCTGACGTATATCAGTCGGCAGAACGACTATTAACTTTTTAGGAATTCATACGTTGCTAAGCCCAACAACTTCACAAGCCCATCTTAATTTTCGCGACGCTATTACTTCTATAATATTAGTCGGGTTCATGCCCCACAATAAGGCGTTGTGTTATCTCATAAACGATTCAATAGTCTCATCCTGTTTTCTTTATTGGTGTATCTGTTTTATGCAAACACGATCCTTATAACGAAAATACAATTATTGAAAATCTATTTAACTTCCACATAACATGAAAATAGCTAGAATGAAGAGTGTTTTTTTATACAATTGAAATGAAAATCCTCGATGATTGCTTTCTTTTTTCTTTCTACCTTTTTTCAGCAGACTTCCTGGAACGTGAGATACAGCGGACAAGCGAACAAGGACGAAAAGTCGGCAAAAAGTGCACAGCGCTAATACCAGGATCGGGGAGGCGGGAAAGAAACAGACCAGCGGATTTTAAAAGGACCACACAGAGGGAGGATTTCCAAGGCTTAGGGCCCTGAATTAGGGCTCGCCGGGAGTTCGCCCTTAAGAATTTAATTTACTCCCACTCGTGTGTTTGTATTGCCGAGTCCTGAGCCATCAAGCATCAGGTTAATTCATCAACAGTGTCCCTAATTACTTTAATTGATATTTTAATAGCAAAGCTCTAGTGAGTTTATGGTTATTTAACTTGTAGAAAATTAGAAATAATTTAATTTAAAACTTGTATACAAATTCGTTTTAGGATTATTGTGTGCTCCTCCTTTGTAAATTTTCCCTTAGGGTAAACTTAGCTTTCCACTAAATAAGGACACCCATTTTATAGCGGCTGGGTAAGCCTCAGCACGGTCTGTAAGTTACAAAGAATCCATCCGCGGTTGTAAACAAGACTAAATAATGTTAAAGCAAACCCAGATTTGAACCTGAAATCTTCAGCAAAGCAACTGAGCAATCTACACACTGAGTTCCCTGTCTTCCATGTATCTTTATTAATGATGTTAATTCGGTCTTTTGTTTTTATTTTTATTATCTTTTTTCATATGTCTTTAATTAACAAGCGCCTTTATAGTTTTAATTTATTCATTTAAAACCGTTGATTGGTCGATGTTACAACCGATTAATATTATTTAATAATACAAAAAATAAAGATGTGTTAAAGCAAGAAATTTATACTATTCCATTATAGGTTAGTTAATTTTAATCTGGTTTGACGAGTTTGTTCTAAATCAGTGCTGTTTTTTTATTGTAAAGCCATCTAAAAATGGTTTTATAAAATGCTATATGTATGGCTTTATTTTTGAGTTAATCACCTAAGAGCCATGGATGGATTGTGTGGGACCAATCTGAGTAGCATAATAATGAGTATAAAGTGGTTATTGTTATTTGGGGTGGAACCTGTTGGTTAAGGGACAAATCACCTGCCTTCACAAACGTAGGCTTCGAGCCACTACAGTCTCTACTGTTTACTGAAACCTTCATGGGATGAAGTGATACATGTTTTACTGTAGATAATATTGAAATCTAAAGATAAAAAAACTTTAGCTTAGAAAACCTTTAGTAGATAGGTAATGGACTGTGGTTAGAAACGGATAAATTAAAATTATTATGCAGTTATTAATTTTTATAACCATATTACTTAATATAAAAGTTCATGATTTTATGAAAACATATTATAATGAATGAATGTAAAAAAATTAAAAGATATTTTTTTTTGGCATTAGTTACTACATATATGTAACGACAATCTAAAAAAATAATTTGACAATAAACATATATTTAAAACGTCGTTATCATATTAATTTAATTTATTTGATGAATAATTACCATTGATTATTTTATATTATTACAAACATGAGATTCGTCAAAATCAACAACAATTTTTATTTATGCGAGGGACGAAGACTATTCCAATTACTGGAGAAGTTATTAGGGCAAAATATATTTAGTTATAACGTCACATGGACGATGGAGGGGGGATTGGCAGAAGGCCAGGAAGCAATTAAACATAAAACTTGCCAGGGACGAATCAATTTCGTATATTTTATCGCTGAGTTGTGGCATCATCGACCAGCTCTGCCTTTAATACCTTTAAATATTCCCCATTAATTCAGGGCAATGATAACGGCTTTTACAGTACAACTCATAACTATCAATCTTTTAAGGTAAATTTAAAATTGAAATTTAATTAAGTTTAATCTTAATATAATAAAACTAAAAATTTTATAATGGTTGAGTTACTCCCACAGGATCCGTCAACGGCTGTTTAAATATAAAATTAATTCTCTATCTCAGCTTCTTGATCTTGATTCCAACCCGCCACCTTCAGCACTGAGGTCAACTAGAAACTGAGGTATCCTCCATATTTAATAGAATAAATAAAGATAAATTCCTATAGCTTTCTCCGAAATGTGAGAATATTCTTTTCTAACTGATATCTAAAAATAAACTTTCGGCATTTCACTGAAGTAAAGTTAAGCGCCCTAAATTGTATCCATCTGGAATTTGAATGGAGTGCTTCCGTTGATTTAGCGAATTAGAAACTTGGAAACAAAGCCCTTAAGAACATTTTAGGGATCCAGTTTTAAAGCTTAGTAGTTGAAATGTTGAATTTTATATAATGTTGAGTTTGGAGTACTAAATATTCTATCCCACAACCACGAATCTACGTAAATTTTAACATTTTTGGGCAGCTTTTAATTCAGCTTTCTAACCAACTTATAAAATCAATTTTTTTTTTGGCTGTTGTTTTTTTATTTCCTCAGAAGTTCCTTCAATGTAATCCACTATAACTAAACGGTGCTAACCCGTGACAAATTCGTATAGAAACTGTGGAACAATGATTTAAAGCATTGAAGGAAAACAAGTAAATGAATAACATGGAAACTGCTAACAGGAAGCGAACGAAAACAGAAAAAAAATTATATTTGTTAAAAAAAAATTATGGTGGTAACTTTTAAATGTAATTAAATCACTTTCATTAAAAACATAATTAAATTCTTCAAATGAAGGCCAATATTTGCTGATGTACCATTGTTCTTAGTTAACTTAACATGTGTTCAGCTACCTCTACATGTTCCTTTGTATTTAAAAACTTAATATCTCCTAGATATTCCAATCGCTTAAATAAATATATAATCTAAATATCTTTTGGACTAATGTATTGAAGAAATATATTCTTAATATTATCAAGACGATATTTTCGAGATTGTTCCCCTCCCTAGAAAGAAAAACAAGTGAGTGGACAAACCCAATATTTTTTACTTTAAGTGTACCTAAATATTGATAAACCCATATGCATTTACGATAAAAAAAAAAAACAACAGAAAAATATAATTTTGAGTGTAAGTCAAATAACTGTTTTTATTTTGGTCATAAATGGGACACTTTAATTCTTTTAACTGATCATCGTTTTTTTAAGGGTGTTGAAATAATAGTTCATGGTAGTATTTTTGGTAGCATATTTGAGATTTCCAATTAGCCAAGTATTCATTCATATTCTTGTTTAGTTCTTCCTTTATACCCTTGTACTAAATATACCTGCAGAGGCAATGCTTGGATTCCCACTCTAACATCGCCCGGTCAGCGATAGCAGTATGAAGTTGCATTAAATGAATAAAAAAGAATAGATGCATAAATAATTATAATTATGTCTTAAATCCAATAGATTGGAAATTTTATTGACCAAAATAAAATAATCATGGCAATATTAATCACGAGTAATACAAAATTTTAAATAAAGCATACATTGTCGTAAAATGGAAGGAACAGACTACGACCCATAACTATCCTTTAGATTTATGTTCTCTAAACCGTTGATAGTATACGTGTTAGTTTAATCTGTTACAGTTACGGTGATCAGTAGTTATAATATTACTAATAAATCTTAGTAGATATATAATGTAGTCATCTTGTTGTATCGAAAACCGTAAATCCATAAAGGGAGAAGTCCTATATGATTGAGAAATGAAATTAAAACGAGAATAACCAGGTCGCTGTTAATGAGGATGCCTTACAGCGTATTAATTAACGATGATACTCGCTCTAGCGACTACAAAGGCTGATGAACCATGCGTGTTATCTGAATATAATGACCCAACGTTATTTACCAGCTGCATCATCAAGCTTGCTTCATCACTTCACGTCCGATCTTGAACACGTTCAAAAATGTAAATTAAACTTAATTAAAGAACGAATCTACTTTCTATAATCCATCCTCAGAGATCTAGATGATTCCAATGCCAAAATACACTCGAAAAACGATTCAATCTCACCTATAATCAATTGTAAAAAGGTAAAGCTGTTCCATTATTAAAATTTTCTTTCTTAAAATAATTCTTCTAATATAAACATTATGATAAACCTTATTAAATAAAAAAAAAATCATCCTTTTTAATTTGTCTTGATGTGTGAGGAGTAAGCGAAATAAAGAAGAGTCACTAAATAGAGTAACATGGTACATTTTTAAAAATATACTTATTTGAATTTTAAAAAAGGATATTACGAAGGAATTAATGACAAGAAAAAAAGTTAAATACAGAAAACAATTCTGGTAGTGGTCCCAAAACATATATAAGTGAGAGGCCCTAATCCTTTTTTCAGACACTTCGAAGAATTATCATGAATCGAAGAGGTTGTTGGGTTTGAAACTAGTGGGTTTGAATAGGAATTGTTTCTTACGAAAGGATTGATAGCGCCCTCGGGCCAAATAAGCAACAAATATAATACGTTGAAGTCGTTATGGGTGATTTTATTTGTAGCAAAGTAATTCGATAATTTATTGGAGGCCTAGAGTTCTATTTCGTAAGTTTCAATAGGTCCTATTATAATAATCATGTATATGAATCATTTTTAACTATTTAGAAGCTTACAGTTAGTTGGAGAAGTGTAAAAAGGCCTGAAGCCACGAGCCGTTTTTAGTTCGTTTAGCGCAATATTGCTTTGGTATTTATGATTATAGAAGCCGAGTTGCTCAGTGGTAGAGTGCCAAGTTGCGTGCCTGAGGTCCTAGGTTGAAATCCCAGTCGCTGGTAAACTTTTATTTAGCCTGTTGGCGACCGGAGATGGATTCTATAGGATCTAGGACCCAGTTTCTATGTTGTGGGTACCCAAAATAAGAGTGGGAAATCTGGTGGTTGAGCTTGATATAAGACAAATACCTTCCTCTGCAATCGTTGTCCAGGAACAGTACATTCTCTACAACGTACTGAACCCATGCCTCTCCATGGGTTGTAAGTGGTACAGGTAATTTCACGTTAAAAGTTTGTTCATTTGGAGTCCTTAGTATCTAATCTGTTCCACAACTATTAGTAAAATATTATTAAAGGGCACTATAGGCAAGGAAGAGATGAAAAAAAATCAGAAAGACAACTTGACGTTTGGTCGATTTGGTTGAACCGTTTGGAGATTAAATGGAATGAAGCAAGAAACTTCATGTGAGGCACTCCTCACAACTTACACAGACTCATCAAATACTCCATTACTTCGAGATTTAACCATGAATATATTCATATATATACAAATTAATTATAAAATTTATACAGATGAAAACCCAATTATCTATCATCAAATATCCTGTTACCTCTGTGCCGATAAATCTCAGATACCGAAGAAGAAACAGGAGAGATACATCCTGAAGAAGATGTCTTTGGACTGCCTTTGGTGGGTAACTAGAGCCTTTAAAAGATTACAGTTAACATTAAAAAATGCGTGGTATTAAATAAAATAGTGGGCAGGTCGGTATATTTCTATTACATAACAAAAAAACAACATTTAAAAAGATGAAATATATATTGCATTTAAACATAAACACATACGTACCTAAATCCTTGTTAGGGTAAAAACATGGAGGACAGAGGTGGCCATACGTAGGATTAGGGAAATAAGGGTCTGCTTAGGACGGACACGTGGTGGCTTCCACATGTTTCTCCAAATAAACAAGGATTTTAGTTAGTTTTTTATACGAATGGAGATTATATATCTTGAATTAGATCTCAATATTCAGCAATATTTTCCTCAACGGCTCGTGTTATATATTTTTTGAACGGCACGAATTTCGTCCTATGTATATTCCATGATATGACAATCTAAAACTTTTTTCTCTTAGAGAAAATCCTGAAATATTTCGAGCCACCTAGTGAACTTCGCCACTTATATGAAGATTAATTAATTAAAGATCATATCAGTCAAGTAGAACTGGAGATAGCACGCCAAACTTCTATTTAATAAGCTGTCACATGTTAACATTAAATGTAATCTTCTATATATAGCTAACATCATGTTGATATATATTTATAATTTTTATTTAATGAGTAATTTCTATATAATTTTTATAAATAATTGTAATAATGTAAGTTTGAGAATGAAAGTAAAGAACAGTTGTAACAGAATTATTTTAAATGGGACATGGAGACAACCTCAATATATTACTTACTATAGAATATTATTTATTTAAAATATTTGATGTTCTGAATTTTAAAATGAGTTAACCAATTTCAATAAATAAAAAAAATCTACAGTTGATCTTTCAACGCATAACAATAAACTATTTTATATTTATTCATTATTATCTCTTGATTATAAAGTAAATAAAAAAATATTATTAAGATGGGTTTTCCTTTTCCTTCATTTCCTCATAGCGAGAATTTCTAAGGAAATCCCCCAGAAATATAATCCCTTTCTTTTAAAATTTATTAATTACACTCATATTATATAAAAAGGTTTATGATTCTATAAATTATTAGAGAATGGATTTTTCAAGATTGGAATAATTACAAGCTACTGCTTAGAATAAATGAAACGTATTTATTTAAAAAATAAATATTTTAAAGATGTAAGGAAATAATCTAATACTTAAAATACTTAAAAGCAGTATTAAAAGGTGGAATTCTGTTAATAAATAAAAAAATTGTTACTAAAAATTGATAAGATACATATTAGTATAATATAATATAATTCATATACATCATATATAACAAATAGTTGTTTACTACAATAAAAATACCCACAGAATTAATACTGAATACAATTGTCCTATATGAGTAAATGAATAACGTGATGATCTAAACCACATCCTTTTCGACTGTCCATTTTATACAGAACCAAGAAATAAATATATTAGTTCATACGATCACAATATTTATACAGTATTGAACCCCAAGAACAACAATGATGTTTAATTAATCTCTGTAACTTCTCATATAAAGCTGTATTAGAATAGCTCTGGCCCTATGTTTGTTTACCCACCAAATAATACTTTTGAATTATAGAAGTTTTCTTTAAAGAATTTTGCATATTTTGGTGTAGAGTTGACTCATGGCCATATTTTTGATTTTACCTTCATTACAATATTTAGTAAATGTAGTGTTTACTATTCTGTTTTTTTTATGTATCTACTATTATTTTTGTAAACCCTCTAACCAAACTCTCTCTGTATTTTACAATTTTAAAAATCAGAAATAAATAAAAAATAATTCATATAGCTTATATTATTCACAAAATTAGGCAATAATTATTTCAATAAACATTGATTGAGAATGGGCTTTATTCTACACTACCTTGAACACCTAACAGTCATGCGGGATAGCATTTCAAAACCTTACGATTTCAAGGCGCAACCACTGAACGAGAATACAAATCTAATTTATTCTATTGATGATTTAGACATTAGGCAATATTTTCATTATTAATAAATATCCTCACTAAATATCGATCGATTAATGTCGTAAAAAATATATCTAATTTATTTAAGAATAAGTCAGTCGGGCAGAAATGAGTTTAGCGCTGAACTAAACATTTGTTTGACTCTAACAAATTATTTTAATCCGGGTGTTAATTACCAAAAGTATTTCTTCTAGTTATATAATAATTAAAAATGTTTTTAATTATTTAATATAACATGGGTGTTGTATATAAGATTATTGTAAAATTGTTGAATTAAAGTTAAGGATATAATTGAACAATCAAAATAAAAGTAAATTACAATATTCATGTTATTTTAATTTAATGTTTGAATTATGAAGTTGTATGCTAGAAATCAATATCACAGCAATTAAAATTGGCAGGCATAGAAGTATTAAAAAAATAATAATAAAAAAAAACATTGGCCAAACACAACTTTTTGTTTCTTGTCGGTTACCATGTTTATTTTAATAATCATAGGTACCACAGCATGGGTTACTGAATAAATTTGTTATTAGCTTGAAATAAAGTATTATATCTACAGTAATTCCAATGGGAATGAGTTTATTATTTCACTTTTTGTGATTTATAATACAATTGTTTGTTTTAATGAGATAATAGAAATATATAATACAATAAACTAATAAGATTATTTGATAAAGATATTTAAACTATATATTGTTGATACAAAGGCCAGGTATCTAATGTGAAAATTTGATCTCGATCTGTAGCGACTGTTTTGACCATGAAATAAATGGGTGAAAATATCTTTATCATTCATAGCTGTAGTTTCTGAGCGTGTCTGGCAGAAGGCACTTGTGTCGCTTTTAGTGTACTAATGCTATTCATAGCTCACTAATAGTTTTTCCCGTTGTTACAAACATATAGGATTTTGATTTATGTAACTTTATACTAGTGCGATTTTACATTAATCAGATGAAAATATTTTTTTTAGTTCATGTCAATCGAACAATTTTGATTTTGCTAATTTCTTAGAGCAAGATGGATGGAATTACATGTTTTAAAAAAAATTAATTTAATAAAAATAATTAACATTTATAGTTGATTTTCTATTTTCCCCCACAGATCAGTTGATAACACCATAAAGCGAAAAGAGGAACTGAGAACGAAAGGTTTAGATTCTTCCCTTGGGCCTGATTCGGGAGGGAGAGCAAAGCAGAGGCCATCTATTGGCAGACTATTATACGAGGGGGGGGTGATATATTGTAATAGGCCCCGGCGATTGTAATATATTTCGAGGGGGGCGAAATGGAATTAAATACATATTTCTCCCGAAACAGACTTTCAATTGAAAGATGGAGCGAGGCGAAAAGCAATTCGCTAAGCTGCCTCATCTCTTATATTCTTCAGGCTCGCTTTTTGCCGTGATACCTCACCATTTGTTAATTGAATTCCCGAATCAAATGGCCGGAATAAATACGGCACAAATTAGTCTCAGGTTTTATTTAATTAGCCTGAATGTTATGATTATGTTTGTCCTGAATTTTTATCTTGCTAGGATCATATTTCCAGTATTAATTAATTTTATATAACAGTCTCTGTTATTTTATATTTATCTCGTTTTTCTTGGAAACATATTAAAATTACGAAGAGTTTAAAATTAATTAACGTCCAATAAATAAATTTAATAAATAATCAAAATTATTATGCCAGCTAATCTTTTAACCTGTCATCAATTACATACTCAACCAAATAACACATTTTAAATTATTCATTATAAATATATATATGTGTGTATATATATATACTTATATATAAATAGCCCTCCCTCAGCTACGCCTCAGAAACCTGGACACTCAACCGGGGGCTCTACTCTAAATTACAAGCTGCAGAGATGGACTTTTGGAAGAGGTGCCTGAGGATCACCCGCTTGGATCGAGTCAGAAATGAACATGTTAGAGACAGGCTGGGCGTGACCGAAGGAGTTCCGGATAGGATTGGAAGGAACAGACTGCGATGGTTCGGACAGTAGCGGATGCTAGAATGTAGGTGGCCGAGGAGACATTTGCTGTGGGAACAGCCAAGGCGGACAAAGAAGAGGAAGACCCCGAACCTGGTGGAAGGACTGCGTGGAGAAGAGGATGGCCGGCATGGGACTTGAGGAGGATGACTGGAGGAATAGAGAAAAGTGGAGGGACGCTCTAACATAACCAGGCAACCCAATGCGGGAATAAGCCTGAAAAAGTAAATATGTATTATGTATACGATATATGTATCTTGTTGAAGGATGATGGAACTTTATAAGCTTTTTATGATTTTTTAATTTTTTTATTTAATTTTTTAATTTTTTATTTATTATTTTAATATCAATTTAAATATTATATAGAGAGTTTACATCGACTCAATATGAAATAATTTGTTCCTTTGAGGTCAACGCGGCTGGTAGAGAGACCCCATATGCAAACATTGGGAACAATCATTATGGAGAATACGTCGCTTTATCGAGCCCCTAAATGATATGGAATTATTCATTAGTATATAATGAGAACACATTGGAAACAAAAGAGCGCCCCCTAGCAGTTTCAATAGCCACGGAATAATTTAGTTGCGATGTCCAGTCTAAATCAATGGCACTGCAGCTAGCAACAACCAACACAGATTGACCCTTTCTGTTTGCCCCGCATCTAGTGAGGCTTCTCTGTTAGCTATAATTGAATTCTTCTCATGAAATGAGAGAAAAAATGTTAAAACACGCCGATGTTATCCGTTAATAATTCGACAACTAGTATCCGAAAATAAACGAAACAGAGGATGTTTTATGTGTATGTCTAAAAGTACAATCAGACCAAGAAAAAAGAAAATAATAATAAAAACTTGAGCATAGGGTATGGAATAGTTATTTTTTAATGTTATAATTATCTGTGATTAAGTTTAATATTTTTAATTATATCTCAGATATATCTAGATCTCAGTTTTAGGTCACTTAAAACCCCTGGATAAGAGGTCCGAAACGTTAACAGCTGTAAATCGTAACATGTTTGGCCTAGTTCTGAAAAAAAATCTGGCGATAATGTTTGGTCCATTTCGCCTCCTTGTACAACCGTAGGAATATAATCTACCAAAACCCCCCAAAACATTCATTGTAGAAAACGTTTTTCTTCATTGTTTCTAGAAAAGTCAATATGGAAAGGAGTAGCTCAGTGGGTAAATCACTGAGTTGATATGGCGTAGGCTCCAGGATAAAATCCTGCTGAGGCAGATAGTGGTTGAACTTTGTGGATTCTTGGGCTCACTCAGGCTCTTTGAAGTGGAGGAAAAAATCTGGCGATTTAGTGAGGACAATTCACCTCCCTGCACAACCGTTGTCTTAGAAACAGTACAGTCTCTGTCATCTACTGAGCAAAAGACTCTTAATGGATCACAGTGGGACAGTCCTCTTTTAAACTTAATGACTAATAACTCGAACGATGGCAATCTCGAATTTAAACAATAGTTGGGACTCCTTAATGGTTACGGTCATAACAAATTCTACACTTGATGGTGTTCAGAAAAAACTCGGCTGAAATCACACCTAAAAGTGTCTTACAGCATGAGAGTATTGATGTGCTTTGTCTTAATGTAGATCAAAAATAATACTTCCATTATACTTGAATTTGTTCATGCTGATGGGGTATCAGCTCATTTTTATAAACGTTTGGGTAACAAAATTTATATTTTTATGTCTTTATATCATGGAATCCAGGCCGCCATATGGTGTTTTTACTACCAAGAACTAGTCGCGTGTATACACCATATTTTATGATCGTAAATGCTTATTATGTTAAAAATCAATTTGAGAAAATCATCTTATATATAGGTTTATGTTATTATAGGCTTTATTTATATAAAAAAGTGCAGCTTGTTATAAATCCGAATGTTTAGGTTCTTATGTGTGAAGCTTACCAACCTACTAGGGGCAACTTAACGACCAGCAATAGAAGTGATGATCGATCATAAATTTACTGATTGGTTTTCAAGAGATTTACAGACACTTTTAATTACAACAATTCTTTAGCAAAAATATAATAATGATCTTCATTGCTTTTTTTTTTTTTTTTTTTTTTTTGTATCTTCCTAAGAAATAAAACACCTTGATTTTGACTAAAACACCTCAGAGTAAAGATTCACAAGAAGAGGAACCAAAACAGATAAGCAAAGGGATGTTTGAGGAAAATAATACAAGTGTTTTTTTTTTCAGTATTGTTTTTTCAGAATCTAATTTTTTTTAGTAAACTTCCTGAGTTCATTAGAACAAACTCTATTCAAGGTTCGAAACTTTATCCATGTTAACAAAACATTAAATGATACTTACTTCATGCGGGGCTTTAGGGAAAAAACTTTTCAAAAATTCGTAAAGAATACATAGAAAAAGAATTTAAAAAAAAGATTGATGAGTAACTATATTTAAAGTCGAATGATATGTTTTTGTTAAATGACAAAGTATTTATACCATTTATTTATTATATACTGATATATATTGTTATATTGGCTAAGAAAATAAACAAAACCAATGATTATATTCAAATATATTTGGTTTGTTTTTATAGCATGGTAGGCACCCTTAATATTTCTGAAGTGGATATGTTTGTAAAAATTTATATTTATAATTATGGGTAGGAAAATGGTCAAGATGGAGGTCAAAGAAATAACTCCTTAAACATAGCAGGTCTTCTTCAGTGCTAGATATACATGATACATGCAATGTAGGTCACAAGTATGGAAGTTACAAAGTATTCTATGTATTACATGTTTATTAGTAATATTTCTAAGTTTCATTGTACTTATTACTATAGCTCCTTCATTTCAAACACAACTTATTAGATTGTTTTATTATTTTACTTGCTTGTTATTATTTTGGGTTACTTTTTCATACACGATTTGTCTGAATTTTTGTGACTAACTCGTATTTTTTATAGTTTTAGGAACTAAAGAACAACTCATATGTGACTCGCATAGTTTTAATCAAAATTCTTTTTTTTTTTTTAATTTATTTATTGATATCTACAACTGTATTACTGTATGTATTAATAATACAACAAGTAAATAGGCTAAGTGATATACAATGACAAGTAGAGAAACTACCCACTGGTAGTACTCAAATCAAAGTTCAAGTAAGGAGGTCATGTGGCCATCTTCTTTTCAGACGCCTCGAAGGATTTTCGGGAATTGAAGAGGAAGCTAGGTTTGAAACTAGAGGGTTTGAGTGGTAATGAAGTTTGTTATGAAAGGATAGATACCGGGTTCGGGCAACAAAAGGGACATTAAGTTCGTTATGTATGACTTTATTCTTAACAAAATAAGAGCATTGAGGATTTTACGAAGGATTTTGGACTGTAAGGATTGGATACGAGAGGAATTCGATGGCTTAGTGGTGCCCCAAAGCTCTACTCCGTAAGTCCAAATAGGTCGTATGATGGTCGATCAAAATTGTAATTAACATTACAGTTTTATGTTATTTTATATTTTAAATTATTCCTTCTTTTGCATCTGGTTTACACCACTAGTTTCATATTAATTTAATATTATAATTTTTTAATTATAATTATTTCAGTTTTAAATATTTTTGTATCTTGTCTATCCAGCCCTATAGTAGACTAGCATCATGGATCGACAGGTCGGTTTCTAGTATGTAGCTTATTACTATTTAAGGTATTATTTTTATGACTTAGGAATTATGTATTATCCAGCTAGACCATTTTCATCTCCCATTTATACAGCCAACTAATAATAATTCAATATTTTTATTAATGTTTTACAAGCAACATAATTTTAAACACCAATTTAAAAAAAAATATCCACTTCAAAATAATTAGGTTGTCTCTAATTCAATAAAAAAAAATCGTAATAATTATAAAATAAATTCTATAAAATTTCATAAAAAAATCAATACTAGATAAAAATATTAAGTTCTTATTATAATAGGTCAAAGAGATAACTCCTAATAACATATTTAAAACAATTAATAGCAGTCATAAACAATATATATAGTTAAATGTTCTTATCGGATCAAACACTTTTTAAAAAGCAAAAACTTTATTATTAATGATACAGATACATGAAATAAATATAAACTGTACAAGCGACTACGGACAAAAGCTAAAGGCACAAAAGCTCTTTTCTATTTTTTTTAATACATATGTTTGATTTTTATAATGATTTTATATTATATTTAAACTGAAAAAAAAATTCTCTATACTCAATCTGCTCCTAGTGTATACTATTGGTCGTAAATAAACTTATTATTTTAAGAATATTATTGAGCAAAAACTCTATAACATATAGCATTAAAATAAACGTGAAAACAATGACTACATATTTTTATGAACTAAAGTTAGTATTTTTATCAGGGATAACAGAGTTTAACAGTTGTTCTGCTACTCTGTGAAGTTGAAACAAAAATAAATTATATCTTCCTTAAATGTTAATCGGTTATAAATGGACCAGTTAAACATCACCTTTAATCAGATAATGCAAACAACTCTCTTATGTCTTTGAATAATATCTTTGATGTTTCTAAAATCGATTTTTTTTATTTTATTTATATATATATATATATATATATATATATATATATTTTTTAGCACTGTTGAAAGGTTTTCTATTTTTATGAGAGCGGAGAGCCGAGGATATAATTTCGACGGGAGGAGAGAGGACAGGGCATTGAGGTTCGAATCACGTGCAAGCTCAATCACAGGTCGCCGCCGTTCAGTAAATATTTTTTGTTACTGATTCGTGCAGCTGTGCGCACTTTGCTCGCCGGACCTCACGTTCTCACTTGGGCCCCCTCCGATATTACCATCAGGGAATCATTTCCGCATTTATACCAGGCATGTGGCTCCAGGGAATGCTGTTTAAAACTTCATGTGATCGGTTTTTGTTATAATAAAATAACAATATTGTTAAATTCTTTATATATACTTCGAAAATTACCGCAAGAATAATATTTAAAAAATGAAAAATGAGGTTTAGTTACTTATAGTAAACTGCAAATTATCACAATTTAATTTAATTTAGTTTTTGACCTTTAAACCTGAAAAAACCTGTACCACTCCAACCCGTAAACGGGTATGGGATTCAGTACATGGTAGAGACTGTACTGTTTCATGGACAACTGTTGTGCAGGGAGGTGATTGATGAAAACTATTGATAGTAATCCTGCTACATCCAGTGTCATTTATTTTGGTTCGATCGAAAAGTTGCTTGAAATATAAGAACTAAAAATGAGTACACGAAGGTATTATAGTGTTTGTGATGCGAACAAAAATATAAACCTATATATTTTGTGTATAAGACTTGAATAATACTGTTTTAAGTAAGTAAATATGTTGTTGTTGTAGATAATATGTTGCGACCAGTAAAGTGTTCATATAGAAGAGCGAAACTTCAAAACAAAATTAGTTTTTACTTTTTGTGGCATACAATTTTAAAAATAATAAGTATATATGTTTTCCTAGTCTATACTAGAGGCAACTTGAGCATAGAGAAATGATTTTTCAATATAAATAAAAAATATGGAGTAAACTAGGAACCAGTAATGTTATGATGAGCCGTTGGAACAAGTAAATAAAGTATAAAATTAGATTATTATGAATATCAAACATACACATACAAAATGTAAAATAAAAAAGGGAATAGTATTTTAGACAGCTTCATTGTGATGATTGTCATTTTTTTATATTTGATATTAGGAGTTTTATAGGTGATTTAGTATAAACAATTAGGTAAAGCATGAGTGGAAGAAAAATGCCAAACAAAAGCCTTTAAAAAAAAAAAAAGAAACAAAAACACCTGTCGATTTTTTGGTGGCTTAAGGCTTTCAATTAGAATTTTCCCACTCTTTACTAAGTTTTAACTAGTAAATTAAATTAAATCAATGTTATGGTAAAATGAAAATTCATAATTTAATTACATGAAAATAAATTGTATGATAACTTATAAAAAAAAAAAATTAAAAACAACAATAGTCATGAAAAACATATTTGCAGCCCAATAAGTAATTTAGTCAAAAATTTTCCAGGGTGAGTTAATTGTATTGAGGATAGCGGAATCGTGATATTCTCTAATTTAAAATATTTGTTTGGCTTGCAATGGAGTTGTAATGTAAGCATTAACTTCTTATCAAGCCAATGCCTGACTTAGCCACTTATTTAATAAAAAATTAGCACGATTTCAGTTCCCGAAGTAAATAAAACTCATTTTGAATAATTCGACTTCACCACTTATTAACTGGGGTTATAGACATAATCCTATCACAAAACATATTTTCTTTTTTATTTTATTTTCTTATACATGTTTGTTCCATGATAATCATATTTTATATTTAAATTTAAAAAAAAAACCTTTCTCTTTGCTCAATCCGATACCAATATATACTAGGTAAAGATACACACTAATTATTTTAATAATTTCATAATAGAATTATATAATTTAATATAATTAAAAATAATAAATTCATAACTAATTTCATTAAACAAAAAACGAAACAAAATTTGAAATAAACCGGTACCCTATTTATATATTTCGTTATGAACCAAAGTTTTTGTTTTATTTCAGAAAAAAAAGAGAGTCAACAGATTTTCTCCCACTCTGAAGTTGATATAAATTATTATGAAACATAAAATATATACAAAAACAATTATGAGTTTAAAAACACTCACGGGCTAGAGAGGGCCTGAAGTGAATAGCAAGTTGGTAACTCTCAATTGCATCGTCGTATTGGCCCCTTCCGTGAAGAAGGATGCCCCTGTAAACAAAAAAGTTTTAATTTAGTTGTTAAAGCGTCAACAATTCGTTAACATTATTTCAGAACTTATTCAACTTTTTAAGCCTATCAGAGGAAAACAAATACAATTCAAACCTTTACTCTGTCAGACTTTGTTACGAAAAAGTACCTGTGCATTTTTTACCTGTACTGTTTATTATTTATATATTTAGTGTCAGAGTAAGTTTTCCCTCAATGAAATAAAGCGGCTAAGCAGAGACAGAGAAGCATGGTTACGCTGGATTGAGGCTCCTCGAGCCTAGCTAATGGCACAAGTGTCAGAGTAAAAATGTGAATAGTCAAAAGGAACGAAAATAATATAATAATTGTTAAATCTATATTCATAGTGTATAATGAAGACAAAAAAATTATATGAAAGGACATATAAACATTTTCAAAACTAATCCGGTTTAACTTTTTTCATTAAAAAAAAAATGAACCGTTCGGTAAACCCAAAATTTTTATTTTTAATTTTTTTTATTTAATTAATTTATTGATATTTACAACTATAATAATATTACAACAAGTGACATAAAAAAAAAAAACACTTGTGGAGAAACTACCCGTCGGTAGCTTTTAGTAAGTTCCATAGCACAAGGTCTCGAAGCCATCTTCTTTTCAGACGCCTCGGTGGGTAATCAGGAATAGTATGGGAGGCAAGTTGAGAGAGTAGCGGATTCAAGTGTGTATGGAGCTTGTCATGGAAGGATAGTATATTGGCTTTACTGTCCAAGCTATGGCCTCAGGGAAAAGTCAGATCCTTTGATCTGAATATATTTAAATACTAAATTGGGATGCCACCCTGAGATCGTTATACTTATTGTATAATAATTTTAGGTTATTAATAAATAAGAGACATATACACTCTTCTCCAAAGGTTAAAGTGGTTGACTGACAAGGAGTTGTTTATTAAATAAGAATAATTATTGAATAACATTATATTTATTGGTGCTGGTCATAGTTACAGACTTAATAAAACTTATACACTACTTACAATGAAAAGGGGAAGCTATAGGTGACTTATGATACCTGTGGCTTCATTCTTCATTCTCTTCCTTACATCTTGACTTGAATGCTGCTTACCGACAACTGCCCTACTTGAAAGTAAAGCTAATAAACCCTAAGGGTCATTTTACTCTACCTGGCCCAGGCCCCCTACCATACTCATCTGTAGCAATAGATATCTAGTTTGGACCAAATCAGCAACATATGGAACATTAAGATCATGATGAGTTTGTTTGTGACATAATAAGGACCATTGAGGATTTTACGAAGGATTTTGGGCTGTAAGGATTGGATACGAGATGAATTAGATGGTTTCGTAAAGCCCCAAAGATTGTTAAATTTAAAAACGTTTAGATATCACAATCATTACTTTTTTTAATTTATTGAAAACTGAACTAAGAAACAGAACAGTCCATACCAAGTAATGAACCTCTTCATGTGTTTTAGTGCTTAGGATCTTTGCAAAGGTGAATTCCTTTCTGTACAAATCAGTTTGCTTTTCTTTATTGTAATCACCACTTTTTTTCTCCTTCATCCTCTCCATGATTTTCTCGTTTGTAATTCTACACTTCCAACTTCTTTGTTGAATTCTTCGGTACAACCACATTTCAAATGCATATAGTCTCAGTTAATTAGGTTTTTCTATATCCAGAATTGTACCCAGAAAAAATAAAATAAAAGATATGTAGAATTAAAATCCAACTAAAAATGGTGTTTTATGAATAGGTGATACACAAACTTTTGATAAAAAAATTCAATTTAATTAATCATACTTAGTTTTTTTTTAAAATTCCTTGACTAGATTTCATTATAATAGTTCACGTTTTATCAATTACATTTTTATAAACGTTTAACTTGGAATCCTCAAACTAGACTAAAAAAGAGAAGAAACTGTTCGCCGTTTCAGCTTTCTGGAAAACTTACTAGACAAACACTCTAAGCTCTCAACTAATTACATAAAACGATTAAAAGGCCTATTTGGACTTGAGTAGTAGACCATCGGTGCTCTAATAAGCTACAATAAATCCACTACTTACAACCCAAAATCCTAAAAGAGGGAGAACCTACGGTTTGTTCTAATAAATATAAAAATCTGATTCAAGCAGCATACCACTCAATTAGAAATTTATTTTAAAACTATATTTCGCATACATGACTGTCATTATAAAAACATTTTGGACTTGCAGAGTAAGTGTTTGGAGCTCCAGTAAGCTATCGAATACCTCTCCTATCTAATCCATATTTTCATTATTAATACAAAATCCTTCGTAAATTCCTAAATGCTCCTTACTTTGTTGTGAACAAAGTCATCCATGATGTCCCATTTGTTGCTGATTTGGCCCGAACCCGACATCTTTCATGACTAACTGTATTCCGACTAAAATTCACCAGCTTCAAACCTAATAATCCTCCAAGGCGCCTAAAAAGAAGATGGCTCCATGACCTTCTATGTTAAGTTTGTTATTTGAGTGCTACCACTGGGTAGTTTCTATACTCGCTTTTGTATATGGCATTAGGTATCATATCTACTTGCTGTATTGTTTTAATACAGTTGTAAATTTCAATGTTTTAGCCAAACACGAAGTTCGGAGGAATATATATTTTGTATTGCTTCCGTTTCTTGGAACACTTTCCGAGTACAGAGTTTTTCTTGTTATTTTTCCTTTTGTTAATGATAAGTTATATATCTTCCGATAGAAATTGATGGTAGAGCGAAGTACACTTATCCCCAACAGTCATACAGCGGATCGACTAAATGGATGCCAGGCAAGTGGCCGATAAGAAGGGCTGGAGTGATATTGAAGTCAAATAAAAGCCCTAGAGAAGGGCAACTTCTATATAACAGGAAGCCTCTAAAAGCTCCACGTAGAAATAACACTGCACAGATCTGATAAAAACGTTGCCGCTTACTCGCACAATAGGAAAACGTTACTTAGCTTTATCTTTCTACCTTCTATATATTTTGTATGATGTCAAGGAGCAACGTTGAAATGTTTTATAATCTTAGCAACCAGACAAAAGATTGAGAAACAAAATAAATATCAAGCAATAGAAATGTATGCATGGTTTCCTTTACTTCTAATACAAATTTGCGACTAAACAATTTTTCTATAAATCGCATACAATAAATAGAAAAAATAATTCTAAACGTATAAAGCTGTATAATATTATTGATATTGACGAATACGCACATATTTAAGTAATTGTTCTAATTGGTAATTTTCATTGTACTATTTAGTGAAGGGAGCGGAATGGCTCATTGGTAGAGACTCACTTTAGTCTGTTTGCAACCGGATATCGATCATATAGAATCTAGGACCCTCCTTGGGCTCACCCAGCCTCTATAAAATATTATAAAAATAGGGTACCCAACATAAGGGGGGGGAATCTGGCGGTTGAGCGTGATCTATGACAAGTCCCCTCCTTGCAGAACCGTTGTCCATGAAACAGTACAGTCTCTACCTTGTACTGAACCCCAGACCCTTCACGGGTTGTAGTGGTACTGGTTATTTAGTAAAAATAAATATTCCCACGCTAAAAAAATTTTTATAGGATATTTCTACCAGTTACAATATGCATATCGCATGTCGCTGTCAAAACAATACCGCCTATCTACAACTTTTTATGAAAATGCATATGTAACGCATTCTATAGGTTGAATTACACACTAAGGAAGGCAGGTATTTAGGTCAGCAACATGCCAGAGTATGATTTTTTGATACTTCTCATCAATGGTTCTGAAAAAAATTTCCAAGTCTACAATCTACGGTGCGGTTTTTTTTGCCTCCTGTAAAATCGCCCAAAGCGTACATAGGCGGTGTTGTGTCGACAGCTACGATACCTAATTGACTATTGAGCAATAATGAGTAGATATTTAAAATTCCCGGTTTGAAAAATATTCTAATGAAAAAAGTAATAAAAGTAGTTTTTTGAAATCATTATTAACCTTTCATATATAAATTAGACAACTAAGACAATTTATTTCAAGTAGATTTTATTATTATTGCAGTTTTTTAAGATTTTTTTGCCAAAAAACAATTTACCATAATCGTGAACAATATGTAAATCATCATTTTTCAGTTATTTCGAATATAGCGATTTGTTGGTTCTTTATTTTTTTATATGAAATAATAAATCATTTCTTTATTCTGTTATTCAAAATAAGATAATTATAAACTATGAACAAATTGTATAATTAAATAAAAGAGAAAAAATGAGAAATAGATTCTACCATTGAAGACAATTTTCTGGAAATTAATTAATATAGTTTGGAAAGCCAAATACTAACTCGCAAGAGATAATGGATTTACTTTTAATCATTTTCCTAGATAATTATTTCTATTGTTATATAATTTCTATTGTTATATAATTTATATTTTTATATAATTATTATTATCACTTCAATAATTAGGAAGCAGGGCTGCTGCGTACGTAGGGCGCTGAGTTATTTATCTGCTGAGTTCAAGACCAGTTGTAGCGGATTAGTTTTTTATTCTATCATAGAATCTTAAAAGGATAAAAATCATAGAATCTATTCTTCTGTGATTCTCCCTGGGATTACGGGGTCTCTAAATGTGGGTTGCTTTTATTGGAAGGAAAACTTGGTGGTTGAGGATGGTCAAGACAAAGGTGAAAATACCTCCCTGCACAACTGTTGGTTTAGGAGCAGTGTCGTCCTTACTCCTTTACATGGACGTTACGATGTACTATCTTCATTGGGTGTGATGTGATTTATTATTAATGGGAACTATTTACAAATATAGGAAAATTATTTTATCAATTTAAATTTTATTAACTTAATCAATTTACAATAAAACTCCTTTGAACTGAATGTAGTTTAACGAATGCTTCATCAGTCCATTTCAGTATCCCTGATTGATCCTGAAAGGCAAAGAATGTTTTTTGCTCTTTGATCTGAAAAAACCCTGTTTCTTATTCAAATGCCGTTCAATGTTGGAATAATCGTATGCTGTGAGCCTCTGTTTCGCCATTAATGTAAGTAAGATAAAAAGAAACGGCATTCCAAAGAGGGACCCTTCAAAAGGAATGCATTCTTCGAAAAGCTTTGGAGCTGTAAATAGTTCTATGATATATTCCTTTTATTTCCTCAAGTGGAAACGAAGAGTTGAAGTAAAATATTGCAAAATAAAATGCTTGTTGTTTGTTTAACGTCCCTTCGGAAGGACAGGATTTTTAGGACTACCTGCCGGTTACGAACCTGTGATCTTGGGATTAGTTGGCTGTTATGCTAATCACTAGGTCACAGGTCGACGTTCAAAATAAAAATATTAACAGATCATATGATAAATGATCTGTTAATATTTTCAATTAATATAAAAGTCTGGGATGCATTGCTTTCACAGAATTGGAAATTTATTTTAAAATTATATTTCATATGCATAATAATTATAAGACCTATTTGTACTTACGGAGTAGAGCTTTGGGACTCCTCTAAGCCATTATATTCCTCTCGTATCCGATACTTACAATCCTTTCCCATAATCTTCATCGCTACTTATCTTGTTACCCGATATCAATCATTTCATGGCAAACTTTATTCCCACTCAAATCCACTAGTTTCTAATCTAGCTACATTGTCAATTCTCTAAACTCCTCTGAGGCGTCGGAAAAGAAGATGGCCTCGTGACCTGAGTTAATCTTGTTTGAGTTCTGTCAAGGGGTAGTTTTTTTTTTTTGTATTTATCTAATGTCTATAAATTCAATTTAATCTATTTACTTGCTGTAATATTATAATACAGTTGTGAATATCAATAAATACATTTTTATTGATTGTTGTTATCATTATGTTGGAGCAAAACAGAGGCATTACCTGGCACACCTTAATTTTATCACTGTGGTAGGTAATATCTATGTCATTGATTAGGTCATATATTTTTTTGTGTTCTTTGTCGCCATTCTCCTCTAATATTAACCGGACCGAAGATTCGTCATATCTTTCTTTACAAATAAAATATTTAAAAAATTATAGCATATAACAATAAAATAAAATAAAATAAATTATTATAAATGATGCACGTAGATATATATTTACGAAATTATTTCATGAAGCAAAAACGAGCGAGCATGGCATGCTTATTTGTAAAAGAAAGAACTTATTATAAACGCTTATGTAAAACGAGATTATGTTTTTAAAAAGATCTCGTTTTACTTGTTATGTAAAACAGAGACGCTGGAAGCTCGCAAAATATTCAGACAGGGGTAATTCGATCCTGAAGGACGTATAGCATTCCTCAGGCAAACAGAAGCCCACTAAAAACTGTCGAAGCGATATAAAGTAGAAGGCTAAAGCAGAACTATCGGGCCGTTTAGCGCTGCTCTCGCTTCTATTAAGTTGGCTGAGGCACTGCCAACTTTGGCTACATATTGTCGGCGACTGGTTCCTCTATAGCTGCCTCTACTAACTTTCTCCTCTCTATCCAACACAAAGGTTATAGCAGTTCGCTATAGTCGGGAGTTTCAATCTGGCGTAGTCTTCAATATTATTCAGCAGATGAATTAAAAAAAAAAAAAACTTAAAGTAAAGGTGTATGCTCATACACATTCTTCATTATTGTATCCTTTTAGAGACAAAAAACTGCTGATGGTTACTGTTAAGGCGTGATTAGACTGAATAATTTTAATAGGAAGCAAATGGAAGTACCACGGGAATTTGAATGAAGTCTCAGATATTAACAAAGCGTTTGATTTATTAATTTAAATAACATGCGAGATTTCTTAAATACTATTAAATATGCATGTAAAAGAAAATACAAATTAGTAATAGCGTCTACAAAATTAACTTAAAACTAAACATGTATCTTAGCGATCTAATGAACAAATTAATTTTAAACAAAAAAAGAAGAACAAATGATTAACATGAATTGGAGCGATAATTAACAATAACAGAAATGCTCCATAATGGCCAAATATATAATAACTACAAAATAAAATTGGACGTTGTAATGCAGATTTCAATAATGCGCGAAGATGTGCGAATAATTATTATCTTCGCCAGTGATCACGGCATGACGGAACAATGAGTATAATATCATTAATTAACTTGAACTGTCCGGTTGATACCATGTGATACGTTGATCATCCGGAGAAGAATTAGTTGACAATTTGAGGCCTTATGATAATGAAATGGGACTTACAATTTGTGTGATGTAAACCCAATTAGCATGTCAGCATAGCTTCTGGCGAATGACAATCTTGAAGACCTCTTGACGTTCTCATATGAATAACGGCTTGAGAGCGGACTGTGCGATGGTCGTAGCTGCGAAGGCCTGGTAGAACTGTTCCGTTCGGCGATCTGATAGCAAGTGAGTGACTCAATAGCGTCGTTCTCTCCTCTCCTGCGTTTTGGCGGCAAAGTACATCTTCCGAATCAAGAGGCAAGGATCGGTTCGTTCCATCTGACGGGCAGTCCATATCCGCGACTAAACAGTTACTATTAGTCTCATAAAAATAGCAATGAATCTTACACCACTACACTCCTAATGATACTATCCATCTTCCTGGTATATAAAAAAAATAACGTTAACATTGCACTATATAGGAAATAAATAAAATGGTCGAGAGATAAGAACAACTTGACTGTTAAAATAGGGAAATATAAAAAATAATAGGTTTACTAATACATTACAAATATGAAGGAAAGATTGATTATAAAATCTATGAAAATAAAAGCCTATTTTACTACAACCCATATACATAGGACTCAATACATGGTAGAGACTGAACTGTTTGTGAGACTAAAGGTTGTACAGGGAGGTGAATGGACCGGATTATGCTACACACCGGATTTCACCCCAACGTAAGGGCACACTCTTTATAAAGGCTGGGTGAGCCTCGGGATGGTGTCCAGATCCCACAATGTATCTACTTAGTCATTAAAAGATTAAATAATTCTCTAACATATATAAAAAGACAAAACTTATTTGTTATTTTATTTAATTTATAAGCAATATATTCTATTATTCTATATTATAATTTAAAATTATATATCATTATATATTACTAATTTGTTGCTTTTAGTTTTATATTTGTGTCTTTATTATTTACGTTAAATAAATATAAATCACCATGGTAACTATTTGTGTAAATGGATTTCTAATTTTAATGAAGGTGCTCCTTATTTTGTTAAGAATAAAGTCATCCATAACGACCTTAATGTCCCTTTTGTTGCTGATTTGGCCCGAACCCGGTATCTATCCTATCCTTTCATAACAAACTTCATTACCACTCAAACCCTCTAGTTTCAAACCTAGCTTCCTCTTCAATTCCCGATAATCCTCCGAGGCGTCTGAAAAGAAGATGGCCACGTGACCTCCTTACTTGAACTTTGATTTGAGTACTACCAGTGGGTAGTTTCTCTACTTGTCATTATCATGTCATTATATATCACTTAGCCTATTTACTTGTTGTATTATTGTGATACAGTTGTAGATATCAAATAAGTAAATTTAAAAAAAATTTTAATGAATTAAAAAACTGGTAACATCATCAGCTGATTCTCAGTTAAAATGTCAATCCCTCCAGTTAACCTATTATAGTACTTGTCTTTAAAACAAATGGACCTTGAATGACCTTGAAATTGTGAAAATAATTTTAAATATTTTAAGTAAAATTTTTTTTTTTTTTTATTATTTTATTGAGTTGTACAACTGTAATACATACATCTAGTACAATTGCTATGAGAGTAAATAATACATGATAGGACATGTAGAGATACTACCCACTGGCAGCACTCTAATTTAAGTAAAAATGAAAAATAACTTTTCTCAAGAGATAATATGATATAATTTGAGAAAAACCATTATTGAACGATAAAATGAACTTGGAATGATGACTGGAAAATATAAATTTATGATTAATCCATTACATTTAAAAATGAGAAACTCTGTTTTATGCTATTGCTGCAATAGATATTTACTTTCAAAATCAACAGATTTGGAATATTGTTGACCAAATAAATTTCCAAAAACGAATTCATACTGAATTTGAATTAATATTGATAGTTAATTGGTTAAAAATAGAAAATTATGTTAATTTGTAACTTTAGCCTTCGAGTACTGACACATGGTCCCTTGGACCTTTTGGTACATTTTTTTCTGGAATTTCCCAAAGTTATGATTATGGGAAATCCCAGTATGACTCAGTATCTTCCTATCTTGCTAGTTAGTGCCTTGTTGAATGTTAAAGTGGAAGGTTGGTCATAAAGTTTGTTCAAAAAATATAAGCAATCTCTGGCCCCACGGACTATACCTCGTTACTTGTGTGACTTCTTTGATTTTGTCAGGGTAATCTTTCATTTAATGTTTTACATTTATCAGTTAATATTAATCAGTGATACTTTTAAATTTATAAATGTTATCAAAACATAGACATAGATTGATGGTGTCGGCATCGAGCCTTCGGGTCCGTTAAGCCTTTTATTCATTTATCAAAATATTAACTGTTTTCATATTATTTTTGAATTTATACATTATTTTGTTTTATTTTTTAATTCTGTTAAAATACTGGAACTCCGATTCGCAAATTTATTATAGGACAGATGAACCGAAATGTGACAAAATACGCCTCTTGTTAGACGATTCAGAGAATGAAAAATCTGATATTTTCGAATCGGCTCTTGATGATGGAGCTTACATCGAAAGTGATTGTCGTTAAGAGTACTAATAATATTCGTCGATTGTGGGAAATGCAAGAAGGTTCATATAAGTAATACCAAGTAATAAAATTTATTTTTTATTTATTGTTTTTTTGATCGAGATTATTTTTAAATATTTTTATTATGAAGAGAAAATATTTGTCATGGCCGAGATTCGAACCCGGGTCGTACCTTAACCATCTGAACTACCAAAGCAGACAAAACCCGGCCAAGATCTATTCTCTTCATAATAAAAATATTTACAAGTAATAAAATGTTAAAATATTTTATTTTGTATTTATTAATGAATTTTTAAATCAAGTGGTCCGTGGGTAGCCACATCAGTACTAACGTCAGGAAAAATTATCTCAGTACTTGAAAGATAATTTTTTTTTTTTTACAAAATGGAGTTGTCTCACTTTCAAAAGCATAGGTTATACTAAAATCATAGAACAATGATATAATTATTGTTTAAAAAAGTGAATATACACACAAAAATCTCTTTTTTTCCATTCATAATTAAACGTTTTCCTCTATTGTTTTTTGTCTTATTTCTTTCCTAATCTTTATCTCTTGCAGAATATATTAATTATATTATCAAATAGTTATGAAACATTTGTTTGAATGCCGAGGGAAGTATTCAGTTCAAATCCCGCTTGGGCACTTTATGCGTCGCTCTTCACAGCCTTTTGTTCCGCTTTGTCAGGCGCTTCTAGGAACTTTTCGCAACTTCAATAAAGAAATTTTCCTCGTAATTTCAAGGGAACAGAAGGGATTGAATTTTCAATACTCCTCCCTTTTATATTTATAACAAAATTCATTGTGATCTTTCATCTTTGTGTTTGTTTTAAATTATTTGCTTTTATAACTTTAGCGGCGGAGTACATAATATTTTATTTAAACCTCATTTATTATTTTATCAGGAAATTTTCCGAGAACAAAGGTCTCACTTCGCCTTATCCCTATTCAAAAAAAAAAATTAAATATCAAAGTTCTCTCTAAAGTGTAGGGTCATCAACACATTCCGACTATATACTATTTCATACTATTTTAACTTTATATACTATTTTCGTGAAATTATATGTTTGAATAATTAAAATAACTAATTTTCAACTCTAATAAAATTCAATTAGAAATTTACAAAGGTAAGCGAAATTTCGCAAATTCCGCTTTACGCGGTTCAGATAATCGAAATTTGTTTTAAAAACAAAATTAACAATCACCATGATTTTTAAATACTATGAATAAGATATTTAAAAAAAAAACGTTCATAGCATTGTTACTCCCAGCTCCTATCTAGGACCTCATGGACTCCTGGAAAGGACTGGGTAGGAAACATGTTTTTATAATATTAACTTAATCATTATTGTTTGTTTAAGTTCATTATCAATGTCACGCTATCAGCCTTGTAGTAAAAAAAGTCGACTGCTTGTCTCATCGGAGCAGTATCACGCCTGATACTGTTCTAAGCGTAATTGTTACTAAACAACAAGATTGTTGTTCAATTATATTTTTTTTTATAAAATCTAATTCTCTAGAAAATATTCTTCAAACATATTTTTTGGGAACCGCAATTTATATCCTTTCTTATGAAACTACTTCGGATATTTACAAAAAAAAAATGTATCACTACAACCCTTGAAGGTATTCGGGCTCAGTACGAGGTGGAGACTGTACCGGATTTCATCCAACTGCTGTGCAGGGAAGTTGATTTATCGAAGAGCGCTTTGATACAGTGCCGAAGTTCCTGGGTTCAAATCCCTGTCGCTGGCAGACTTATTAGTACCTAGCCTGATAGCGGATGGGGTGGACCCTACTGGGTCTAGGAACCTCCTCTAACTCACCCATCTTAAGTGTGTACCCAAAATAATGGGGGGGAAATCTGGCGGTTTAGTGTGATCTAGGACAAATCACCGCTCTGAAGCAGAAGTTCAAGAAACAGTACAGTCCTTACCATGTACTGAACCCAACCATGGTTGTAGTGGAAGTTTTTTTTTTTTTAATTTTCGTTCAGATTCACTAGCGAATAACTAATATTAAAATTATTAATTCACTCCATATAGCTAGTATGAACGTAGAATTGATGATAAGAGGTGTAGGTGAAGGTACATCATCGTATCCATCAAGGAAGCCTCAATTAATTCCCTTCAATCGGCCTTCCTCCAATCGATCGTCGTCAGAAGGGGAAAAAATGCATAGCCAGGATTAAAAGGGAAAGATGGTAGGGGGAAGAGAGGGAAATTGACGGTTTTAATTTGAAGGAATGCCATTATCTGATGTAGCTTTTGTTGTAGCCGGGGCGGGGCGGCCTCTGTCAAGCAGAGAGCCTTTTCAGTTGCCTCTCGGCCTCATCAATCAAAATCGCAACGTTTTGAGGAAAAGCAATTTCGTTGGGGACTGTGGGGGTCCGTACAAGAGGTCCGACGGGACGGCTCATGGCAGTAATAGGGCTTGGGAAATTAGCTACTACCGACCGCCTCTTTCTCAGCTCTGTAACAGACTTTAAAATCCGACAAAATCTTCTTCCCGAGGTATTAAGTCCACTGAGTCGCTAAAGGACTCAGGTTCAAACCCATTGGTGAGAGGCTGTATATCTAATATAACAACAGACATAAATTAAACTAAAGGATGTGCAAATGCTTATAGGGCTCAGCCACTTTCAAATTGATGAGAGGAGCTATTCAACAAGTTAAAAGTAGGATTGAGAGGATTATAAATGAGTTTCTATGGGAGTAATAGACAACAGAAAATAAAAACACAATGTTCGCTTTTGATCAATATATAATCATTGCTTCAAGTAAAATACATACTTTGGTTATTATTAACAAATACATACTTTGGTTATTATTAAAATATATGACATTGGCACCGGCTTCTATCAGCTCTTAAGATGGTCTACAATTTTTCAAAATTTTTGTATTAAAAACAAATGTTTTATAGATTATTCGAAATACTTTAATCATCCGTTGTTTGTTTGATTAAATGGTTGGATCCTCTGGGTCGGATAATTTATATTTGAGATAAAATCACGTTCATTGATATATTAAGTTCTATATTTATTTAGAGGAAGCAAATACAATATACCCTCGAATGTTATATATGAATTCAGTTTTAAACATTTGATTTTGTCTATTTTGATAACCAAATAATCTATTTGTGTTTGGTTTGCGATGAATAGAACGAATATGCGTGGGTCTTAACTAGTCTAAAGCATATTTAAAATTCAGTTCGAGTATTACCGGAGGGTAGTTTCTCTACTTGCATTTATCTCACGCCATTATATATTCTTCGTTCTATTTACTTAATGTATTATTATTATTATTATCATACGGTTGTAAATTGCAATAAATACATTTTTTTCTAATCAGTTACAGTTGGTTTTTTTGTTACAGTTACAGTTTGGCGCTTGAATAAAATTATGAAAAAAACTATAATTAAGTTCAGGTATCTACATTGAAACAAATATAATATATTTTATTGCTAAGCACAATTAAGGTTTTAGAAATGATATACTTCCAAATATTCCAAGGTCCTTTTACTTTGTTTTGAATTTTCTTAACAGAAATGCAATAAGGGTTGGCTAGTTAGTTTTTAAAGAAATTACTTAGTATTAAATTTATTTTTATTTACTATAAACTGTTTTCTTAATTATGTTTGAGTTCTCAATTTCCATATTCATTGGCTGATGAAAAGCAGCGTGAATAGAATAAAAACGAATAATACTGATAAAATAAATATTTATGGAATGTATCTACGGGTATAAAGGTATGTTAACAAATATGTGAAAAAAAGTAAAGATTTAAGAACATTTTTATTTCAATAATTTTAAGGGAGATATGCCAAGAGGGAAATAAACACTTCGTTTATTTGACCCAGTCCAATAACTTTGGACTGCCTCATCCATTTTCATTTTATACACATCCAATAAGCACATATACTCGAATATTGCAGTCTGTTGATTTTAAAAGTTAAACACAGATTTTTAAAAACATAATAGGCAAAAACAGCATTAACAATGAAAAATATAATTTTTACAATTTAAAATTTTATAATATATTTTTTTATATAATATTGGCTGGTTTAAAAAAAAATGAAATATTTCTAATTAATAAAACAAGTAATGTATTTTGTTCCATTTTTGTGCCGCTTCTCTTTAACACATTTATATATATTTCATATATATTTCAAATTTAAACTATTTTTCAATTTTCCATGGCCCCTGTTCATACAAAAAACTTCAGTTTTTTTTGTTTCTAAATTGTTTTGACTTTTTTTGTTTATGCTAAAATATTTCTTGATCAACATTCAGATATTCATGATTTGTGTTTTATGTCATTATTTATAGATATCGATAGCTTTCAAGTTTATTTGCTATAATTATTTTTCTAAAAATAGATGAGATTCAAGCTAAAATCCAGTATTAAGGAAAAATATGTGTCTTTATCTAAAAGTTAACAAGGTGTGATACAGATATATCAGTGTTTTAGGGCTTTGATTATTTCAGAATATGATCGCATCCGTCTGAAACGTCCTAAAATAGAATGTAATACCAAAATAATTTTAAATATTTTATTTGAAAAGAAAAGACATGGCAAAGACCGGGACTCGAACCCGGGACCTTCACCTCTCCGTGGTGACGCCTCAACCATCTCGGCCATCCTGGATTCGCTTCACAGCCAGCCATATCCCCTCTTTTCACTTGATCCTTCATCTCCGTGTTCTCGCAACTTGTGCGAAAAATAAATTGCGAAAAAATAAAAATAAAATATTTTGGGACCAGGGCCATTAACAATAACGAGTGTTTATGTTAAGAATAGAACATCACACTAGTATTTCTTAAGTGACTTAAGTCAATAACCTACATTTTTATAAATGGAAAAAACTTTTGTGGGCTAGAAACAGCTCTAAGACGCTGAAGCTAGCTTGATACAATTTTTATGGCTGATGCAGAGATATTAAACCATTACTTTCAAGGTTTGAACTCATTACCGAAAAATACGCCGATTTTTGAGTTGTGTGACTTTAGGTATATTTGGCTTAATTAATATAGAAGCTACTTTATATTAAATATTTATTACAAAAATATTTGTTACTAAATATTTATTACAAACATATTTAGTATCCACTTAAGTACTTAAAAAGTTAATACAAACCATAAAGTAAGTTGTTGTCAAGAAAAAACAAAACGAACAGAAATAAAATGGTATAAGGAATTAAGGATATAAACCATATTTTAGGGTTTTATCTCATAGCACTATAAACAAAATAAATACGCGACAAGAGCGAGTAAGAAAAAACGTTATTTTACAAAACATAAAAACACTCCGAAGAAACAGAGATATTGAAGATACAACTCGTATTCAATGAGACATAGGGAAAAGGGAGAGACATCCACAAGGGAGTTGGAAGACATATGAGGACATGGTCGGGACGGAGCATTTAAATGTGTCCTTGCTAGGGCTCCTGGATGGAAGGATAGAAGGATATATTCCCGGCAATATGGGGGCAGTAATAAGTATTAGGAGCACAAATTGTGGGGCGGCCTACCTCGGGAATATAAAACAATATAATTGTCCCATAAATCCTCTACGGAGCTCCTGTACAGCCCTAACAGAGCTCTTGTACAGCCTTAACATCCTGTAGGGCCGGTATAAAGACAGCCCTAGGTGCCTGTTATGGGCCCTTAAATATCGCTCTCCGTTTAAAGCGATTCACTTCTAACTTGTCAGCTCCGGGGGGGAAATGTCTTGGAGCAGTCGGAAGATTTATCTTCGTATAATGCGAGTTTTTGTAGCCTCGCCTTAAACTATTTTAGTTGAATCCAATAAGGAACTCATATGTTATATTTTAAGAAAAGTGTGGAAAGGTCAGTCTAAAAAAAAACAAACATAAATTATAATGTATAAATATATATAGAAAAACCTACACCACTACAACCCATGAACGATCTGTAATCAATGCATGGTAGGGACTAAACAGCTTCATAAACAAGGCCTGTGCAGGGAGGTACTGTGACCTAGATCACGCTCAACCGCCAGATTCTCCCCCCCTTATTTTGTGTACCCTCTTTATAGAGGCTGGGTGAGCCCCATGAGGGTCCTAGATCTCACATGATCCATCTCCGGCTGCTAACAGATTAAATTAAATTCTTGCCAGCAGCGACATTTGAACCGATATTTTCGTCATGGCAACTCTGTGCGCTCTTCCACTGAGCCACTCCGCTCACTAACATATACACACCTTTTAATTTTACTGTGAATAAGTGTTTTATTCTATGGCATTGCCCGCTAGGAGCCCAAATATCTATGAATATCTACAAATGCTTGGTCAGCAAACAAACCAACAAAGCTCTTATCTAGAAGGTTCTGTGGTTCAAAGAAGTAATCATGATCGTCCCTTTACTGGATTTTAGTCTATTTGATTCATTTTATATCTTTACTTTTTTTTAAAAGTAATTTAAAGCTAAATTCAAAGTTACTAAACGTTAAGTTTATAAATCGCTACTTTGAAAGAACAAAGCATTTAGTAAGAATTGTAGAGTAGAATTGGAACAGCATATCTGATATTCAGTTTCCAACATGTTTTTTTTTTTAATAAAGTCCATATATATTCCATGATATCACAATATAAAACTTTTTCAGTTTAGAGAAAAACCTGTAATAAATGATTTCAAGCCCCCAGTGAACTTCGCTATTTACATAAAAAATAATTAATTAAAGATCATATCAGTCAAGCATGACTGGAGATAGCACGCCAAGCTCCATTTAAATAAGCTGCCAACAGTTAACATTGAATATACAATTTCATATATATCTCCTTCATAAGAAGAACATGACTCACAAACTGTTATTTTTTTCTTTCATTAAAGTCAAGTATTATTGCATCATGTTTGAACTTGAAGTTTTATGTGAATAATGAGGTAAGTTAAAATTAAAAAGTCTTAAGCTTTTAAAATTTTTGTAATAATTAATGTAACAAAATTTAAAATTTATTATATTATTATATTAAAATTATTATAATTATGCTTTTCTTCAACCAAGACCAAATTTTTTTTTTAATTCACATACCCTCATATCCAGGAGCCTATCATTGCACTTTAAATGCCTAAACTTTACTGTTTGGACATGTTTTAAGAATGGAAAACAACAGACTGTCCAAGACAACATACCAGGCTAAGGCTGAAGGAAGAAGGTCCAGAAGAAGACCCCGACACACCTGGGATAATGGTGTTAAGGAAATTTTCGCAAAGAGAAGCCTGCAATGGAATAGAAGAAGAGAAACGGTAGATGATCGTACGGTGTCGTCCGGATGGGCTATGGTGATCTTTTATTTGTCTTTAATTGCTTATTTGAACAGTAATTTTTTATAACGTGTTTTAAATTTTTTCAACCAGCCATTTTTAATGAATGTGACAAACTTTTTTTCGTCACTTACACCCAAGTGTATTTATATTATTTTAGTTTAGTGGATAGATATGAGGATTAAATAAAGAAAAATTAGTGTTTGTCTACCGTGTATTTTGTGGGTAATTGTTTTAGCTTTTACCCCGAAATGTTTGATTTATTACACTTATGCTTTAAATACAGCCAAGGGATGAGTGGAAAAAATTAAATAAAAAAAATATTGAAAATTTTCATTATCCCCTAACAAGTTTAATTATCAATCTTCCATAGCTTGAGGGCGAGGGGGGTTGTGGAAGTTTAGCAAACTTTTATAATATCAACTTTTCAGTTTTACAACGAATTAAACAGCGATATTCTGCCAAGTTTCCTCCCGGCGCTGATCAAAGAGCGAGGAGCTTGAGGGTTCCTTAACCAAGTGAAGAGGCTTATTACTTGAAACTTTTCGTTTTCTTGTAATAGTTCCTTAGGCAGAGAAATGTTTAACAGATATAAAAGGATTTTACAGAAGAAAGAATCTCAACAAAGAAGTAAAAGTTATGTATAATAAAAATATATAAAATTTATTAAATAAAAACATAAAATAAAATCATGCTTGGATGTGAAAAAAATTGAATAAATCTTTGCAATACAGATGATTGTTGAGGTGTCTTTGAACCCTTTGTAAGTTAAGATGTTTTGCTTAAAAAGTAATAATAATCCTCATACTAGACTGAAAATACAAGAAACTGTTCGCCGTTTCAGGTTACTGCAACACTTACTAGACAAACGCTCTAAACTTCAAATTAACTACAAAAGACTTATAAGTATGACTACTACAAGACCTATTTAAACTTAGCAGTAGAGCTTTGGGGCTCCACTAAGCCATCGAATTCTTCTAGTATCAAAATCCTTCTTAAAATCCTCAATGTTCCTAATTCTGTTTCAAAGTCATCCCTAAAGACCTCATTGCCCCATTCGTTGCTGATTTGACCCGAACCCGTTACCAATATTTTCATAAACATCTTTACTCCCACTCAAACCCATTAGTTAATTTTTAACGAACGTTAGTTTTAAACCTGGCTACTTCTTCAATTCCTAATAATCCTCCGAGTTGTCTGAAAAGAAGATGGTCTAGAGTCCTTCTAAGTTGCAATTATTTAATTACTACCACTGGATAATTTCTATACTTATCATTATCCATGCCTCTGGGTATCATTCCTGCCATTTACTTCTATTGTTACAATACAGCTGTAAATTCCAATGAAAAAATGATAAGAAAAAAATATAATAATTTGCTTTGAAAATTCATATTCATAATTATTTATATCATAAGACATAAAACTGATATTTAAATGCTTATTACGAAAAGATTGACTGTATCCTGAGTAAAGTAGAAAAAGTTCGGAAGTTAAGTCAAAAAGTTATCCTTGTAACAAATAAATTGGGCTCATTTTTGTAATGTTTTAAGAACTAACAGTTTTGTACGTTAATCAGAACTCTGGCTGATTCTTCAAGGATTTCGTTCAGAATGAGTTTATTGTTATGAAGGATGCCAGTTATATTATGAGCAGTAAATCTATTTTGAGCCAAGGCCTGACATAGTTACTTATGCAAACGATTCCACTACACACTGTAAGATTAAATTGGACGAAATTAGGCTTAACCACTTATTCACTTGGGCTGCAGATATAACAAGCAAGAAAACACATAAAGGCTATTAATAAGGGACTGGTTTAGAGATCATCCTAGGCAATTTTTTTTTTAAACTCAAGAAAGATGGTAATTCATCCTGATATTTCAATTATTTAAATATCAGGGAAAGATTGCTTAGTTAATTATGAAGAACGTGCCTAATGTACATGAAAATTTTAGTACTTTATTTAATTATGAAAACAATGAACATAAACAATGGAATGAACTATCAAGAATTATATAAAAAAAATTAGAATAAAACATTCGCTATTTCAAAATAAAAATAAATAGTATTCCATTTATTTTATATTTTCCTTTGTGATAATTTCTGCACGCTTACATATATGTATGTTCACGAGAAAAAATTGAGTCATCGAATATAAATTTTTGAATTTTAGGTCATTTTATTAAGTTTTTATTCATTTTTTTGTATCGATATTTCTGTCATTTCTCTCAGCGCATTCTGGAAACTCTGACTATAATTAATTTGTTTTTAAATGATTTATTTATATGAATGAATATTTATTACGGCGTAGGGAGTTGGCGGCTCCTTCGCCCGGTTATCTGATTGAAATCAGCGACTATTCCTCAAGGTTGGTGGAAACCTATTACCGGTAGCCATGTCACTCTTTTTCCTAAAGGGACTTAAATAATCAGGAGACCAGTTGTACTGAGTTATTAATATATTCTATTCAAAGCAAACAAACTGACCTTATGGAGTCAATCAAGAAGAAGAAATGAATGCTTAATAAAGAACGAGTGTACTCAAGTCTAATTACCGCTAAGCAAGTCTAGTAAAATTATTTAATAAATAAGAAAAATTGTCTACATTTTTTATAAATTAAAAGCCTCTGAAAGAGAAAGAACATTATTCAATTCTGTTGGGAGTAAAAGAGCTTTCCCCTTCCCCTGTTATCGCCCTATCGACTGGAAATGGTGATTTGCCTGGAAAAATCCAGTTAAAGGGGAGGAAATGGATGTTAATGGGGAAAGGATGTATGGCGGGAATGGTCTAGTTAGCCTCTTCATAATAAAGCCTCTGCAAAGTCAGTTATCGGGATAAAGCCAACGGCTTAGCCATCCCTTAGGCCCTTATCCTAGTCCTGTTAGTGGGAAAGTCCTATTAAAAGTTCGATATAAATGGAGTATATAGTATCAATTTTATATTTATAAGGGTTTGTTTAATTTTTTTTAACATAACTTTGAATTATGAGAACTATATAGTCTCAAAACGCGACCAAAGAAAGTTTAACGAATAGACTGAATCTCAAGAAATGAACGTAAAACACACTCGTATATATATATATATATGCGTGTGTATACACACACGTACATATATATATATATATATATATATATATATATATATATATATATATATATATATATATATACATATAAATAAGTATGTTGTTTACTTATAATATAACAAATTACAAATATGTATAAGTTATTTTCAGACATAGAAATTATTTATAAATTATCCCCCATAACTTTATTTCACAGAAATTACAAATTCGAATATAGAATTTTCAGGTACATAAATAATGTTTCATTTATATTGTATATAGATATTATATACGTTAGGACATACATATTAACATTTATAGGTACTTCGATCATTGCTCAATAAAAAATTTACATAGTTATTAAGAATTTAAAGAAATTATTTTCAGATACATTATTATGTAATTACTTTAAATTATGATTATTCTGAAAAATATAATAAAGAAGTTCCTAGCCCAATAAATTAATAAGCTGAAATACTGCCAAAAAAGAAAATCATTTTATATTATCATATTATTTTATTGAAGATTATAATACATTAAATGACCAAATGAATCAAATTTCTGAAGAACATAAAGTGATGCACGATTATGATTAATCGAGAAAAAAAATATTATACGTATAATTGATATCTACGGCGAGTGAAATTTAATGTCGGCCAAGCTCATAGGGCTCACCCAGCCTCTATAATGTGGATATCCTCAATAAGAGGAAAAACCTGATGGTTCAGCTTGATAACTTACTTGATCAACTATTGGTTTGTATAGATATTTATGTATTTACATGGGTAATAGTGGTATATATAGTAACTTATGTAATTTCCAATATATCAATTTGATAAAATTAAAGAATTAACTAATTTAAGCTATTGCTATGGAGTAATAATTGAATGACAGTATGATGCACTAAATCTTAAGACCTACGTCTAGGTATCTTGTTTATCCTGTTTAAGACTGGTAAAGTAATAAATACTAATAGAGTAAAATCAATAATAGTAACTTAAATAAACATCCTTGAACCAGCTTTTAAATATATATGTATATAAATATTATTTGTAAATAAAGAAATCTAGTTGACTGTTATTTTTTAAAAGTTAAAACGAGAGACTATACTGGGAATCAGTGACCCAGAAACGGACATTGTAACGAAAAAAGTGGACAATCTGTACAAACGATGTTCCGCCAGCTGTAGCGAACAAGATTAGATTTTTTTTTTACATTCACACTACGAAAGCTCACAAAAAAAGTAATTTTGTTAAGCATATACATCCTATAGTTAATAAAACTTCAACCAATGTAAGGGCTGAATGGTATCAATAAAAGCGTATATATATGCGTGTGTGTACGTGTGTGTGTGTGTGTGTGTGTGTGTGTGTGTGTGTGTGTGTGTGTGTGTGTGTGTGTGTGTGTGTGTGTGTGTGTGTGTGTATGTGTGTGTGTGTGTGTATAAAATAAAATAAAAATGTATATTACCTTTGCATACCTTTAACTATATTGCATTTTACATTTATGAACATGTATTGATAACGAGGTCATAAAAAATGATTACTAACCAGCTGATTTTTTTTTTTACTTAGTTAATATTTATACAATTTAACAGTCATATTGTCCTACGAATTGCGTGGTACGTTATTCTTAAATTTTGAAGAATCATCAAATCGACATATTTTATCCTTGCTACCTCTGTTAGCTACCACAATAGAGAATTTTCGCAAAGGAAATTGTTGGGCGTCTCATCAAAACGAAGCTATTCACGAAGATTCAGCTTGATAGTAATCAAGTGCAAAAATGTACCAGGGATCCTGGACTATAGGAGTTATTATATTATTAAGAGTTATTAATAAAAAAAAAATATATTAAACAAGTTACAACTAATCACAACATATTTACTTTACTTTCGACAATGAAATTTTACTGTATTAGATTATTATTTTACTTATTTATAATAATAATTATTTTCCTTTAATAAACTTTTCATTTTCAAGACTTTTAGTCCCAAAATTCGCACCAAATTTCGCTAAAATATATATAAAAAATTTCTTCACTCAATTTTAAAAAAAATCATAAATAACTACTAATATTTTGTTTTAAATTTCATATAACAGAAAATTCTTAATATAAATATGTGCCCCTAAACTTGGAAAATAATTTGAATCAAAGTATTGGAAATCCTGATACCAGAATTAAAAGTTGTAATAAACTTTCGTTGTAATAAACGTTCGAGTCCCGGTCCTGGCCATATCTTTTCTTTACAAATAAAATATTTAAAAAAATTATATCATATAACAATTAAATAAATTATATACATAAAATACATGAGCCAAATTAATTGATAAGGTAATTTTGTTCTCCAAAGTCTTAGTCTTAAACTGCAAAACATAAGAGATTGACATTCTCGAAAAGAAAGTTTTATTTACTATATTAATTATATCACGTTTCATCTTAAATGGATTGTTAACAACTGGCATAATAAATCACGGCAGTTCATTAATAGTTATTCTGATTATTTTTTAAAGAACCGAAAATTCTTAATAAATAACGACTCCCTACACTTATAATTTATAAGCATACGATTTGAATAGAATAATTGATAATACATATATCAAAACTAAAAGTTATAATGAACTATTATTTTGTTCTTGAGGTCAATAAAATAAAATAATTTCGCGATGCAGGGTAGCCAAATTCAGAATTAACTGTTTGTTAGAGGCAGGATCTACTAGTGTATAAAAAAATTGACAAATTTATAGATAAATATCGTTCTTTAAACTATCCAACTATCAACTTTAGAGGTTAGACATTCACGAAAAAAAATTGGCTTTATTTAATTCTTAATTATTTTATTACTGCTTCCAATAAAATCATAATAATCCTAGGGAAGGATATTCCAATCGGATAATGTTAATTATTAATGTAATTAGTGTAGTATGTCCTGTTCAAACAGCGACACAACCCATAATTTAAAAATTATACAACTGTTATTGTACTTCAGTGGGTATTTTCCATTTTAGTCGAGGTACGATATTATTCTAGAAATTGAAGTTCAGTAGAGTACAGTTCCCAGGTTTGAGTTAAAGTAGGTAATTAAGATAAGTATTTTGCCCAACTTACAAAATAAATGAGACAAGTTTTGAGGAGCGACTTATATCCCTATAAGTAATCAATCAAGACTATAGCGAAAACATTTAATCGAAGAAATGTCCGACAACACTTAACCTTTTTATCATATCATAAAATTTATTAATAGTTGTGAAATACAAATCAAACGTAAGAAATGCTGAGATATGAATCAGAGGGAATATAAACCAGGAGCGGTTAGTATTAGCGGGCCGGCCATGATCGACCCGACTTCTTTGTTCATTTCCTGATGTCCCAGACCCATCTCATCTTCTGTCCTTTCAGCTACATTAACCAGCCTACCTCCGGCATTAGGAGAAAGATCCAGCCAGCGATCTCGTTTCGTCTATAGGAACTATAAACATATTCCTTCTCAACAATCTGATCAGAGAAGAACAAGCGAATTTTATTAATTAATAGAAATTATCATCTTCAGACCAATTATAATAAACAAGCGGGTCAATTTTAATGAAATGAATTACAAAAATGATTAACATTATACTAATATATTTTAACTCGAATATATTAGAATTTCTTTATTAAAATTGGTATGTTTTTACTAAAAATAAAGTTACCAAACGTATAAAAGTTACCAGATATAAACACTCACACACACACATATATATATATATATATGTATATGTATATATGTATTAAAAATCCATATATGTATTAAAGATCGTATTATTTTGCTATCCAATAAATAAAAAAAAATCTTCAATCATTTCGCTACCTCTATTAGAAAGTGGCTGCTTTCTATAAAGCCACTAAATTGTTTGATTTTTAAAAACTAAATGGTATGCTAATACATTCAGTAACTTAATGAATGGATATTGCATTAAGAGGGAGTTGATAATCTCGAGGGCTTCACGATTAAATGCCCAATATCGAGCCCTCAGGCGATAATATTAATAGTCAATTGCAGATTTCAGGTGGGCCCAATCATTAGTCCAACTAACTCTAATAATTGTCCCGACAATTGAGACGTTCATTTCCGAAAGGCATTATAAGGTATTAATGTCTAAATGGAATATTTAGACTAATTTAATGGCAAAACTTCACCAAAATCAGTTTCATAATAATAATGGTTTCAGATTTCATCCAAAAGACAAAGAAGGAATTTGAAATTGGCCATGTTCCTAACAAGGTATAATAAGAAAAAAATTTAAAAGAAGCGTTTAGGATCAAAGTAAATAACTCCAAAATTTCAAAAATCCATTTATCAGCCTTTTTTCTAGTTTAATCAAGCAATTTTGTACACTCTGCCGCCTTATTTCGCAGAGTGTTCGTCCGTTTGTGGACATGAATTTTCGTGCGCATAAATCTTGACTAAACGAACCTTGTGAAAAAGGCAATTTTTGAAATTTGTAGTTGTCTTCTTTTGATCCTTAAAACCTCATTTGTTTTATCAAAAATGTACTTTATTTTACACCTGACATCCTGAGAAATTAGTTCTGTAAGTTTACAATGGAAATGGGGTAGGTTAGTGCGTATAGTGCTGATCTACTGCACTAAAGGCTCCGAGTACTAATTCGGCGGATAGAAAAATAATTTTATCTGTTAACAGCCAAGAATGGACTTTGAGGGATCTACAGACCCTCCTGGAGCTAACCCAGCCTCTATGAAATGGGTTCCCTTATGCGGGAGAAACATCTTGCAGTTGCGTAGTTCATTAGTTGATTTCGGACAATTCATTTCACTGCATAACTGTGGTCCTAGAAACAATACAGTCCATACATACCATGTACTAACACCATTAAGGTCTGTAGGGGACTTTCTTAAATATAATATAATACAATTAATAAGTGGGTTTTGATATATATATATATATATATATATATATATATATATATATATATATATATATATATATATACTATGTGTATTTGCTCCTTGTGTATGCTCCTTTTTGAGGATATTTAGCGTGTTATCTGTATTAATTGAACACTAGAACCTGGATTTAATGTCGAATTCAGAGCAATCCCACCAGGGATATCAGAAATGTAGTATCCCAAGGCAATCTCTGAACTTATATATGAGGAAATTGTGTCATTCGCCACTTTCATTGCCAAGAATTCAATTTTTTTCTTTATTTACTTAAATAAATAACTCTTCACAGTCATATTTCTGGACAATTGTTGTGTTTCCGTAAATTTATTTTCTCTAATAAAAAAGAAAAACATGAATGATGATGAATTTGAATCATGAACTCAATGAATGCAGTAGGAATTTCTTAATTCCCGCATTTATTGAGTTGTACTATTCAATTTTAAATTAGAATCCAATTTTTGTTATTTTAAATTAACTATTTACTAAAAGTAAGTTCTTTTTTAGAAAAAACTACTATATACTACACACAGGAAGTATACGATTTCAAAAACCCTAATATTAATAGAACCAAATAATCTGATCTTGAAGGGATTTTTGGTTTTCCATATTCGCTCGCTTCACAATATGCGAATGAATAGGGTTTCTCATCCGTTCATATGGAAAAAGAAGAACAATGAAAAAACTGAAACAATTCCAATTTATACTAGATATCCCCCCTCCCCCGAATTGAACTTTTCAAACTTTATAGCAGTTGAGAATCAGTCAAACTGAATTACAGGGATTTATATTTATAGCTTTTTTTGAAATATTATTTATTTCATATTTCTATTATGTAAAAAGTATTCTGTTATGTAGTATTTTTTTGAACTTTCCTCGCAGCTGATCAAGTAACTCATTTTTGTATAGTCTTTTGTCGTGCCCGTTTTGTTAAATTATAAATATAGCTAGCAAATTAAAAATATATTCCTAACTTTTTTTTACTTAAACTATAGCACTGAATTCAAATGAAAAAAAAATGGTTAGATTTAAATGATAATACAAGCTTTATCTAATTCCAATATTTGGATTTCAGGATTGTAATTTCAATGTAGTGAATGGAGTGAGTTGAGATCAAAATGTCTTGTAAGCTAAGGAATATTTTTTTTATCTATAAAAGACATTTAATTCTTTTTAATAATGCGAATTTATAACTGAAAACAAGATGTAGAGTGAGTTTAAAAATTTAATAATTGTAACGAGTAGTATATTAATTTTTTTTATGAAATGAAGTAAATATAGAAGTATAAAATAATTTATTCAATAAACCTAAATACTGTTTGTTTATTAGTTTATATGTTTATTAATTTAATATATGAAACTGCAAAATTAATGATATTCAAATATTTATTTACTCAAATACAATAATTTTTTTCATATTACATATTAAAAAAATAGAAACATAAAAAAACTTTAGAATATTCTTCATTATAATCATTTTGTCTCATCTTTTCGGCATGCTAAGTATTTTTATAGAATGGATTACAAATTTTGTTATGCCGTGAAGAAATCAAACATGTTTCTAGAAATAGTATAGTTAGATTAAACATTTTATTTTGTAAATACAATTTTTTTTTTTTACTGATATAAAGAGAAAGATTTCATACTTTTCCCGTTAAAAGTTATTGTGTCCGTCTTTAAATTCTTCAATTCTTAAAATTAATACAAAGTATTCTATAAAATTTTTTATTAATGTATTTATAGTATACCTATATTTTTACATATATATAAACATGTACCATGTATAAATCAAAACAATAGGTTATAATAGTTAAATAAACGTTGATTGAGAAGGGGCAATAGGCTACACTACCTTGAAAACCTAACGGTCGTGCGGGATTGCATTTCAAATCCATACAAGGCGCCAACTAACTTACATAAACTAGCCGACTAACCAAGAAAGTTCAAAAATTAATTTATTCTATGCAATTATATTTTAGAGATCAAGCAATGTTATAGTTATTAACAAATATCTTCCTAACTACTGATCGATTATGTTTTAATGTTGTAAAACATATAAATATTTATTTAAGAATAGGTAGCCTAGCAGCAGCGACATTGAAAGTTGAGCTAAATATTTCCACGACTATACAAACAAATAATTTTAAATTTTTATGTTATTTTATTCTATTAACATTATTTTATATATTCTCCTCTTACTACGTGGTTCACCGACACCTGGGTGCAGTTTGGATAGTTTTAATTTTGTCGTATATATTTTTTAAAAAGTTCTAATTAAAAATATCAACTTTAAATACTGGTGTTTTCAACTAATATATTATAGGTACTTTAGAATTTGTTTTTTAAATGCAAAAAGTTCAAATAAAGTTTTACATTAACAAAATAAACTTTTGCCTACTTATTTAAATATTACGATTCTTGTTCTCTATTATTAATCGTCATTTCCAAAACGCACTATATCATACTAGGATATAGTAACAATAAGTAGTTCTTGGTGGTTAAAATTAATTAGAATTAATGGACAAAAAAAATTAACAATAATAAAATATTTTTTTAAGGTGAAGGCAAAATTGTTATATGTAGCTTTATAATAATTCACAATTCTACTTTATGGGAAAACTAAAAGTAAAGAACAAGGATAGTCAATAACATAATTATTTATTACTGTTTTATATTTATTATTTTAATATAGTTTTATTAAAAGAAAAAATGTCATCTACTAAATTTTATACTACCAGTTATTTGTTATACTATACTACCAGTTATAACTAGAATCATCCTGGTAAAGATATAAATTAATTACAAATAATTAAAAATGTTTCATGGAATTAGCTGTAATATGATATTTTAAACCAAAATTCATTAGGTCACAGCTATAAAAGTAATTACTGATCGATATATCATCCTCATTAAAAAATTAATATAAATTTAATAAATTGTTTAAAATACGGTAAAGAGGTTATATTTAGAGCAGGGGTCATCAACCTTAGTCGCTATCACCCCGCCTAGTGGCGGACGTTCAACAGATTGTGAGTGGCAAATATACAATTTTTTTTTAAATATTCTTACGTCGACTGTGGATGAGTTTATGGCATATAAATCAAAGGATATTAAATTGTTAAATAATATGATTTGTAAAATAGAGAAGTTCTGTTATATTAAGTGTTAAGTTTTCTGTTATATTGGAAACTATTACCAATTATGTTTAGATAACTGAAAGCAGAAAACTGTTAATCACGTCTCTTTTTTCTGGGCAAGTATGATTTTATAGAAAACAAGCAAATACAATTTAGATTTTATAGACAATTAGCCACAGTAGCTTAAATTGCCAGTAAATTAAAATTAAATTAAATTTAAAAAGTTGTGATATATTGTCTTGGAAATAAATAAAACCCAATTTACAGGAAGAAATTCTAATGATGTGTTTATCAAAATAAGGAACAATTTGTAGGGAACAGTATAGTATAAAACCATTTAAAGAGAGAAAATACACATGTACTATCCAATCGGTTCTATAAAGCTCTGTAAAAAAAAAAAAAATTATATATGTATAAAGAAATACTTCAATCTAAACTATTAAAAATCGAAACTGAAATATAACAATCAGAAACTAGAAATTAATTTATCTTGAAATTGACTACGCTTTGAAAACGATTCGTGGCCCTTTGATGTAGGACAGGACCCTACGAGAGCAAACAAAAAAAAAATAATTGAAATCAGAAAAGAGAAATGATGAAAAAGGAATCGATTGTAAGTTCAATTAAGATTGAAATTGAAACATAGATGGAAATATGAAATAATGCTCTCAATAATTCACCCAAGGACCACGACTGACAGATTAGTCGCAATAATAGATTGATAGTGGAAAGGCCGGCCATGCGAAGTTCACCTGTTGAAAAGTCAAAGGTCGTTAAATTCTTATTTGCATCATTAACGTGCCACCCACTTTGACCCCTCCCCCTGCCCTACCCCTCGCCTATCCTCTCCACCAGTACTCACGTCCCAATCCATTTTAAGTGCCACTCAATTTAAAGGGATGGGAAGGGCAACCTCCGAGTTTTAAATGGGATCGGGTTCATTGACACGTCCGCCCGATCCGTTACCACTCAAATCCAACTTTGATTTTTTCTATCAAAAGATTTGATCGAACGAAACGGTCGCTGTGGTTTAACGGAATCAAAACTAAAGCGTTCATGAACGCCATTTATTTAATGAATAATCTTCTTGGTATTTTTCGTTTATATTATGTGGATCTTGTGTCTTACTAACAAGTAATTTTTCTCTATGTTTTTACAAACACAAACATAAGTATACACACACTCACATGCCTAGATATAAGAGATTCATAAATTTATACTGATTCTAGGTATTCTCCTTTTTTTTTTTTAATAAGGCCTATTCTAACCTATACATCTGAATACTAGGCAGTTTTGCAAATTCAAAAACTCATACCACTTACATTTTAGAGGCGAATCGTGAAAAGACTTTCAGGAACAGTACTCTACAATGATCCTTGGACAAAAACTAGTAAGCCTGCTTAATAACATAAATGTCGTCAGATATTTAATATTGGAAGGCTTCGCTAAGCGTGGCATGTGGCTAGATCGATGGTCTCCTGTCCTAATTGAAAATTGTTTATTGTATACAACTTTCTTCAAGATCTTTATTTTGTGATTAGAAAAAGTTTAAGTTATTAACTTTTTTTACATGACCTTCTTTACTGAGGAGACAGGAAACTACTCGCCGTTCATACTACTCCAACATTTACTGGACAAACACTCGAAGCTCCCAATTAATTAAATTAAAATCATATATATGGCTACTATAAGACCAATTTGGCGTTACGGAGTTCAGTTTTGGACCTCCACTGAGCCCAAATTCCTCATATCCAATCTTAACAATCCATAATCCTTAATGGTGCTTTGTTACTAATAATTTCATTTATATTGAACTCCTTTTTTTGCTGATTTGGCCGAACCGGTATCCTTAATGAGGGGCTTTATTACAACTAGTTTCATAGCAATACTCCGAGTCGTATGAAAAGAAGATTGCCTCGTAACCTAGCCTCCATTTGCTTGTTGTAACATAATACAAATGTAAATTTCGACAAATACATTTTAAAAAACAAACTTATTAACCATTGATATAAAAACTATTTTTCTGTCCTAATTTGTTAGTACTAAGGGATCTACTCCCGAAAATGAAATTATTTTCTGATTCTTGGAAGTCAGAACTTGATAGCTTAAGTAAGCTTAATGAAGTAAGCATACAAATGAGCATTAAATGCTTTTCGGTCTACGCTGCTTGGATTTAAATCATGAATCGTCCAGAAGAGGCCGAAATAATTGAGAAAAAGACAGAACAATAACTCTATAAGGGCAAGAGGTCAAGAATAATACCGTGACCGACGAAGTTAGAAGAGAATGAATGCTCATTCTGAGGGAGTTAGGGGAGTTAAGTAGAGCGGGCAAGTTGGCTCAATGAAAGGTGAAAACTTCGAGGGAGTTATCCGCTCTCGGGACCACTTGCCTCACTCACTTAGCGCCCCCCCCACCATCCTCCCTCCCCTCCACATTTCCCCCCCCCCACACCTTCCCCTCCCACGACTAATCGCTTTTGAAAACATCCCAAACACTGATTTATCATTCTCCTCTCATTAGTTGGCTAATAGTCGTTTAGCTGGAGCTAATTTTATATACGGCCTGGCATCCGTTCAACTCGACTTAGTTTCCTTTCGTAATGCGGCGAGTTATGAGCTGACGGGAATGTTCATTGTTTATTAGCTATGCAAAAGTAACTTCATTCAGAAGGGACGTAAGGTTAATTATTTGGAAGCAGTTTCGCAGTTTGTCGCATCTTGTAAACCGACAACTATTTTTAACATTTTATTCATTTCCTTTTTAATATTGTCGCAAATTAAAATAAGTATGAAAAAAAAAGTGTAATGCAAAATTTGTAAATTTCATTAAGAGATGAATTTTTTAACGGCAGTTTTTGTAATAATTAGTTTTTTTTTTTTTTAAGACTTTATAAAAGTTTATAAACCTCCTTTGATCAAAACCATTAGTCTCAAATTGCATATTACATCAATTCTGGACTAGACAATATAGTTCTGTAGTACAGATAATAAATAATACATGTACCAAATATTGACAGGAAACATTTTAAAAGGTTCCTTAAATGACTACAGTTTATAGGTATAAAAAACTTCCGATAGCTGAAAATCAATTTTCAAGGTTCTCGGATTCAGTACGTGATAGAGACTGAACTTTTTCTAAGACAACAGTTGTGCATGGAGGTTGGAGAACCCCATGAGGATCTCCAGATCCCACAGAATCCATCACCAGGTGGTACCAAATAAATTATTTGCCATTGACGGATTTGAACCTGGAATCATCAGGACTGCAACTCAGCGCTCAATTATGGAGCTACCCTGCTCCTTTAATATCCATCCATGAAATGCCGTAAAACATTAGACGAATTCAACTTCCACGATAATTAACCTTAATTACAAATAATGAACTGATTTTTCAATTGAAAAGTATGTTCTTGCGTTCCCAAATGTCCTTCGTGACCGGAAAGACTTATACCATGTCTTGGAGGTGGTCAGTACGTTCTGATAAACGGATTTTGTGGTAGGAAATAAAGTCGGTGATAAAGAGGAATTAGAGGAAAGTGGGAAGGAAGAAATATCCGAAGGCTGCGTGGGCGAAGAAGTGTATAAGAAGCAGGAGTAATAGGAGTGGAGTTGCATTGTTCGTGTCCATTCTCATTGGCCCAATTCCAACCCCCCCCCCTCGTACCATCCTCCCCCCTCCCTACCCCTTTCTTCCTCCCCCTCGTCTCACCCCTTCCCTCTCCCCCCTTCTCCTCCTTGGGGACTGTTTCGCCTTCGATAAGACACCTCTCTCTCTATTCCGTCCCTTTTGTCATAACACCTTCTGCCTTCTATTTTACTTCTTTGCCTCTTTACCTCGCTATTTCCAAGGATTTGTATCTCTTATATTCTCAATGTGTCATCGTTTCTTGTTGTTATCTTATTTTTAATCTGTTTTTCCAATTATTTTGTAACAGGAATTACATCAGATATAAACCTTCCTTACATCAGATATTCGAAGAATATTATTATTTCACCTTATGCGAAGTATCAATTGGCTTATGCCGCATCATAGCAGAAGTAACTACAACAAGCAAATAGAATGAATTGATACTAGAAGCTACTGCTCTCTTACTATTCAAATGAAGAATTCAACTAAATAACGTCACGAAGCAATCTTGTTTTCAGAAGCCTCGGGACATTATCGGGAATCGAAGAGGTTGCTAGATTTGGAACTAGAGGGTTTAAAAGTGAATAAAGTTTGTCATGAACGGATTGATATAAGGTTTGAGTTAAATTAGCAACTAATGGTGCTTGAAGGCCATTATATACACTGACAGGCAAAAAATTCCACCCACTTGATTTTTTCATCTAAAAATACTTCTGCTTTGGATTGGTCTATTTTTTTAATGAATAAATATGCATTTTTTTAAAATTAGGAATGTCAATATAGAGGATAATAACCCTTAACCCTTAATCCAATGAAAGGACTATAGATTCCAATGTCCATTTTCTATTGAATTAAAATGTTTATTCAGTGCCATTTCTTGCAGCAAATTTCTTAGTTTCCGGCTTTTAATTTTTTTAAATTTTAAGTTAGTAAAATGCCTCTTCGTAATGAGGATGTTGCGCATGGAGAGGTACTTATTGATTATGGATGGACGTTCCATTAGATTTGCTGCTAATGCCATCGGATTTATCCATGAAACTTCATGAGACGCCATAGAAGGCCCGGTTCTGGACAGCCTAGGGTAACAGAACCACAGGATGGGCGTTTTTTTACTTTAAGAATTTTACGAAACCGGTACCTTAGCTCTGTTCAAGCAATTCATCAGCTCGAAGAAGTTCGAGGTGTGCAAATTTCTGAACGTTAAATGAGCATAAATGAGTATTGGCTAATGGCTTTTCCCCCAGTAAGAGGACCAAAGTTGACCAGAATCCACAGAGTTATACAGCTGGCTTTTGCTGGAGAACACAGCCATTGGACTGTGGACGAATAGAGTGATGTACATTTCACAGATGAATCAAGATTTGCTCTTCGAACTCCAGACGGGCCTGAAAGGGAGTGGAGAAGAAGAAATGAAATATATGCAGCTTGTAACTTTACCTAGAGCCAACCTTTTCAAAGTGCAAAAGCCAGCCGTGAGTTCTGGTAAACGCTGGTCCTCTTGCTAGTCTAAAAAAATAGACAAATCCAAAGCAGAAATATTTTTAGATGAAAACATAAAAATCATATGGGTGGAATTTTTCGCCTGTCAGTGCAATTTTTTGCCCTTGATTTTATTCGTACAGAAGTAGGGAGCATTGAGAGTTTTTCCGTGGAATTTCGGATTGCATGGATTGGATACGAGAGGAATTTGATGACTGAGTATAGCTCTAAAGTTCTACTTAAATTAATAATGAAGTCTAAACTCTAATATAATAACCTTCAATGTCAATTAAACATTTGTTAGATTCCTATCCTAAATTATAAATATAATTTACAGACACATATATATGTATACACATTTATTATCCGAGAAACAGAGGTCTTCTTTTTAATGAGAAACTAGTGTAAATGAATCTTATTCATCTGGAAATATATTACCGTTTGAAAAAATATACTTTTAAATTGAACCTTTTCCTTGAATATTTCTGATAGTAATGAGGCTGAATAATACATTTGAGTTATTATTTAAAAGGCTAATTTGTATTCCAGAGGTCAATCCAAATTTAATACAACCGCATTTCAAATCGGGGGTCACGGCTAAAATTATAATGATTTTATTAACACAAGATATTTCAGATCCAACGAATAATTTTCTCTATCGAATTCATTAATTATATTCATTCCCACCTACATGTCCATACATTAAATAATCCCTTTTTAGGTATTAAATTTCTCGTGTTTATTCTAAGCAGTATTTTATTGTCAAAAATAAATAATGATTTATTTAATTTGATAGTTTCAGGATCTTCACTTAACAACTGTACTATACCAAGCAATAGTTAACAACTGGCTGCAGTTAAGATTAATATTTTAGCGATATCGGACAAATTAAATAAAAAATCCTAGAATAATTTATTATAAAATGAGGTATTCATTTTAAAACAGGGAACTTCAAATTTAAATAATTGTTTTTTCACATTTTTTGATATTTCATTCCCAATGTAACTTCGCCCGATTTTCCATAGCAACATTCACAAAATTAACTTAATTATTGGAATAGTTTTGAATTATTAAATATAATTTAATATATTTTTAATTTTACATCCTCTACAATCTACTGTAGTTCTGGAATCTACTGCGATAAAAATAGAAATCCTGTCGAAGGATGAATCCCTAGGAGCTATCACTGAGTCAATAAAGATTAAATTAATAACTTATCTCAAAGAATGAATGGACATTTATTAAAAAAAATTCTATTCCTGAACAATCAACATTAACGATAAAAAAATATATATAAAAACGCCGCCATCTCGAAGATATATATTTTAAAAAGTCTACCCCGCTTTGGAACATTTTCCTAACTGTCTAACTTGAAATACGGTAGCCTGTCAGATTTTAATTTAAAAATGGGGGTGGGAGGACAGGAGTCTGACATATTTCGTTCTTTCCCTATCTGAATATCTGAATACCGAGGCGATTCCTTATATTATATTAATTTCTCACTAATTTCTGACTGTTAGATAAAAAAAAAAATGCTTTCAAAAAACAAGGGATAAACATTATTATTATAACTACCCAGAAAGGATTTTTTAATTTTAAATTTCCTAATTAAGTATTATATTAGACTGATGGTTTTATCACATATAAGGCATTATTGAAAATTAATGACAGTGAATTTTCGATTCGAGATCATAAAACATTACTTGACTAAACTAGCGAAAAATGTGAAAAAAATAAATTTTTGAAATATCTAAATTATCCGTTTATAATTATTAACGTCACATATTGTAATAAATAAGCACATAATACTATAGTTTTTTACAGATATATTAAATAGAAGATTTTTTCCATTACAAACACTAAAATTATATTAGTACAGAGAGGGGGATTTATTTGTTTAGTTAACAACGGTTTTTAAATATTCCTATAAACACACACTTAAGGAGGTTATTTTTATACTGGGGAAATTAAAACGTGCATTTACGTTGAAAAGTCAGATTAGAAATTTTTCTTTATCACTATAGTTTTCCTTACTAAGCATTGTCTATATGGCAGTAGAAGTAACATTACAACTTTAGTAGGAATATACACAAATAATAAAAAATATAAACATCCGTCAGAAATTGTATACTTTCTGGTAATTAACCTAATTAAGAAAAGTAACTTTATGCATTCTTCCAGTTCCAAGTAGAGCTTTAGTGTTAACCTAATCCACTAAATGCTGCTTAACGATCTTTCGAAGAGCTGCTGGGAACCGGGCATAAATAATTAGTCATGGAACGTAAGAAGGAATTACTTAAGATTGAAAAAAAAAGAATAATTAAAGATTTATAAGAGAAACAAGTGCTCAAGTTTTAGAAATTAAATTGTAACTAAAACTTATTAAACTTTATTGCAAATATTTTTATTATAATTAATTTATATGCGATGATTATGTTTTGAATTTCCTTCATCTGCAGGATTATCATACCAATTCATCACTGACTGTTAAATATATATATACACATACTCATGTACATATACCGGAGAGCGTCGGTTATACGAACGTTCAATGAAATATGTGTAGAATTTTGAGTTCTTACGTATGATCATAAAAAAAAAAAACTTTTCAATAGAGGTATTTGAATGTTCCATGTCTAATTAAACCAGATGAGTTAAGAAAATAAAAAATTGGGTGTTGGTAAAGCAAAGCATTCCTATTGGAATGATTGTATTCAAATTCTTTTATCAGCCATTAGACAATTTTTAAAAGTATAAAGTCATGTTTTTTGTTGTATCATGTTTGAACTTAAGTTTTTAAGGGTATAATGACATAAGTTGTATTTAAAAAAAAATATATGCTTTTAAAATATTTTCTAATGGTGAATTTCTTAAACCATACAGAACCTTCTACAATACCGGAATCTACTGTGGTAAAATTAGAAATTCTGTTGAAGAATGGATCTCTATATGCTATCACCGAGTCAATAAACAATTAAATTAATAACTTATCTCAATGAACGAATGACCATTTATTAAAAAAAAAAACCCTGATCCTGAATAATCAACATTAACGATAAAGAAAACGCTGCCATCTCGAAGATATAGATGTAAAAATTTCTGCCCCTTTTTTGTTAAAATTTTCTTATATTATTGTATTCCCATATAACTTCAGATTCAAGCATAATACTAATACTAAAAACATGACTTTATTAAAAAAAAAGGTTAGAAATGGAATATCAGATATGCCGTTCTCGACTTAAAAACCTTCAACCAACGGAATTGCTACCGAAGGTCTAACTTCAAAATGCCAAAATTTGAGTTATGACGTTGTTCTCTTGAAGGAGCGATTTGCATTGCCCTGAAGGTTGGCTATTGAAAAGCTACAAGATTTAGAAGATATTTTTTTTAAATGTATTTATTGAAATTTACAACTGTATACAGAATACATCAAGTAAATATAATGAAAGGTAAATCATGTCCAGAGACAAAGGCAATTAGAGAAACTAACCAGTGGTAGTACTCAAATAAAAAGTTCAACTTAATAGTTCACGAGGCCATCTTCTTTTCAGACGCCTCGGAGGATTATCAGGAATTGAAGAGGTTGCGAGGTTTGAGTGGAAATGAAGTTTGTCATGAAAAGATTGATATCGGATTCGGGCCAAATCAGCAAAAAACGGAACATGAAGGTCACTATGGATTACTTTGTTCGTAACAAAGTAAGGAGAATTGAGGATTTTCCGAAGGATTTTGGATGATAAGGATTAAATACGAGAGGAATTCGATGGCTTAGTTAAGCTCCAAAGCTCTATTTCGTAAGTCCAGATGGGTCTAATGATTTTCATGTACATGAATCTTTTGTAATTAATTGGGAGCTTAGAGCATTTGTCTAGTAAATGTAGAAGAAGCCTGAAAAGGCGAGCTGTTTTGTTTCTTGCCGCTTCAGTCTAGTATGAGGATTCCAGGTTAAGCGTTTGTCAAGGTGTACTTTCAATAACTAAATCATTCTTATTGTTTACACATCAACTCATTCCAATCTATTGCCAGAGAGGGTTGTTTCCCTGAAATCTGAATGGTTCCTATTCCCAAGGCGAAGTTATATCCAAAGTTTCATGAATATGCAAATTTTATTGTTTATTTGGTTGATTTGAGATAAATTATTTATACCGTTTGACCGACCTATGGAATCATGAGGTTATCTGGTTTCTGACCATTTAGTACCATGGGTTGGGAGAACCCTGGTGGTTCAGTTCAAATAACTTCCATGGACAAGGAAAAGGACAGTCATTACCTAGCGCTCAATGGCCTCTCATCCATACTTGTGGATTTAGCTGTACATGTTCTTAATTTATTACATCATATTTGTTAATAATCATGCATGTGCTTTCTACTCCCAACGACATGAAATGTTTGAGTGAAAAAATTATTGAGTTGGCAGTTGCCCTGAAGATGGCCTACACCGTTGGCCGAAACGTTGGGACAATTAAAAAATAAGTTCTCCTTATTTAGTTTTATATTACTGCACCCCCTGAACAATTCAATCCACCATCAAAATAAAATGTTATTCGAGATGAGCTATATTTGTATAGAACAAATACAAATTCATGAAAGAAATTCCCATCCAACATGAGATCGGTTCAAATATTGATGTTATTTTTTTTATCCCTGAAGGGATTTTGTTTTCTCAGAACTTAAACGTTTCTAAAATTGTTTTCTTAAGACTTCATGCCTCGACAGCTTTTATTATTTTAAAACTTTATACTAAATCTTTCGAAAAAAAAAGCTAGAGGAAATTGAAGTTAATGAAAATTAAAAATTAAATTATGTCCTAGTTGTTTACCCTCACTTTCTTTTTCAGTCCTTCTTTTTAATAATGAACTTAGAGCTAATTTTTCTGCCCGCTTTGAACGCGGAGCTAAATAGGCGTTTATTATATTTTGATGTCCTTCCGTTCGAAGTAACTTTACAAAGCTAGTTTGAACTATATCTAATTTGTTAAAAAGGGTATTTAAAAATTTATATATGCATAAGTAAGCATATTATGCTTTTAATAACTTTAATGACGTTGGGTTATAATTACTATCATTAAACTGTATATTAGAATAGAATAGAAAAATAATTTTATTCTGGGATCAGGTCCTTTTAGAATAACAGAGATGAACATATTTAAGTAAATATTTATCTGGCCAAAGAACTACATCTGAATAAAACAATATTTACAAAATATCTTGAAATAACCAAGCAGGTATGTTTTGGTCGATAATCAGAAAATGTAATGCAAAATTAAAATAAAAAACAGACAAATTTACAATAAAAAGAACTAGACTTATGGAAAAAACAGTGAATACATGATAGCATCTAGTAACAAAAAAAAAAAAAGATTTCATTATGACTAAGGAATATTATAGCTTATAGATATGAACTAATTATTTTTAATGAGAAGAAAAATAAGAATAGTACGTAAAAAAAATCCAGAAAAATAAGAATAGTATGTAAAAAAAACAAAGGTTTAAGGGAAATTTATTAAGAATTTACATTTATTTGAAAAAATATATATCAGATATAGGAAAAATGTATTTATATGTAATTATTTAAATAGGCAATAGTACAATTGTTGTTACATTTCGCAAAAATAATTTTGAAAATTAATAAAAAAAAATTATTTTTCAATAATTTAAAAATCATCCATCTTTAGATAAAAACTAATAATTATATTAGTATTATTAATAATTATATTAGATATTATATCATATTATTAATAAAAATGTGAAATCTTTGTCCTCAGAAGTCAGAGAATTAATTTCAACTACTTAAATTAATTTTCAATTTTTCATAATATTTAAATAAATACATGTTACTAAATATATATATTATTAAAAATGCAATTAGTCTTCCCACTCGTAATACCATTTTTTTTCACTTTATTCCAAAATATTTACTCCATCTTAACTACCTTTATAAATACTATTAGGGTAATAATACTACAATATTATTAATAAATAAAACATAAACGTCCACGAGATCCTAATTTTAAAAAAATATATAATATTCTTAATTATAAAATATTTACCGCATGGGTAGAAATGAACTTCATTTTCTAATACATTATTGATGGACTTACCTAAAAGAAAAATAAATAGCATTAATTAGTATAAGTGTTTTTATTAATTCTGTAATTATTATATTTATACATCTTGTTATTCTGCTAAAAGTAGATAAAATCAAATTTTCAACCTTTTTTTTTATCAATTTCTTCAATGAAATTTGCAACTGTATCATAGCAATACAACAAGTGAATGACAGGAATGAAACATAATGACATGGATAAAGACAATTAGACAGTTTTGTAAAATAATATAAACACACTATACCCTCAATCGAGAATTTTTTATGAAGCTATATATATATATATATATATATATATATATATATATATATATATATATACCCACACACCAATACATAATAGTAATAATATTGCTGTACTAATACATAATAACTCTTTTCTATGATATATGCTCCTTAGAAAACACAAACATATCATAAAAAACGAGTATTTCGGAGTTAAGATTTATAGCGATTATATAAGAAATATTGTGGAGCGTAGAGATCTGTGGTAAAGAGGTACGTTGCTGTACTCAAGATCCCGGATTCAAAGCCGGCTACGGCAGATAAATTATTTAATAAAAAATTTATACGTGGAGTTTGTGGGATATGCAGAACTCCTGATGTTTACCCAGCCACCATAAAGAGGGTACTGTTAATTGGGGAGAAATAACTAGAGTAGTTAGGGCAGAGTGCTTAGTTACTGATCTCTAACTCCCGAGTTCATTGCAGGCACTGCATGCATGTACTTAGACCACTTCAAATCCATACACTATTGTTGGATAGGAAACTTTACAATCTTTACGATTAACTAAAAGACTCTACGAACGTAATGATGATAGAGTTTGTTTATTATTATTATTTATGTGTCCAAGGATGTAAACGCTGTATACTCCTGTATTTTTCAGGTCGGGAGATGATGATTTACTAAAATCTTCCGGTTATACTCCCTTTCGGACGTTGAGGCCTAGGTGTGATTTTGCGCGGGCTGTGGTGTCGCCTGGCCGCCACTGAGGGGCAGATGTAAGCAGAGGACTCCATGCAATATTTATGAAGAGGAGCCGGCTGAGTATTACCATGATAACAGACTCCATGTACCATCCCTCCATCTCTCTCACTCTCTCTCTCTCTCTCCATCTCTCCATACCTCCATCCCTCTCTGCCATACAACACCTCGCACGCCCACCACACCGCAGCTCTACGCTCTCCGGATGAATAATAGAAACCCTTTTCCGATCTGTATCCCAGAACTCCATCTAGATCCTCATTAAGAATTCCGTAGGGCGGGTATTTAAAATATTCAGTAATGGAATATCAATAATCTTGTTAAGTTTTTCGGAGAAGGAAATATGGAAAATATTAATAGCTATATAATTACAGAGACTAATGTATTATTAGGCATACATATTTATATATTACACCGTGCTTTGGTATTCGACAAATTGAGTTCTTGGAAAATGACAAAAAAAAAAAATTATTTTTAAATATTTCCGTTCAGACAGTACAATAATGCTATTTGGCAATTCTTTGGCGAAAAATTTGAATTTTTTTAAAGACCGCGGCAATTAAGCCTAATTCCATTGAAAAATTATCCGTGTAATGTAATAATTGTAGCTTTAATATTATTACGTGCTGTTTCAGGCTGCTTCAACACTTACTAGACAAACACTCTAAGCTCCCGATTGATTACAAAAACATCCAAACGGTTCAACGTTAAAAGAATGCATGCTAAGAATCGGATATACAATATTTACTTCTCTCCGTCTACTTTTAGGGCTGTATCAACCAACCTTCCAATGTTGTGATAATACAAAACGGACAGTGAAGCATCTATAGTATGTAAAAATTATCAAATAGAAAAAATGAACTTACATATTGAAATATGTCTATAGTTCAAAAAATACTTAAATACAGAAAACGCTGAACTATTTAAAATCCACAAAGCTAATTAAAGTAATGCAAGAAGTCTTCGAAGAAGTAATGCAGCCGTCACTAACTGTCCCAGCAGTCAAAGCGATGTTAAACAAAATGAAATAGAAAGAATACGTTCATACATACATTACATGATTATTATATGATCTATTTGGACTTACGCAGTACAACTTAGGGGAACCACTAAGTCATCGAACTGCTTTCGTTTCCAATCCTTACAACCCGGATCCTTCGTAAAATCCTCAATGCTCCTTGCTTTGTTATGAATAAAATTATCCATAATGAGTTGGATGCTACATTTGTTGCTGACATGGCCCGAACCCGATATCAATCCTTTCAAGGCAAATTTTATTCTCATTCAAACCCATCAATTTCAAGCCTCGCTACCTCTTGAATTCCTGATAATTATCCCAGGCGACTAAAAAGAAGATGGCCTCGTGACCTTTTAAGTTGAACTTGTTCTTTGAGCACTTTAAGTTGGTAGCTTCGCTAATTGCCTTTATCTCATCTCATTATATACCATTCATTTACAATCATTACTTGTATTATAATACAGTTGTATATTTCAATAAATATTTTTAAATATATTATATTTACTTGATGTATTATTACTTATTACAGTTGTAAATATCAATAAATTAATCTAAATATATATATATATATATATGTATATATATATATATATATATATATATATATATATATATATATATATATATTATGTTTAGTAAACGTTGTATATATCATTCTGCAGAGTACGACTAAAAGAGAATTATGACCAGTGAGGAGTTCGGAATGGGCTACGAAATCTTTTCTGTGGGAAACATAGTACACAAACACATTCACTTTCAGGCTAAAAGGATTTCATTCCCTCCTTCATATATGTACTTCCTATATTTCCATTTATATTAATAATATAAATGGGTGCCCTTTGAAGGATACATCCGTCCTATGTAATTCTATTACCATTACCGTAGTAACCAACGTTAACCAAAACCAGGACCATAATACCGCATTTGTTTTAGGTCTTGTATCTCCCATATTCAGCTATTTTCCCCCAAACCTTTCTAATATTCTTAATCCTTTGCCATATTCCCTCTCATGATTTCTTCCCTACGCTTTTCCTTGGTCGAAGGATGAACGGGACCTTTACTCTTACTCCAGTGGAACTGAGCCCTGAAGTAAATATGTATATTGCTGCTCTAACAATCGCTAAGTTATCCATTTAAGTCTACGACTTTACTAACTATATGACTTCAACCAGACTCCACTGGTTATTCTCTGGAGTGGTTCAGAGAAAGGCCCTGATATCCCCAGTATATTGTTTTCCTTCTCCAAGTATAGGAAAAGCAATGTTCAGATTTCCATTAGAGATTGTAATAAGTGTGCATCCACTTAAGTTCTATATTTAATATTATGCTAAAATGATAATTCATCAAGCATAAGCTGCACCTATTCCTTCCGCACTGAACAGTTGATACATCTATTTTTCTGTAAACGAGATATAAATGATTTTTCCTCTGTATTACTATTATTCAAACAGAAGCAATACTTAAATACTTGGCTTTCCTTGAAGCTTCCTCCATCCGGAGTTTTATATTGTACATTTTAAAAAGACTAGACCTAAGAAACACCACTTTGACGCTGGTTGCCGGCTTGTTCGTACTGAGATGCTCATATATCTTCATATAGATCCTCTCATAAGCGTAGGATATTACTGCACTATAATATATATATATATTGGTTTCTACCTATCTTGACTGTTATGGAAATATATTGTGTTTTAGTTCTCGAGTTGTTTATATCATCCACATTTTTAAATAGAAACCGGGATATTAAATGGTATTTAAAGAAACTTTAAGTATTTAATGTTAAGAAATAAAGAAAGAAATTAGAACCTTCCGTTTTCTCATCCTCCTCTTAAAATGTGCGCAGTACAGTAAAAGAGATTCCTCTCCAACCTAATCCTAATCCAGATTAGAAATCTTCAAACTTATAGGGGCTAAGAAAAAAAAAGAAAGGTATTTTTGGTATGAATGTATTCAACAGTTCTTCTAAATAAATATCAGCCAAGCTAGGTGAAATATTTGAATTCATAAGAGATCCCATAGGACAGCCAAATATTTAGATATAAAAATTTTCATTGTATTGAAAATATCCTTCATCTGTACATAGGAACAGTGATTATAGAAATAGTTTTTTCGGGATTTTTGTATGCGTTTTTAATTTATTCCAATTTTTTTCTATTAAAGTCTATATTAACAATATCTAATATGATTCAACAATTAAATAAACTGCTGTTCCTAAAAAATGGATTACTTACTCATTGATCATAGCAATTGCAATACCAACATTTTATGCTGTTTTGCGAGGCAACTGATTAATGAAAAACTGATTCATTCTTTGGAACTTGTAAGTACACCCTATCTATTACAACTTACACAGGTCATTTTACATCTATTTTAGTGTGCTATTTAATGTTTTTACTAAAAGCTCATTTGTTCATTGTCAGGGCATGAGTATGAGACTAACCTAGTCTCGAAACGTCGCCTAAGAAGTTGAAGAAAGACTGAAACTCAAGAACTAAAATACAATATTATATATATATATATATATATATATATATATATATATATATATATATATATATATATATATATGAAATACTATTACTATACTAATGTAATATATATTCCAATTTATGAAAATTGAGGATCATTTATGGATGGTACAAGTTTTGTTAAAGTACCTCATTCAGATTTCCGTTAAACTGTCAGTATCTACTTGGCGTTACAACCCAGAGTTGGGTCTTGGCCTCTTCCAGCAGCTTTATCCAGCCGGCGTTTTCTCAATGTATATATAATAGAACTACGAGACACCACCTTGATATACCATATATCTTGATATAATTGCTCTTAAAGCGTGGGATTTCGTTTCACTGGCGGTTTCAGTTACTCAATTTCAGTTAAATATATTACAGGAATGAAACAATGTAATATATATTTTATATTTATGAAAATTAAACTATGATATTTTTTTAGACTAATCGCTAATCAATACTTGGAATATGATATGTATTTCAAAATATTTTATATGAGGTTTTCAGGATCAAAAGAACACAACAAAATTTCAAAAATAAGACTTTTTCAGATTTATCTCTGTTTTAATCGGATTCGTAACCTGAAGTTTCGGGAGCATAAAGCACTGCTTAAACAAAGACATTGGTAGCGAAAATTGTTTCTGTCACCATAATTTTTTTAACTAATAATAATTCTCAAGAATAACATAAGAAGACATAAGATGAATATTGAAGAGGATAAAGAATACAATAATCCTAAGTAGCCTTAACCACTGTATAATATAACCTACAGCTATAAAACAAATGACTAATGACAAATGACACCTTCAGATAAAAGCTAAATCAAAATATTAATAATTTAGACTTAATAAGACAGTCGTTGTATTGTAATTATAGCATTACTTTATTACGTAAGTATTCAGCCTTAAAACGGAAACTTATAATAATATAAAAACCTTAGCAGTTTGAAGAACAGTTCTACTTTTGTAATGTCTTTGACATGATAAAGTTTAAGCTTCTGAAGGAAATAATTAGAATAAAACTTGAAGCATCTAATTGTTTACCCGCTCTCTCCTTCACACGTGGATTGACAAGAACACGTAAAGCAGGCTAAGTAATTGAAAGGGAATGAAGTAAGGTGCAAAAGCACAACAGGTTGCGTGTAACAACTTTCTAGTTTATTATTACTTAGCTCTCGGGGTCGATTAGATTATCAACTTCAAAAGCAAGCTTCTTTAGCACCTTTTATTCACTCATAAAGTTCATACTTATATTTATCATGATGGCAATTATTCAGAAAACTATTAATTTAAAAAAATAATATCCGACTAAAACAAAGAGAAATAAGGTGGAAAATGTGAAAAGTCGATTTCTGAAATTGTGGGGTATTCCAATTTTAATCCTGAATGCATCATATGACATATATTATGAAGAATATGGCATATTTGAAGTATTTATTAGCGATGAGTCTACAACCAATATCATAGTTTAATTTTCATAAATATAAAATATATATTACATTGTTTCATTCCTGTAATATAGTTAACTGAAACTGAGTAACTGAAACCGCCAGTGAAACGAAATCCCACGCTTTTAAGAGCAATTATATCAAGATAAATGAGACAATTTCAGTAAGAGCAAGGCGATAGCATATCTCAAGGTGGTGTCTCGTAATTCTATAATATGTACATTGAGAAAACGCCGGATGGAGAAAGCTGCTGGAAGGGGCCAAGACCCAATCCCGGGTTGTACCGCCAAGTAGATACTGACATTTAATGGAAATCTGAATGAGGTACGTTAAAAAAAACTTGTATCATCCATAAATGATCCTGGGTTCAGTACCTGATAAGGAATGTACTGTTTTTTTACTCAACGGTCGTGCAGGACCTTGAATCACCGTTAACCATCAGATTAACCTCTTATTGCTGTTGCCCAATTGAGGCTGGATGAGCCCCAAGAGACCTCAGGATGGAGCCACAGCGAATTACAAAATAATTTATCTCTGTCACAGTCTGCTTCAAACCCGTTAACTTTTTATCAGTAGAGCCAGGTAGTTCAGCAGATCAGCTAGCCACTCAGCTGCCTACGCTCCCGAGCTAGTATGAAAGCTTATTACGATTTAAGTTGTTATGTTTGACACAGAAGCCTGAAGATGTCACCACTACAACGCAATTGTCAGAGACTGCGTGTCCACGTCATTTTGTATGTTAATTTTTTAAATCTAGGTCACGTTTCTCCAGCGGTTTTCGCCAAATCGTGAAACCGCAGGTTTGATTCCTGCCTAAGGGAGCTTTTATGTCACAACTAATCCTAGGAATAAAAAGTTTATTATCTCATCTTAATATTATTAGCTCTCGACTTTATATTATTTATTTCAGGATGAACCTTTTTGTAAGAACATAAAGCAGCCGAATAAAGTTTAAAAAAGAAATAGTGAAAACTTAAAAGGAGAACAAGCATATTATTAGCCTTCAGTTTAGAAAATAATCGAAAATCACTAAAAAGTTAGCGTTTCGTTATGACAAACATCAGAACAAAATTCCAATCAAATAAACATCATAGAAGACAGGCTAAACAGACTCATAAATAAAATACAGTAACCTCACATCAAGAAGCTCGACAAAATGCATCAAATAAAAGAACTTTTTTTTTCATATGCCGGTGTCGTAGGTCGTTCGACCATCTGATAGCTTGCTGCCGAATATAAATTAGATTTTTTCAAATGCTCATTGGCAAATGTCTTATTTCTTATGTCTGTCAGAGCAGGGCATGTGTCTAGGTGATCTCCATACATTTTCCCTTGGTTGCACAGTACACCTGTAGGATCCTGAGCCAAACCCATCTTGTGAAGATGACTCTGTAGATAATCGTGGCCAGTTGTCAGGCGGAAGCATCTCTGCATCTCTTCTTGGGGGATCAGCTGGGATCAGGCTTTCTATTAGACATTTGTATATTTTCCCTTCCACCTTGTCTTCGTGTGTTTTCATTGTTTCCTCCTTAACTATGTTTCTTCCTCCTTATCATTGGCCGTATTGAGTCGTAGGATTTTGGATGGACTGGCTGTGGCAATTCTGATCTTCGCTTGACAAGATTATTTAACTTCTTCATTTCCTGAAAAGCAGTAATGGCTTAGTATCCACTGTAGGAACACATTAGTGCCTCGAAGTGTCAGTTCGTAGAGGAGCAACTTGCATTCCAAAACAGCACTTGATAGAGAGTCATTCATGCTAGTGACAGCAAGCACGAATCTCACTTAAGCAAAGGATGTTTTGATAAATATTCATCCTTGAGTGTCTGAGGAAATATTTCAAACTTGGTACGTATATATGTGCACATAAGTCAATGGTCACTCAATAAAAATGGCAAAAATTAGAATGCAACAAAAAAAGACAAAAAAAAAATAATCCTTTAGATTCGAAAATCCTGGAAAATTATTAACCAGTCACCCTTCGCTTATTTGTGCATCATCAGGACATACAACAAAATCAAGGATCTTTCGATGAACGTTGAAGTTAGGTTGCTGCACCTATTTATTGCGTCATATTAACCTATTATTTCTGCTGTGAGATATACTGTACTGGATCACCAATAACGTGAAATAATATTTTCACCTGTGTCCTACTGGTTACTGATTGGCGAAATTCGACTAGTTAGTTATTCCAGTACTTTAGAGACTTAGAGCTATTTCAGAGTTTCCCAATTAATTTATAATAATCATAACATTATTAAATTGTTATAAAACTAATCAGAAATGAATATGCGAAAATGAAAAAAAGAGGGTTGTAAGCATATCATAAAACAACAAAGCTAACATTGAATAACGGTTTTCTCAAGTTTCAGGAGACCAAAGCTGAAAAAGGATCATTTTTTACAGCACATATCCGGTGGCACTTGTTGCTACTGGCCGAAAGCCAAGATGTTAAACAAAGAGCACTATTGACTTACTCTCAAGATTAATTTCAATTTATCATGTTAAACTCTAATGTAGATTAAGCATGCAAAGGGTGGAAAGTGACTACATAAACGGGAATTTAACACAATCGTGAATCCCTAATTTGTTGTTTACAACAGGAATATAGAGGATAAATCCCTCCTGACCTTCTAATAATTCAATATTTAATAATCATAACAATAGTAAAACAATAATTATCAATAGCATATATATGAGCCTAACTCCTTTTTCCAATTTTTTGCCAGTTACCATGGTTACATGTACAACTTCAAATTATATATCAGTTAAGCATTTCAGGTTGCTGATATTCTGAGCAAATACGATAAGTTTTTGACACATAAGTTTTCAGAATTAGTTCAATAACTGAACCGTGCAGTTTTAAAGTGGCCTAACTCCATTTATTTTATACTTATATCAAGATATTTACTATTGATAATGTCTGAAAGCAGTGGTGAAGGGTCGGAAAGGTAATAATTTTATTGTAAATGAAATGAGACAAAAAGATTTTGTATCAACAAAATTATTAGAAGACGCAATTTTTAAAAGGGTAAAGAATTCTGATGGAGAATCAGTAAACTGGTTACAAATATGCGTTTTGTTAGAAATGAACCGTATAAACTTTTCTATAAGACATCAATGAATGAGAATGAAAATTTGAAAGTCCTGAATTTATTACCACGTCGGGGTAGACCAAGAAAATTCGAAAACATTGTATTGAAACCACTCTATAAAAATATCAGACAAATTACAACAGCAAAATTCAAGGACATGATTGATCTTTTGTGATATATACCACCGGAACATCATGATTTCTTCAAATCCCTTTCACACGAGCAAAATGTAGATGAATAGTAAATTGTTTTGTAATAAATTTATGTTTGTAATTTTATATGTTCTTTAATTTATCATTTTTTAAATGATTAAAAAATGTTTTGAATCGCATAAATTGTGTTTCCGAAGTGTTTTAAAGATATGTAAAATAAATTGAATATTGTTTCTTTCAATTTGAAGCATCTTAAATTATGTTGAATCGACTTGGGTACCTTCAAATTTTATAATGAATTTGGTTGTTAATTTTGAAAGTGGCCTAACTCCATTCTTGATAAGAAAACGTACATTATTCACTTAATAATTGTTACAATTTTAATACCAACCATAAATTTAACACCCTTAGATACACTTAAACAGTATGACTCATTAGTATCCTATATGTATATTTTTAAATTCATTGAAACGCAAACCCTTAAATATCTCCATTTGAAGATAAATAGAGGTAGGCCACTTTCAAAATAAACGGCTCATATAGAGGGGCCAATACAATACAGGTATTCGAGTACACACAAATCCTCGATTTGGCAACCACAACATATGAAATTGTTGTACTTTTAATTTAATAGGAGTCAATGTGATTGCTTTATCTTATAAATGCCTCTAAACATTATTTTATTCAGTGCTTTATTCCGTATAATTGAACAAATAAATACTTGATAAAGACATATTAATCATATTGATCAAAAAAATAAGGTCAGATTTAAACATCTGAAAGTTATTATAATGTGTTTTGGTGTATAAGAATGTTTGAATAAAATGTAGATTACATGGGGTGTACCCCTGCCCGTCTGACGGATCAAACCCCATTTTAAATAAATAAACCATTCAACTGAGCATTTGATTGTACTACAGCTTGGTACTTGATATTTTTAGTAGAGACTTCAGTTTAGTACTCATTTTGTTTCCCCTAGGTGAGCCTTTTAAAAAATTATTACTCACTTAGTATTTCTACGAGATATAGGTTATTTTACGTTAAATATAATACCGATTTTTTTTTATTTTAGGTTTGTTTTATAGATACAAAAAATAATTTATTATGAGGAAAATGTCTTAAATTTATTTCACTTTGTTCTCTGGATTGAAATGACAGTTACTAAATCGAAATATTGGAATAAGATGTATATCGTTGTATTTTCTATATCGATACAATCACATTTTTTCTATTTAAATTCAAAAAGATTCCTGTATTTTGTGTATCGGCTTGAAGAAGTGGTATTGTTATTTGCCTATTTTTAAAATTATTTATAATCAAACTGATCGAGTAACTCAAAAGACTAAACATTAAGAAATTCATAGGGACGCCCATAAAATATTACCTGTACCACCACAACTCTTGAAGGGTGTTGGGTTCAGTAATTTGTAGAGGCAGTACTGTTTCTGGGACAGATTTTCGCCCTGGTTTGTAATACCCACTTTATAGAGGATGGATGAGCCCCAGAAGGGCCCTAGATCCCATAGTGTCCATCACTGGCTGCTAACATAATAAATAAAAGTTTGCCAAGCAGAGGGATTTGAACCCAGGACTTTGGGCAGGGCAACTCAGCTTCTACCACTGAACCACTCCGCTCTCCAATAAAATATTACATCAATCTACAAAAGCTGTTATACACTACACAGATTAGTTCCAATTTATTCTTACTTTTGTGTGAGCTGCAAGTATAAGTATATAATTTACATCCCCTACGATATTCAAGCGTGGATTCATAAAAAGCATTGTGTTGGTTGATAAGTATCGCTGGCAAGTATTGGTATAGTCACTTCTCACCTAGCTTTGAACTTCCAACTTCGAACTAATCTCCCTTCTTTCCTTAAAGAGCTTAACTCTACTTTTGCTTTCTCTCCTTTTCAGCAGCTTCGGTCAAAGTTCTAGCCAAGTTCTCAAAGTGACCTAGTGTTTGTCTTCTAAGAGCCTTACCTCATCGGATTCCGGATTTTTATAAGGGACCTGGAAGACGATTTAAAATAACCTTTGGAAAACCGCCCTATTTATTTATTTTAATTTTTAATGAAGAAGTGTGAATAGTATTAATCTATCCATCTACGATCTTAATTTTTACCGGCTGCTTACGTTAAACTATGGAGGACCATGGTTACGGTTAAGGGGTCCTGAGGACGATGTTTAAGATATCCTGGCCCGGAGGACCAAGTTTACGTTAGAAGGGGGTCCCTATCCGAGATTTGGTACCTCTGGTATGATTTAAGTGGCTGTATAAAGATGGAATGAAATAAATATATTTTGATATACATGAATACAAGAACATAACTTTATATTACTTTTTATGCATAACTGTGGTCGGCTTGTCTTCTTTCCTGTGGCTGCGGGTTCCTCCTCCCACTGCTGGCTTCCTGCTAGTGATCTACTCCATGATGTTGATGAGATCCTGTCTTTTGCTCGTCCACTTCTGTACTGTTCTGATTGACTACTTGTGCTGTACTGCCCTACCTGGCCATTTAGCCTCACTAGTAGTTGACCCAGAAAGTGATAGAGAGCTCTGCCTTAGGTACAAGGAGGTAGAGCAGGCAGAATGAGAGGAGCGGTCGTTTTAGATTGAACAACGGCGATTGGTATGAAAAGTTTTGAACCGATATCCCTTCTTATATATTATATTAAAACGAACTATTGTACAACAAGTTATAATAAATGAATAATATGGAATTTTAGTTGCTCCTAAAAGATTTGAACCTAGCCTGTACAACTACAACCCATTAAGAGTATTGGGTTCAGTGCATTTGTAGAGGCTGTAGTGTTTCTTGGAGAACAGTTGCACATGGAGGTGATTCGTCCATGATTTCGCTCACTATTTCACAGTAGCTGGGTGAGTCACAGGAGGATCCCAGATATATAGAATATAGAACCAATAGGGATCTTTAACAAGTATCTGTTGCGGCACAGACTCGTCTGCTCTGAAGAATGACGTAACTAATGACTTTTTACTTCCTTAAAAGGCCGTAAGTAAGCTACTTTACGTTTTGGTACGGAGCCCAAACCACATTGTCTTA